>JBAIZL010000001.1:49306270-49423770 GCA_036971475.1 Prosapia bicincta | reverse complement strand
CTGAAGCTTGCTAAAACGAAACAGATCGGTGAAGAGTTTTATTGCAGTTCTGGTAATTATGCTGAGTTTACACTTCAGTTTTATGTATTTTGGTGTTAAGTCATGTTTTTTTTCAAAACTGCAAATTTTGGGGCATTTCCATGAATAATTTGTTACTCTCCCTGTTCTTTAGTTCTATCTGCATTACCAGGTAAAATTTTCTTTGTCATAAAATTAAAGTACAGATTTTATTGTAGATTCAGTATAAGGTTTCACTTTTCTTGGAATTCATGTGTATTGCGATGGTCTAACTCAGAGCCAGTAAGCATGCTTTCCTTGGCCAATTTCTTCTAATCTGCACTTATCTGTAACCATTCGAAGCATGCAAAATTTAAGCAAGCAGATCTGACAAAATTTTGACTATTTTTCTCCAAAACAAATTAACTCAGAGCGCAACTCAACAGACATGTTAATCCATAAAGATCTCAAATTATAACTGATGCTTACTTCATGTGAATGTCTTCAGAGTTTGAAGAAGAAACTCTGATATTCACTTTGTGAATATATGTGAAACATTGGAAATTTATAAGCATAAAGTTAAAGACAAATTAATTGATGAACAAATTCAAGTGAGATCATGGCACCAAACTATTTATAAGGTCATTGATGTTATAGAAAAAATTACATTAGTGTATTACTTATAAACATATGATTCTTTGTAGTACATATGATTTTTTTGTAAAAATATTTTGTTAGATAATTATTTTCCTGAAGATGCTGGTACTATTTTATCGGGGAAAAGCTTTGAATAATATATGCAATAAAAGTATTCTTGTTTTTGAAATATTTTTAATTTATTAAATATATATATATATTAATATCGCAATATGTATTCTTGTGTATTAATAAAGAACTAAGTCAAAATACAAATACAAGAATTATAATTGTATTTACAATTGTAAATTCAATTATAATTCTTGTATTTGTATTTTGACTTAGTTCTTTATATATATATATATATTATAACATAAAGTACGAGGCTTTAAATTAAATTCAGTTAGTTGCTAAAATAATCATCTGTAGAATTAAGCAAGGAAAGACACAAATAGTTTTTCTAGTGCGGACAAAGCAGGTACCATGTCATTATCCTTTACCAGGAAAGCTACAAGTTGAGTCCGGCAACCATAGATAATAGAGAAGGGTCCAGAGTGGTTAAGACAGGGAAATCCAGCGGCTGATATAGCCTAGGAAAATAAGCGTGTACCATTAGGTTAAGCTAACTGTAGAACTGTGGGAAACTTACAATAGTGGTAGTGGGAAAGATTAGATTTTTCAATAAAATTTAAAGGATCAGGGAAGTTAAAGAAGTTTGAGGAGAGTCTCAGAGAAAGGCAGGCAGATTGGTGGGGACCAGGATGGAAGTGTTGTAAAGGGAGAAATTGATTAAATTAAGTAAAGAGTTTTTTTTATAAGTAAAATTTAAAAAGTGCAACGTAAAAGTTTTTTTTTTAGAAATATAAAGTAAGTTCTTTTTTGTGTGTCAAGTGTAAGTGCAGAAGGTAATAACCAAGGCCAGGATTCCAGGGACTCTTCAGAACAATAAGTATTATTTGAATATAAGTGTAGCCAACAGACATCTATCATTTAGTTCAGAATAAATTTTAATTTCATCAAAATTTATAAAAATTATTCTAGTTTCACCATTTCTAATTTAAAAGCAAAGTTCCCGTAATAGTGGCCCGAGAGTAAGAATAAAATTTTAATACTGTTTTTTATGTTTTTATTAGAAATCTAAAGCCTCAGAAGTCCACCTTTTATCATTGTAATATTAGTAAAGATATCAATCCTGTCACTGCAAAATATTAATATAAATTTGGAATAATGTGCAGAGTTAATTGAAGAGAATAAATGCAAGTGATGTTTAAAAATTGATAAGATTGTTAATTCTTTATAAACCTGAAGGTGTGAGATTAATAGGTAAGGTAAATAAATAACATTTATATATAAATTTAATTATAACAAAAGTTAAGTTATAATATATATATAATATGTTTATCATTTTATTTTTAAAAATTAAAATTATTATTTCAACTAACTATCTGCTGTCTAGTGACGAAAATGTGTACTAAGATAACCAATATGTTTTCCGTACACAACTAAATATGACCAGAGCCTGTATTAGTTCATTTAAATTCATGTAAACCTAACTACGGATTATGCCTCTCGTGAGCCTGCAATGCAATTACCTGTTACAAAACTTTATTTTCAGCTTTACAATAATTTATCTGTTTTTTTATATTATCACAATAAACGTCAGTACATTTGTCGTAGTATGTAACCAGCTTTTAGATGCCGATGTAATACTCTTCAGCTTCTAATAATCAAAGCCATGATGTCTATACTTCTTTAAATTCTTCATCACTGTTGAACTATTTTCTAGCCAATAATTCCTTCAACTTTTAAAACAATTGAAAATCATTATGTACCAGGTCAGGGCTCTCACTTAAATCTTTGAAGTCTTTCCTGTGTTCACGCACTACCATGAGCATGAGCATTTTTATGACTCAAAACATTGGCTTTTCTTTTCTGGGTTTTGAGTGGGAGTATGAATGATGACATTCTATAGATTGATCCTTTGCCTATAAATGCTGATAGGGTGAACCTTTTGTGCATTCAAAAAGAGAACAACACCGCACACATCACATTTGGTAAGGATTTCTATTGCTGCTACAACATTTTAATATCAACAGAAAATACCACAATACTAAGCTCACCCTGAGGCTGAGCTAGCTGCCATAATGGTAGGGATAGTGGCTTGTGATGCACATATGTTTTTTTTTTTTACTTTCTGAATGGGCAATGCACATATATACTTATAACAGGTTGCAAAATATACTGAATACTCTCGTTTTTTAACCCATTATGTATCAGTTATTTTAATCACATTGGGATTTGAAAATATCACTTTTAATTACAAACAAATAAAATAATATATATTGTTTGTGTATATTTTTAATTGTAATAATAAGACTTGCTACGGGTTTTGTGTGTTACTGAAATAAAATGTTTTTTTTTTCAATTGTTTGTTAAACTCAAGTTACAAGAATAAATATGGTAAATGTTTGGACTAAGCTTTTTTAATAATTAATAGCTTGTTTTCAGTACTAAGCAAATCAAGATTTTTAAACTTTCAATTTTAAGAGAATCTAGCATCATTTGGCTCGTCTTAAAAAAATTATACTGCACTAGCATGAACTGTATAAATTTCTTATAGGTATATCCAGTGTGGCTTTGCCCTTTTAGACTACCAAATGAACCTGGATTGGTACATTCTTATTCAGATAAAGAAGAATTATATGTAGATATTGGCTTGTATGGAACTCCGATGTCTGAAGAGTATGATTCAGTTAAAACAACAAAGAAGCTAGAACAATATGTGGCTAAGGTTAAAGGGTGAGTTTGACCGTTTTGATATACTAATTATGTAAATTGTCTGAGAAGCAATTTCTTCATATTATTTTGAAACTATAAAATATTTTTATTGCAGCATAAGTCGCTTCAACTGTACTTATATTCTTTTCAACATGGTGTATATCTCTTGAAAAATACTGATGTGAATGATTTTTCATGAATAGAATTTTTGCATGAGGTTTTTTAGACTATTTTTAAATATTTTCTGAGCATTTTGAAATCTTTAAAATTTATATGTATATATATATATATATGAGTCCTGTTTGAATATTTTTTATTATGTGTACGTTTTTTAATGTGGGGAATGTGTGTTTGTTTTTGATGGCGTGTGTGGCTAAGTTTGAGTTATAAATTTCAGGTTTGTTGTATGCATTGAGGTGTTCTTGATATCTGTCTTTTAATTTCTTTTTTGTTTGGCCTATGTATAAAAGATTCAAAAAGGCCTCAAAATGACAATCTGGGAACAACTAGAAATTTATAAAAATAAAAATAATATCATTAACGAACAAATACAAATAAAATAAAAAAACGATAAATTATTCAATCTAATAGACAATATTAACACCAAAACAAACTCTAAAAACTTGCACAGTGCAGTGAATCTATAAATAGAACATAACGGTACACCAAGGTCAAAGGGAAATCCACTCAGCTCGCAGTTTACAACAACCCTGTTCAGTATGCCCGAGGATGACGGCACGACCAGCCATTGAAAGTTAGCTCGCATAAATACCAAGTAAGATCCTTGTTTAAGTACATAAGTGAAAGTGATATATATATATATATATATATATATATATATATATATATATATATATATATATATATATATATATGTTAATATATTACTATGTGAGTAATTTTATCCACCATTAAGTGCAATAATTTTACCTTGAAATATTGCACTTAATTATTGCACTTAATGGTGGATAAAATTACTCACATAGTAATATATTAACTTCATAAAGTCAGTGCAACGGAAAAACAATGGATAATGTTAAATATCAAGAATATATATATGTATGTATGTATGGATGTATGAAGTTATTATT
This sequence comes from Prosapia bicincta, assembly GCA_036971475.1. Taxonomy (NCBI): domain Eukaryota; kingdom Metazoa; phylum Arthropoda; class Insecta; order Hemiptera; family Cercopidae; genus Prosapia; species Prosapia bicincta. The sequence continues at coordinate 49,419,268 of JBAIZL010000001.1, read as the reverse complement.
ATTACTTGTAAATCATTTTTTCCACCACTAAGTTCAATAATTTTACCTTGTGATGAGGCATCTTTCGGTCTTTGACCATTGTCGAATCACTGAATTAATTTTCTCTATTTTTCTGGTGTGGAAATAAATAATACTATTTATTGTGTTTTCTTTTTCATTATTGTGTATTAGTTTGTTTTTTCTTATTTCTATGGTTTCTTCTATTGAGATACTAGGGTACATGTTGGTTATGTCTTAACTAATTATTTTTGTGTTACTGTTTGTTTCTATGTTTTTTATTTTATTAATTAATTTGTATCTATTTTTTATATTATATGTGTTGTTGATATGTATTTTAGATCTTATTATTTTGTCTAGTATTTTTGCGATTATGTAAGATGGTGATGTTTTGTGTCGCAGCACACCTAATATCACATAAACATGAAATAACAAATTACAAAAATAACCTAACCATACTTGAAATGAATAATAACCCAATAGAACTAAACTCACTAGAAAAATACCTCATTTATAAAAACATACACAACAATTTAACGAACCTACAGACAACATAGGCAGACACTATTCAAAAAGATTATACACGCAGCTCAAGAAGAAACATGTATGACGTCAACAAATACCAACATCACGGACCGAACGTGTGTATATATATATATATATATATTGTAATAATTGGTAAATTCACTTTTATAAGTCTTAATAAAAATTTATAAGTTAAAAGAAATAACGATTCAATGCTGCTTTTGTTACAAAAATTTTAATATCTTAATATGACATTCCTTATTTTCTTTTATAAAGTCACTTACTAATTACAAAGTCTTATTTCATCCACAAAGAATTACAAAAATTGAAGCTTTATTAGCCTAAGTCTAAAATTTGTTTATGGCAGCAAGAAGTTTAGTTATAAATTTTAATATTAATTGAATTTAATTTAATTACTTTAAATTGAGCTTGAGCTCTCCTTATCTCGGGTTAATAGGTGGGTTTTCTAAATTTTGAATAATAAAATTTGAGTTGGCACTTTCAAAAAAATATCTAAGTTACAATTCTTACAAGCTAAAATTTTTTTACAAGTTATTTGGTTTTTAATTAAATAATTTCCTGAATAATGTCTTCTTAATCGATCAGTTCAATGATTTGGCTTAATGTTATTCTGTAATTATGATTTGAATACGATACTGCACTTTCCGCACCAGTAAAAAAAATAAAATTTCTACAGGCAATTCTGAAACACGTCTGCCTCGTTCAAATGCTCTGTCCCAACTAACTGACGCTCCCTTTTTAGCAATAAAATGGCCAAGTCGTCAATTTCCACTATTTTCTCGTTTATTCCTTGTAACAGCTTTACGGATGTCAGGTTCACCGCCTCTGATACACTTCTTCTTCTTAACAACTGCACTTAAATTTCTTTGCAAAACAATTGCATTTAAATCTTATTTCCCAAACTGTTTTAGATTATATCTCCACGAGAAATATTTAAAACGAATATCTTTTGCCGGTCAATGCGCACGCAACTCCACAAATTCGTTCTCCCATCTTGTTTACTTCAGAACATTTCACTAGCTTGCCGTTTGAAAGTTTTAAGTGTATTTATATCGTTCTATTGTTCTATTCAAATTGTTATCTATCAATTACTTCTAACACATTTTCTTATAAATAGTGATTTGTGTGTTTTTTTTTCTTTTTATATAAAATCTAAAATGTGGCCATGTGCATTTTCTACACAAGTGAAATTAGGTCATGTTTACATTTCGTTACTGGTATATTTTAGTAATTTTTTTACATACTGAATTTATTTATATATATTTATCTTATTTTGTAAGTGCCTTTTATATATATACTACTTCAAAATGTTACAATATATATATATATATATATATATATATATATATATATATATATATATATATATATATATATATATGGAGAGAGAGAGAGAGACGGACAGACAGAGAGCTGAGTTACAGCATTCTTCATTCGCACTTCAACTGATGTTGGGTTCACCTCATCAATGCTAGATGAGATTCTAGCAAAACTGTGATTCTATGCACTACAAAATGAATGGGTATACTCGGGATATTAACTAATATCATATTTTTCCATCCGTGAAGGAATACGTATCAGCACATGTCTTATATATATATATATATATATATATATATATATATATATATATATATATATATATATATATATATATATATATATGAAGTTAATATATTACTATGTGAGTAATTTTATCCACCATTAAGTGCAATAATTTTACCTTGAGTGATGAGGCATCTTTCGGTCGTTGACCATTGTCGAATCACTCCATTGAGTGATTCGACAATGGTCAACGACCGAAAGATGCCTCATCACTCAAGGTAAAATTATTGCACTTAATGGTGGATAAAATTACTCACATAGTAATATATTAACTTCATAAAGTCAGTGCAACGGAAAAACAATGGATAATGTTAAATATCAAGAATATATATATATATATATATATATATATATATATATATATATATATATAAAATATGTTTTCTTGTTTAATAATTTAAAACAACATAGGTATTCAAATACAAGAATATTTATTAATTTATATCCAAAGCTTTTCGTTGGTAAACAGTACCAACGAAAAGCTTTGGATATAAATTAATAAATATTCTTGTATTTGAATACCTATGTTGTTTTAAAAAAAAAATATATATATATATATATATATATATATATATATATATATATATATATATATACAGTCGGCGCCACTTATTGTGATCATATTTGTCAGAAGCATATTTGATAACAATAACCGAACGCTTAATCACGATGTAGTCTACAGCCGTACTGCATTGAACTCACTGTATTATTGCCACAACTGTTTGTTCTGAACGATATGTAAGCCTATCATTACATCAAGTAATTCTAATTCTGTAACACTATAATTTAACTGTACTTACCAAATTTTGATGCTATTCCGGACAGTTTTATGTACAGTAGTAGAATTTCTGTAATTTAGTTTTCTACTTGTTAAAATTAGTGGGCATATTTCATGTCAGTTTATTTTATTCCACTGTAGATTTTTTTAAACACTGAATCTAACATAATTGAAAAAAATACAGTATATAGAACTACGTAAAACACTTGATCAAAACATTTTAACAAATAAAACTTCATTATAAAACACTTCAATCTTATTTACACTTCAAATTTACATTTACATTTTCTCGAAGAATTCCTCTATATGTGACTTTCATGTCATTCATATTTACAAAATAGTTAAATAATATACAATATCTTAAATTTCATCTGCTGAATCGTCTTGTCTGTAATATTTACAAAATAGTTGAATAATATACAGTTTCTTGATTTATATCATTAATCAAAATGTCTCATCATCAGTTGCAATGAGTCACACTGTGGAAATATTTCAACCCTAGTTGGAATTCCCGGGCGATTGGCCGCGTCATCGTGGCAACACCGCACCTCTGGCTGCCGAGCGCTAAGCGAGTCCCGTTAAGAAGGAACTGCCCTCGGTAAATCAAGATTCCTCTTCAAATAAATCGTCGTATAAATTAAACCTGTTTCGTTGTAGTTTACCACATAACATATCCAAGTTAGTTACTGTAAAATATGCATAACGCAAGAAAAATCAAATTTTTCCGTCTGTTCTGTCAAGAGAAAATGTTATCTTGGAAATTTGATAATAGCTTTTTTTTCTAACAACATAAAATTATATGAGAAATTAAAGAACCCTTGTAGCTATATTGTATTAAAATTTGGTTTCGATCGGAGTTCAAATTGTTGACTTATGATTTTTTAAAGTTACGGCTTGGTTGAAAAGCACACAAAAACCGGTAATTTTTTTATTCCAACTGAAAAATAAATAGGAAGTTATAGTTAGAAAAAAATATTTTTTACATGCCTAAACGCCCAAATAAATTATAAAAATTTCAATGTAACTCTCATATTGATATCTTTTTTTGTTTACATTCCATGACACTTTAAACTCAGGGGTCCATATTTTTGAATCGGACAATAGGGTTAGGCTGTTGGCATGAAAAATGCCATATAATGTGTTTAACTAGAGTATAAACATAGTAGTTCTGTAGTTATGATAACAGGTTATTCAATGTCAGGCACAATTAAAGTGAAACGTCAGTTTAGTTTGTTCAACTAAACTGAAACTATTACACGAGTGTTTCTGTTGGACTATTATAGAATACCATGATCTTAAATGCCAAAATATTATTTTGGAAGACATCCCATTGTATGTGTTTTACACATGAGTCGTATTGCAAGATATCTGATTAAACTAGCTGTAAGGATTAAAATATCTTTCAATGGAAGTATAATTTGAATATTAAAAAGTTAAGTAATTAAAATTAAGTTTTCATAAAGGAAAAAAGTGATGTTTTTAAACCTTTTCAGGCTATCCTGTTATACACCACATAGCACAGTAAAATATTGTATTATTGTTACAAAAATCTTAAAAATAAAATAGTATATGATAATTAGTTTCTAAGTAACAAAATTGCAGTGTAAGATTCTCTGTTAACACAGTTCTAATAAAAACATTTATTAAATGACTAAAGAAACAATGAAATTATTTGAGTGTAAATAATTTTATCACTTGGTATCCCGTTTGTGACTAGTTCTTCAGTATAGTCAGAATTACTAATATCTTACTGGCCACATTCATTCCTAAAGTAATGTGACTTTCCCAACACTTAAACTTGTTGGAAGTTACCTTTTTATTTAGTCCATTAACAACTGTTTTAAATCTCTGCCATTCAACTTCATCTGAAGATAAATAAAATGTTTACAAGACCAATTTTTTCTTTGACATTTCTTTAAATGGAACAAAACCTGAACTTGAAATTTATTCAGTTGCAAAGTAAAAGATGTGTTTAGTCCAACACTTGTAAAGAGATCTATTTAAAGTGCTCTACACATTTGATAATTTTGTTAATTTCATAATATTTATTCATACAATATTTTCACAAAAACAGGTACCAAATGCTGTATGCTGGAACGTATGCTACAGAGGAAGAGTTTCATAGAATGTTTGATCATACTCTATATGACATTGTTCGCAAACGTTTTGGTTGCGAAAAAGCATTCCCCAATATCTATGGTAAAATAAATAGAAAAGTAAGGGACTGATCGACTACAAGCAAGTAATTTGTTGATGTGTGTTCCAAGATGAATTATTAAATTTTCTTTTATTGAACTATTAAGTTTTTTTTAATTGGAATACCTTTACAATTGTTACTCGATTCTAAGCTAGATATAAGAGCTAAGATTAGAATTTAATTGGGATGAGTTTTTAATTCTAAAGTTGATCACCTCAGAATTGAATCATTTATGGTTCAAATATAGACCATGTATACAATATGCTTTAAGACCGCAAATCTGTTTTAATCTCTTTTTAATCGTATAATCATAAAAAAGTCCTTAATTACTAGTTAATAAATAACAACATGAATCATTGAAACAACATGGACATTTGAAATGCCACACTACAAATGCTGGTTAAAATTTGCAAAATTTGAAACAACCTCAAAATAGTTAGGATAGATTTTGTTATAAAAAAGTTATATTACTAACAGTAACTAGAAAATAAAACAATATGGATACAACACATGCTTTGTAATAATACAATAGAAAAAAATAATGCTATACAACAAAATTATGAAAGTCTAAAGAAACATTTTTTTTTTTTTAATAAATAAGGACATCCATACTTACAGGGAACAAGTTCAGGATATGTGAAACAAAACCAGAGATCTTGGCCCATTGGATGACAAAATAGCAGTCTTATTTGGAGGCAGATACTTGTCCCTTATATCACTATCTTCAAGTTACTATGTTTACACTCTAGGGCTGTTGCTTCAGTTCTAGCTGTGAGGCTATTACTTGGTAACATTTAATAGTTAAGGCCCTTTTTGTCTAATTAAGTATTTGATCTCCTGTTAAGCTTTCACTTTCAACAAATGTTTGAAACTTTATTTTTCCATTTTTTCAAAGTTTGATGACGATAATTCATCACAATGTTTAACTGATGCATTTCACTTTTCCATCTCTATACCCAGCCTACACTACTTGTAAATCTTCATCACCTGCTTTAAATTCTTTTTGGAACTGCAAACGACTGGCGGGAATGGGTAGAAGAATTCACTGATACCTACGAAGTATTGGCTGACTATTTTTCATAAAATACGACACTGGTACGGCAGGTGACACAGAATGGTGAAAACCAAAAAAGTGGATAAGCCAAAGGGTAATACATTTACTATAGATGTATAATAGCACACTGGCTTAATTAGTAGACAGGCTTTAGTCATTGCTATCTTAATTGTATGGCAGATTATAAAATTGATGATTATTTATATAAGTGCAGCAATAAGTATATAAGTCCAGGTGTTTGACATTTTTTAAAAATTGGTTTCAAGTTAAAAGAGTTTATGTTTTTGTAACCAAATCTATCTTAAGAAGCTACTTTCTAATTTAGGTACAGTAAAATCATATTATGACAGACCCTATGAAACCTGGCGTTACTTGTAACTGACTGTTTTGAAGATAAATCATACTATCATCAGCTGCGTAAAGAGGCACAATAATTTTTCCAAGTGGCACTTCTGTCAAATCCCATACAAAATATGCAAAAGAACCTTAAATAATAGTGTAGACATGTCAGTAGTATATATAATACTGATTTATAAAGTGTTGTAATTTTTTGTAAAAAAATACTTCCTGATTTAACAAATGGGTCTCCTGCTTGAAACGTGATTTTTATTACTTAAACTAAAATCAAAGCATTTTTTGTATCAATCTGAAGACTTCCTACTGAAATTAAGTAAATTAAAAAGTTTTAGCATACATATTACAATTTTATATTACTGTAAAATTGAGTATGTTAGTTGATTTTTAATCACTATAAAGCTCACTTTATTTGCATTTTAACAGCTTTGTATAGTTTCAGTAGCTGAAATTACATGATGTCGTTAGGAAAGGTTAAGAGCTGAGAAGTTAAGAAAATTTAAAAAATTTTGAAATATTGATAAATCTGGAGAACCACCTTGGATGAATAAAAGTTTTTAATAAAAGTTATCGAACTTATTCAAAGTCTTGGTTAATTTCACAAACCTAAAAGTTGTTAAAAGTCACTGAGTGGGTGTAATAATAACTGTAGATTTAAAGAGCAGAATGGCTGTACACAACTTTTCACTAGTGAGTATAATTAACTCTAAATACTATTAATTTACATAGGTAAAAGTTAAAGTAGTGTACTCAAAATCTCACAAAAATTAGTCTTTAATAAGAACACAAAACAAACTAGTTTCAGCGACGAAGTCACCTTCCTCAGTGCTTGGCTACTACTAACATATTGTCAAGCTAGTGTACAAATCAACTAAAACAAACAAGATAAAAATACAGTCAAGCAATAAAACTAATCTATTACAACCCCACTTACTCACTAGATATATATATATATTATTTATTTATTTCATTTAAAATTTTACATAATTGCTATTATTAAAAAATTTTTGGTTCTACTCAACCCCCCTTATGTTACACTATCATGAATAGACAAATCCAAAATACAGCCTAAACAGTTAAAAAACAATCATAAATTATATAAAAATACCAGCTAAACATAATACCCTAAAATCTAATTAATACATAATTGAAAACAAAGACAAGACAAATAAACAAAACATCAACACTACTACATAATTAAACAAGGTGACAGTAGCAACACAATAAACGATTATTATAACACGTACATTAATTTTAAAAATAATAACAATAACAATAAAATAACAGTTATGAATCACATGCCTATCGGAACAACACAGAATTCGGAAATAGAAGCGAGGAACCCTGGACTGGGCCCGACTTATTATTAACTGAGACATCTTGAAATTTATTAATAAACCAAGTCTCCCAAGCATCCAAAGTATTGTGCCTCGTGACTTCCCTCAACAACCTAGGATGATCAGATGTAAAATAATGATGGTTATCAAGGCAATGCTTGGCCATAGCTGAGTATTCCGGCTTGTTGTTTTTAAAATGAGCAAAGTGCTCCCTACATCTTATCTTAATACTCCTACGGGTTTGACCAATATACACTGCATCGCACATCCCACACCCAATGCTGTAAATCCCCGATTTCTCACAGTTATCTATGAAGTCCTTCGGAGATCCAAGCATACCTCCCAAACTCCGTCCTGAAGCCGCCGAGACACGAAGTCTGCCATACTTCATGAGGCACTTCTTGGCAACACTATATAGCGGAGGGTTGTAAGCCAACCTAACCCAGTTGTTTTCAGGTTTGTCCCTAGGTAAGGTTGTTCTAGAACATCTGTTTTTCATTAATTCGGCTTTTTTTATGATATTCTGAACCAGATCAAACCCGTATCCGTTAAATTTAGCTATTCCATATATCATGTTTAGTTCTTTAAAATAGCTTTCTCTTGATAATGGGAAATGAACTAAACGGTGTGCCAAACTACGAAATGCCGCCAATTTGTGCTCTATAGGGTGGTGTGAATTATATGGGATGTACCTAAAACATTGCATAGGCTTCCTATAAACATCAAAAGAAAGCCTACCGTTTGCTCTCGTCACCTTTAGTAGCCAAGCACTGAGGAAGGTGACTTCGTCGCTGAAACTAGTTTGTTTTGTGTTCTTATTAAAGACTAATTTTTGTGAGATTTTGAGTACACTACTTTAACTTTTACCTATGTGAATAGTTCTCACTAGCTAAGCTCTAAATAACTAAACTATTAATTTATATTTAAGTTCACTGAGATAAAAGTACTTTCAAAACATTACTTAAATTTATCAGTAAAATACTGCTAACTCAAGTAAAGAAATAGTAGTTTATAAATATCAATGATGTTTGGGGGTTCAACTCAATAGAAACAAGAATTTACTAGCAATATTATTTATGTCTACGTATTTGGTTGGTGACTAAACCTGAAGTTGAAGTCGGTAACAAATTTTGCTAATTTGCAAATGCGTTACTGCAGAGATTAAAGTAAGTCACTTTCATAATTGATTTGAGACGTTTTAAATAAGAAATGGACAAAATTGAGACAAATCCTGAATCTAAGCTGGTGGTGAGATCAGAGGTGTTGTCATTGGGCATGCTGGTCTGTAGAACTTATGGAACAATTGAGAAACTTCTAGAAGTATTTAGCTGTTACTAAAGTGACGTCTTTCCAGTCTTGCTATCAATGGCGTATGATTGAATATAAACGTAAGGAAAATAGTGATATTAGAGGTTAAATTTCTATGTCTAACATTCTTTATTACAACTTTTTGTTCTATGATAAACTTTCTTTAAAACTGACAACCCTCCATCCAGAATTCATCATAATGATGTTCTATTTTACATAGTAATTTATTGTATAATAGTGGCATAGTTTATAGAGGATTATTTCATAAAGGGTTAATTTGTAAAGTGTGTTATGTTTCCAACACAACAATTTATGTGAATTTTATGATTTCCTAGACTTAAAATCATATTCTTGTTTAGAATCTATTTATGATTAAAATAAGTGAAAAGGAAAAATCATCTGAATAGTATTTGGTCAATAAATAAAAAAGGCATTATTTTATTATCTTCAAAACTTGGCACAGATGAAATTCACAAACAAATATCTTAGTATTATGGATTACAAAACAAAACTTAGCATGGATATGTCATATCAGCTGTGTTCAACATTTTTTCAAAAGCTTAACAGATGGCATTAATTCTTTCAAAATATAAGGTTTAGCTAGAAAAAAACAGCATTAGCGTAGCCACAGAATGAATTCAATAAGGCAAAATATCTTAATGCGGGCCCATGACACCCCCTGTCCAAGGCTTGAGTTTTTTCTGGCTCCCTCATTCATCCTCCTAGATGCGGCAGTTGTAAACAGTTTAATTTATGTTTCTCCATTGGAAAATGTTGAGTGTTTATAAAGAACACTTGTAAACAAAATATTTTATAGCAAACTTGGAAAATCATTATTGGGCAATGATTTAAAGATGGCCATAAAGAGACACATAGTGGCAGATCATCATCAGCAAAAAGTGATAATACTAACATTTAATAAATCTGTAATCATGTTTGTTAAGATGGCTGTTTAATTAAAAGAGCAATGTCTGAGTTTACAGAATTGACAAGGAAAGTGTTGAAACAGATTTAACATAAACAAAGCGTTTAAAAAAAATTTCAAGATCTCACATCTGAACCAAAGGATTTTGAAGCGTAATTCCAAACTTGTAGTTATTTTTTTTTTATCTAAAAAGTGTAAAACTGTCTTTTACTTTCGAACAAGAAGTTTTTATGTCAAAATGGATTCTTTAATTTTTTTTACCTCTGCTAAAGGTGACAAGACTAAAAAATGAAATATTATTCTGTCTCTGATGTGATAATATTGATTTTTTTAAATATCAAAGTATTTCTCTAGAAATAAATTTAATGATTTTGTTTTAATGTAAAAATGATTGAAAATAAATGTTGAAAATCTTGCAGTAAATACATGAGTATAGTAATTACAATAAAATATTTAAAAACATAATCTTGATCTACCTTTTTCTCAATTTCACTTGTTATAATGATAAAGAATCAAATAGAGGCTTACATTGTCTGTAGGTATAAACAGGATTTCAATTATGCTGTTTTAAAATGTATATACAGTTAAATTTATTACATAGGAGAGCTTATTAACACTTTTATTTATTTAAGAGTAAAAAAATATATATAAATTTAATATGAATTGTTGTCAACTGTTGTTTCTTGCAATCCATTTTTTTGCAACCTAAGCACTTTACACCGTTGCATTAAAATTTGATTTCTTTTTTCTAATGTTTCAAGAAGAGGCAGAGAGAGATTGTCTATCATGTGACACAAAGACTTCATTAATACTGAAATCATAAAAAAACAATTTAGTATTAGTGTTGTGAATGCAATAATATAATACTCTATGACAATCCTCTATGGAAAAAAAAAGAAAAAGAACATTATATAAATTAACAGATGATTTGTAATTGTTTTAGTTTTTCTCAGTTCTTTGTTTAGAGTTTTGTTTTAAGAAAGATGTGAAGTAATAAATAGTGTTTAAATATGAAATAAGTTTTATTACCAGCATAATTATATAAATATGACGAGTGTTCCGCCTGTAGCGGCAGTGTCAAAAGTTTATAGAAATAACATATGGCGACCGTGACAGGATAATAATTTGGTTACAGTTAAAATCTATGATCCATTAGTAAGTATTTTATAATGGATGCTCTGAAAAAGAAAAGAAAATTGTTTAGAACTGGATTTTCACGTTTACACAATACATTATTAGAATCCATAAAGAATGAAGATGATGTGATTTTGTTAAAAGCTAATTTAGAGCTATTACGTGAAAAACATAATCAATTGGAGGTCTTAGACCGAGAAATTATTGAAGTTTTACTAAATGAAAATGCATCTACTGAAGTTTTAGAAAATGAGGTAGAATCTGCCGATGAATACTCAGGCAAGTTTAAAATAGTTGAGTATTTAGTTGAACAGGCTATTGACAAGGCTAGGCCTAAGACAGATACTAGTGTGAATGTAGAAAAACGTAAATTTAAGTTACCCACACTTGAGTTTAAAAAGTTTGGTGGTGATATTAGTGATTGGTTGCCGTTTTGGGGCCAATTTAAGAAAATCCATGAAGACCCCTGTATTGATTCTGATGACAAGTATCAGTATCTCCTGCAAGCGACTATCCCTAATACTAAGGCTAGGGAAATTGTCGAGAGTTTTCCCCCATGTGGACGTAGTTATGAACAGGCTATTGAACATTTAAAATCTCGCTTTGCCAAAGATGACCTGTTAGTAGAGTTTTACATAAGAGAAATCTTGAAAATTGTAATAACATTAAATAGCAGTGAAAGTAAAATTACTATTTCCTCACTTTATGATCAAATTGAGTCAAAACTAAGGTGTTTAGAAACTTTAGGTGTAACAAAGGAGAAGTACGCTGCTATGCTCTTCCCATTAGTAGAATCTTGTCTCAGGGAGGATTTATTAATAGCTTGGCAGAGAAGTAGGCCTAACTCTCAACAGGACGAGACCGCGTCAGAAAGTAAAAGTAGGCTAGATAGCCTAATGAATTTTTTGAAAATTGAAGTGGAGGGAGAAGAAAGAATAAACTTAGCTAAACAGGGATTTGGTTTACAAAAAACAAAAGTATCAACAGGTGATAATCCTACGAGTTCATATAAAAGAGACTTTGCAAGTAAAGATAAGCATATTAAAAATACAAGAAGGCCTACCAGCAATGTTACAGCAGCTGGCCTTGTAAATGTAAAATCAAATACGTCTACAGTAAGCACAGATAAGACGAAGTTATCGATGTGTGTGTTTTGTGACGGTGGTCATTTAAGTGAAAACTGTTTTAAAGCTAGGGACATGTCTTTAGAAGAAAGGCAGAATATTCTTACTAGCAAAAGGTGTTGCTTTTCTTGTACAAAAGTAGGACATTTAAGTAAACATTGCAGAGCTATTGTTAAATGTATTATTTGTAATGGAAAACATGTACCACTTATGTGTTCAAAGTTGCAGAATAATTTTAATAGGTCTAACATTAAACCTAAATGCGAGGAAAAAGAAGCTGAGCCCAATTTTGAGAATTCCTTGTCCAATGTGAATGGCAATCAGGTTTACATGCAAACTCTTGTTGTCAAGGCTGTTAGTGACACAAAAGAACTCAATGTGCGTTTACTTTTTGACAGTGGATCCCAGAGGTCATACATAAGGAAATCGACTGTTGAAAAAATGAAATATGACACTTGTGGTGAAGAAACATTATTACATGGCCTGTTTGGAGGAGAGGTCACTAAGCCTCGCAATCATGCATGCTACAAAGTCAGACTACAAAGTATAGATAAAACATATTCTTGTAATTTCAAGGCACTTAGTGAAATAAATATTTGTACTTATGTTCCTGCCTTGAAACCAGGAAGATGGACTGATGAACTGATGGAAAGAGGTATTAAATTGTTTCAGGATGCAGACAGTCCAATTGAGATATTAATTGGGGCTGACATATATGGGAAACTTCTAACTGGAAGAAAAGAGGTTCTAGATTGTGGTATTATAGCCCTTGAAACTCAATTAGGATGGGTTTTGACAGGAAAATTTCAAGAAAGTAAAGAATTTAGTTCTATGACAGCACTTTCTATGTTTGTACAAAGTAATTCAATATGCAAGCTGTGGGAAATGGATGTTTTAGGTATAAAAGACCCACTACAGACCAGAAGCAAACAAGAAATTGAACATTCTGTTCAAACACAATTTTTGGAAACTGTGAGAGTAAATGAAGAAAGACGCTATGAAGTCAAATTACCTTGGTCCGAAGACCACCCAGAAGTTCCAAGAAATTTCAATCTTGCAAAAAAAAGGCTTGAAAACTCAGTGAAAAGGCTAACAAATGAAAGTTTATATAATGTATATAACAATGTGTTTTCAGATTGGCTGGAAGATGGTGTTATTGAGGAAATCCCAATAAGCAAATGGGATGAAGGTCACTATTTACCTCATAGACCAGTGATAAAAGAAAACAGCACCACTGCAGTAAGACCGGTTTTTGATGCCTCGTCTAAAGAAAAGGGTTACTATTCCCTTAATCAGTGTTTGGAAATAGGTATTAACTTAATTGAAATAATACCAGCTTTGCTTTTACGTTTTCGACTTTATAAAATAGGAGTTATCGCTGACATAAAAAAGGCGTTTTTGCAAATAAGTTTGTATGAAGAGGACAGAGATTTCCTAAGATTTCTGTGGCAAAACACAGATGGATCACTCAAGATTTTCCGACATAGAAGAGTTGTTTTTGGAGTCTCAAGTAGTCCATTTTTGCTCAATGCCGTCATCAACTACCACCTGCAGAAGTATTTAGTACCGTGTGCTGAAGACAATCAATTTTCTAAATGTACAATAGAAAAGTTGTTTAAAAGTTTCTATGTTGATAACTGTGTTACAGGTGTAAATAATGAAAGGGATTTGAAACAGTTCATTTCAGAAGCAATACAAATATTTTCTTTGGGAAAGTTTGAGCTGCGAGGATGGGAATATACTGAACCTGGTCTGGAAGACAAGACAGAGGCTTCAGTCCTAGGTCTCACCTGGGACAAGAAAGAAGACACAATTTCTGTGAGTTTTCATAAAATAGTAAATTTAGAAGAGAACTTGGTAACACAACGTGTTATATTGTCCACTGCACACAGATTGTTCGATCCTATTGGATTCACTTGTCCTATTTCCATATGCCCTAAGTTATTATTGCAGGAATGCTGGAAAGATAATTGTGGGTGGGACAAAGAAGTACCAGAAGAAATCAAACAACGATTCAATATATGGTTTCAGGAACTCGATCAATTAAAAGAGATGAAGATTCCACGATGGCTACAAGGTGTGGATGACGTAATCATTTCTGTATCAGTTCACATATTTTGTGATGCCAGCAAATTTGCGTACTCAACAGCAGTATTTATGCGTTTTGAACTTAGTACATGTATTCAATTACAGCTAATCCAGGCAAAGTCACGTGTAGCACCTGTAAAGAAGATGACAATACCCAGACTTGAACTAATGGCTGCTACTATAGGTGCTAGATTAGGTTCTTCAGTAGTGCAAGAATTAAGAGATGAAAACAAATTTGAATGTAATATTAAATTTTTTTATTGGAGTGACTCTTCTACAGTAATAGCTTGGATTAAAAGAGAAGAAAACTGGGGAGTATTTGTTAGAAATAGAGTTGAAGAAATCTGCAGCCTCACTTCCAGAACATCTTGGCGGCACATTCCCGGCACTATGAATCCAGCAGACTTGCCCAGTAGAGGATGTTCAGTTTCCAGGTTGATTAGTTCCAGATGGTGGGAGGGCCCGTCATGGTTGAAGTTGCCTGAAGATACCTGGCCATCAAATGAACCTGAACCTGACGAAGAATTAATTTCTTTAGAAAAAAAGAAAGGACCTACACCTTCACTTTTAAGTAATAATTACCCAAAAGATTGGTTTTATTACTTTTCAAATGATTTTGATAAGATTGTGTGTGTTTTTGCATGGTTGCTGAGATTTATTCATAATTGTAACCCCTCAAAGAAGGAAAGGTGTGTGAGTAAAGTTTTGTCATGTAAGGAGATTATTGAAGCTAACAATTTTATAATTAGAATTGTTCAACAGCAATCATTTGAAGGAATAAGGGACCCTAAATTGGCTTCATTGTCACCATTTATGGCTGCTGATGGTATTATAAGGCTAAAGACAAAATTAACAGAAAGAAAGGATTTGGAAAATTTTAAATTTCCTGTTGTTCTACCATCAAAACATGACATTGTAGATATTCTTATTCTTACAATACATAAGAGATCATGTCATGTGGGAGTTCAAGGTCTCTTAAGTTTATTAAGAGAAAACTATTGGATATTGAGAGGAAGAAAAACAATAAGTAATACTTTGAAAAAATGTATTCCTTGTCAGAGACATAATTCAAAAAATGTAGAAACAATCACTCCACCCTTACCTGAAAGTAGAGTACGAGATGCCGCAGTATTTGAAGTGGTTGGAATTGATTTTGCGGGACCTTTGTTTCTACGAGATGGCAGTAAAGTTTGGATCTGCATATTCACTTGTGCAGTATACCGTGCTGTTCATTTGGAGTTAGTAAAGTTTCTTTCTGTCGAAGCATTTATAGATACACTTAGAAGATTTATTGCAAGGCGAGGAAGACCATCAATAATATATAGTGACAATGGTACCAATTTCACAGGTACAGAAAAGGCATTTAAAATTCTAGATTGGAATGCTATCTTAAAATATAGCTCATGCCAACAAATTGACTGGAGGTTTAACCCTCCCTCTGCTGCATGGTGGGGCGGATGGTGGGAGCGACTCATCCGACTCATGAAACAGTTGCTACGCAAAACCTTGGGCAAAACGTCATTGGATTATGGGGAAATGGAGACAATCTTATGTGATTGTGAAAGTATCATGAATTCTAGACCTTTGACATATTTATCTGAAACTTCTTCAGACCTAACTGCTATTACTCCAAATATGTTTTTACATGACTTAAAAGAAATTGGAGTTCCAGATTGTGACCATGTAAATACAAAAAGTCTTAACAAGAGAGTACGTTATCGACAACACCTGAGAGAAGCATTGCGAAAAAGATTTAGGATTGAGTATTTAGGACAATTAGCTTTAAAAAGTAAGAAAAACGGCAGACAGTTGAAAGTTGGAGAATTAGTACTGATTGAAGTTGAAAATAAAAAAAGAATTGATTGGCCAATAGGACTGATAGAAAAGACTATCATTGGTAGAGATGGAGTGTGTAGATTAGTGCAATTGAAGACTGCTTTTGGAAGTTTATTGAGACCAATACAAAGACTATATCCTCTTGAAATGCAAGAAGAAACCATCCAAGAACAATTAAAAGAAAAGATTAAACCAAAAGTGACAAAAACCAATGAACATGAACTACACCTGGAAGAAGATAATGTGACAAAAGAAAATAAAATTGTGACATATTCAAGAAGTGGCAGACAAATTAAGCTTCCACAAAAAATTTGTTGATTAATCTTTTAACAATATACTATTTTTTAATGTTTTGAGTTAAACCATAACTCAAAAGGTGGGAGTATGTTGTGAATGCAATAATATAATACTCTATGACAATCCTCTATGGAAAAAAAAAGAAAAAGAACATTATATAAATTAACAGATGATTTGTAATTGTTTTAGTTTTTCTCAGTTCTTTGTTTAGAGTTTTGTTTTAAGAAAGATGTGAAGTAATAAATAGTGTTTAAATATGAAATAAGTTTTATTACCAGCATAATTATATAAATATGACGAGTGTTCCGCCTGTAGCGGCAGTGTCAAAAGTTTATAGAAATAACAATTAGTAAAGTAAATAATAAACCATATTAATATTTTTAAAACGAAGATTAAGTAACTTGGAAATTCTAAAACTGACTTAATAACAATTCATTCTAGCAATAATAAATACAAACATATATTCAGCCACTACTTTTTTTTTAATGAATAAAGTTATTTTATGATAATCAATCTTAAGAACTTTTCAGTAAAAACAAAAAAAATAATAGCCTACATACAGTAACAGAAATTTAGTTTTTGTAAAGTAAAATTCACTTAATGCTTTATAACAAAAATGTTAACCACTTTACACCACACTGTGCATAAGCGACAATTTAAAACTAATCCGTCAGCAATTAACTATGAAATCAGAATGACAATAAGTGAAGCTTGACTGTTTTGTTTCAGTTAACACTGTTTCTAAAACTGATAAGATCGAACATCAAGATCAAAACTGTAAACCCCCCCCCCTTTTTGACATTTCAACCATTCAATGCTGGGCCTCCCAATAGCGTCTAGCTGGGCCCTCAAGAGTGCTGGAGAGATCTGGGCAAGAGAACAGGTGGTCGCTGTCCATTACGCCCATTTGCCAGAGGGAGCAAGTCGGATCATCACCACACAATTCAGAATATGTGAAACCAGCATATATTATTTGTTTAATGCAGCAGCAATATGGCTGAGTTGTTTGAATGAAGTCAAAATCTACGAATGGATTGAAATATTTAAAAGTGATAGGATTTCTCTGTATGATGAATAGCTGCCTTGACAACCATTTCAAAATCTAATGTCATTACTGAATTGATTAAACAAATTATTTTCAATAATTGATAAATTACAAGCGAGATGAATGTAAACTATTTTTCAGTACATTCAATCACCTATGATTATTAAAAAATTATAAATTCTGTGCTTGTTGGGTCCATTATTTTGAACCAGGGAGTAACAAAATTTGTTATGGAAACATCCATTTTCCTCAGCCAAAAAGTTCAAAACTCAGATGTCTGCACAGAAAACTATGATGATAATGGGATAAAGAATTTCTCAATTTTTGCTGACTTCAAACCAAAAAACAAACAATAAATAGTGACAGATAATGAAGGTTACTAAATTTATTGAAGCAAATAATCAAATACAAAAGTTGTGCTACACTTCAAAAAGAGTATTTTGCTTCAGGATAATTCTGGTCCTCATATGGCTAAAATCAGTCCTATGGCTTTAAATTGTTTAAATTTTTAGCTTTAAATCTTTCTGGCTATGGTGGATCACGCACCATACAGTTCGGACGTAGCTCCAAGCAATTTTCATGTTTTGGAAAATTACAAGAAGAATTACGAAAGAATCATTATTGATCTGATGAGACCATTTAAGCAGTACAACATTTTCTGAAAACCTGGTTTAAAATGTTTTTCTAGGAAGGAATTAAAATGCCTGATATAAGATGAACCAAGTGCCAAGTGCTTAAAAATAGGTTGGGATTATGTTGAAAAGTAATACTAGGATCATTTATGTATGTACAATAAAAAATTTAAATTTTTCCCTTTACTTTTTGACTTGCTCTTGTATTAATGTTTATAAGTAAAATAACTTGTTTAAAACTTATCCATTTCAGTAATAATAAATATAGTATAATAATAGAAAATAAGTTTTTTATGCTATTAGAATAGTTAAAATGGTTCATAAAATTATTTACTATTGATATTTCTAAAAATAATACAATCTTTGTGGCTTCTATAAGAATGTGAATAAAATAGGATTAAGGTACGAACATAAAGCCCTCTGGTAGAAGACAGTGAAGTGATCAGCTAAGTATCCCTGAAAGAGATCTCTAGTTGATATTAGAAGTCGGAATGATTTAGGTCTAAGTGAAAGACATAATGGTCCTTTGATACTGGCAATAGGAGAAACTTATATCAATGCAAAGTAGGCTTACCTAAGGTAGACTTATTCTCAATTGGAGCGAGGAAGGATAGCTACCTATTATCCTATAATTTAACTACCATAAAATTTAACTGAGACTTATAAGTTATCCCAGATAATTTGATACATACCAAGTTTGTTGTGTAATTGGCTGAAAATATCTAATTTGTCTATCTCAATGGTTTTATAGCTCTCTAGCTCTTCCTCCAATAAAATTTTTGGAAGCTCACAAACCAACTGCAAAAGAAACAAATTGAATACCTTAATAAATGTGTTTATAATACAAGGTTCGTGTTAACACATTTACCGAAACCCTATTTTCATAACACCAACCGAAACCCTGGGCCTGAGAGACCTATTTGGTATCAGCACCCTATTTTTTCCTATAGTGATTTTTTAAACCTAATATCAGGGGTTAGCTAATAAATAAATAACTCCAATACTCTTGAAAAAAATTATTTACATTTAAATAGTCTACATTTATATGAATTTAGTAGAACTTAACTACAAAAGGACACAACTTTTAAGTGATACTGTAAGACAAAATTAGATACAATCGTAAAATGCACACAAGCAAGCAAAATTTACTGGTTTATATTTACATTTAACTTACTTTAAACTGTTTATTTACAAATCTCTAACTACTATTATTACTAATTATTGCAAAAAATTAAAAATTCTTTTGCATCCTCAGATGAATTGATAACTTATTACAATAGTGCAGAGTTGTTAAGACAATTATTATTCTTGAAAATACATTGCACTAAAACACTTGCATTCATTGGATACTTTAAAGAATTTGAAACTCCAAGTTGATGATATGGTATGTGTCTATAATCATAGTATGTTGTTAAATGGCATGATAAATGGGATGGGGGTCTATTTAATTTCTACAGAGAATAAAAATGATTTTGTGAAAAGAAACTTGACAATTACTGAATAGCGGTTCGTGTCAAAAATAGACAGACTAGATCTTGCTTTCATCTTACTCCACTAGAAAAATTTTAAGATGGTATACAAAATTTTGATATAGTTTAAATAACTGTCAATGCATCTTCATTTTATTATAATTATTTTTGTGACAGACTGCATTTAAATGAATTTAGAATATCAGTACTAATTACAATTAATATAGTCTGTTTATGTTACAATAAAAATATTGAAAAGAACCCCAATACCACAAAAATAATCAAAAATAACAAATAAGTAGTGTATTAGTCTGTTTATGGGATACTGTGAACTGGAAGGTCTCATCCTGTTGCATTGCAGAAGTGCGTGTGATGGATTTTTGCAGAACTGAGGGTAAAAGAGGAAAGTAAATAAGTCACTAACGACTGTATCTACATATATCTGTCTGATCCTCTCAATATTACATCTTATAGGGGTATTTCAAAAAAAATTGTCACTTTTGACAAATTCTTTTTTTGGCAATACCAAAGCCTCTAAGAAACATCCTTAGAGCAGAGGTGGGATTAGAATAAATCTTAAAATACAGCAATAACAGGGCTCACATCCCCTTGAAATTTAGCCATAACCTCCACTTAAGCTGGAAGACTCATAAGAAGAACTAATTGAACAGCTTCTATCATTATAGTATTATACAGCAGATAGTTTAAAATTAATTACATCCATGCAATACTTCATTTAAATATACAATGAGATCTCATTAAACACAAAACTCTTCTAATGATAATGCTTTTAGTTTTTGTTACATACTTAAAAGTAATAATTTACAAATATTCTGCTGTAAGTTCTTACCTCTAAACAGTTAATAGATGGAGTTGGTGTAGGCACTATATGTAAAGGTACATCAACTCTTACGTTATCCAATTCACTTTCCAAGTTATTTGAATTCCTTGATTGAAAGCATGTCAAATTCACCTCACATTCCTTTAAAACATTAATATCATGAAATAAATAAAATTTAT
This sequence comes from Prosapia bicincta, assembly GCA_036971475.1. NCBI lineage: Eukaryota > Metazoa > Arthropoda > Insecta > Hemiptera > Cercopidae > Prosapia > Prosapia bicincta. The sequence goes on along the minus strand of JBAIZL010000001.1, from coordinate 49,398,522 downwards.
TTTTTAAATGTAGAATGAAATAATTTATTTTGCATATTTACTTCAGTTTACTTTATTAGAAACAAATCTTAAAAAAACTATAAACATAAATACAAAATGTCGATACCACATGTAAGTGGCCATGAAGATTTATTATTACTTATACATAATATAAAGAAATTAAGTAAAAGGGAGATTGACTATAAAGAAGGTCCTACCTTTTTCGTGAATATTGTTAGTAGATGTTTCAGTGATTTGCAGAGCAACAAAGGACAATAAACCAAACACTACAGCATAGATATGTTTTGAAGTAAATCCTCAAAATAATTTTATGCAAATAGATGGGGAAGAGTAAATCAAACCACTTGTAGGTATCACTTTACTTTGCACTTGTATTATAACAAAAGATAGTAAGTAAATCAGCCTATACCTTTTAAGAAGGCCTACTTGGGAAAATATTACAATATAACCGATAGCATAAGTAATTTCATTTTATGAAAACAAAAGCATGTAACAAGTTTATGATCAGCTAAAGGAACCTCTATACCAAGCCTACACTTCACCCCGACATGTTTTGAACTTAATCATATCTCTACAAATTTCTAAAGTGACTTATCTATATGTTTTACATTTTTATACATATTCCCTATCTTTATATTATAAAAAATATAATGCTTTTTATGTTTTAATTAGACATGATCAATAAAACTGTAAAACCATTCACTTAGGTTCATAGTGGGGTTACCATTAAATCGACTAAAGGAATATACATTTTTTTAAAATTTTCCATCAGCTAAAAATTATTTTAAAATAGTTTTATAACAAATTTTATATTAATTTTAAAAACTGATAAAAAAATTAAATATTGTAACTCCAAGATAGTTTTCATACAAAACAAGCTGATAGTAACCATAGAACTATTAATAAATAAACCTATACAATGTCCGTAAAGTGCTTTTAAACTTTCAAAGTGCTTCTTAATCTCAAAAATTTTGCCTTAGGTTATAAATGAGCTCTGCCCAACAAAATGTCCCCTCCCTCAGAAGACTTCTGGGTGAGCTACCGAATTCACTTATCTATATTTTTATATAATGATGTAAACAGCATTCAAAAAGTTTCTATGTAATTATTTATTTACTCCTGTTTACTCTATAAATACAAAAAAATACATTAACTTTAAATCATTTAAATAAATAATAATTAGAACAAAGGCAGTTCCTACCATTTATTGTAAAAAATATTATAAAAAACAATATTTTTAATAAATAATACCTTCTTTTTAAATTGTAATAACTTATTTTTATAATACCTTATTTTTAAGACATTATATTCAGAAAAATGACGAAGATCAGTTAATGTTAGAAAAGTTAGTGTAATTCCCCATGCTACCATTTGACTTAAGGCAGCTGCCAAAAAACAGATATTACTGTACAAAAATTACATGAAACTGAAACGAAATAGCCTATCCAGGCTTTTTAATAACATTCTATATGTCATAACAGGTGAATAATTTTACAACTAGGTGTAAGAGGCATGATACACTGTAGGCCGAATGTACCACACCTAGATCGGTCGTAGAACCAAATACGTTGAATGAATAGCAAGACAACAAACACTACACTACATTTTTTTTGGCAAGCTTAAAATTTTTTAAAGTATAAATATGTCCTAACATTAAGTTATATTAACTACCCGTATGTTTAGTATTCATAAACTTGGTATTGGTAACGGATTAAAACAAATCTTAAAGATGTAGGTTCTAAATAGAGCTAATCAGTCCTCAAGAGAATCAACCACAACTAAAAGAAAGAAACGTAAAATTTATTAGTAAATCATGTTGGACAAACTCTATGCCTTGATGCGATAAATACAAGCTAAGTGCCATTTGTTAATGCTAGAATTAGAAAGAAGCATTAGAAAAATGAAGTGACAACAATCTGTTGCCATACAGTCAGTGACAAGGACTTGCAATGATGATACACAGTTGTCTGGAGACAAATAAAACGCATAAAAATAGGCTCTTAAAGTAATATTATACATATTTATTTATACATTTAAATACGAGAATTAGTATTAAGTTAATTAGAGCTTAGCTAGTGAGAACAATTCACAACGGTAAAAATTAAAACAGTTAACTCTAAATCTCAGTAAACATTAGTTTATTAAAACAACCAGAACCAGACAAGTTTTGACGACGACATCGCCTTCATTGTGCTTGGCTATTCAGTAGCTTGGTAACAGTAACCAAACACGGATGAAAGCAACATCGTCGTCAAAACTAGTCTGGCTGTTTTAATAAACTAGTGTGTATTGAGATTTAAAGCTAACTGTTTTATTCTTTACCATTGTACCTGAATTAGCTTTAATCTATGTAAGTATAATATGGACATACAAATTACATGTTAACAATAAACATTCAGTTCTGTTGTATTGGGTAATGTAAAGGATCGCATACATTTCTCAGTCTATACAACACCTTGTGAAATATATTAAGTAAATATATCTAGATAAAATATCTATAGAAATTTGTAGAACTATACTAAATGTAGCACTTGGATTTGTTAGCACAATAATTTTTTTGATAATTCAGTTTTAAGGCAACCATTCAATTTCACTATTATCATCTACGAAAAATAGGAAGAGATTATAAATATAGGTAATATTAAAATAGGAATATAAAACCCCCCAGTAGAGGATATAGAGGAGATATGGCATCATATCTGCAGGGCTGTATTTCTGATGCAGGGCTACTCTTTATCGAGTCTTAATGAATGTCTACCTGTTATACCCTCTTTTTAACAAAAAGGGTAAGAAAGGGTAGATGCAATTAAGTTAGTAAAGGACAAATGATGCCATGGTACTAGGAAGAGAGGTTAATTATGACATTGTCTGGGTAGGATCCCCTACCTGAAGTAAAACTGTTCTCAAAAAGTGTGAGGAGAGATGTCTACCTGCTAACTGGGCTTGAAGAATTACAACTACAGTGTCGGATTTCAGTAAAATAAAAATTATTTCTATGGTATTTTCTTAATAGCACTTAATATAAATTCTATTAATGATTTGTCAATTCTGGGGCATTGTAACAATTTTATTAATAAATGAGATCAATGTAAACCATTTATGATGGTTATGTAAACCACAGTAATATGAAATATAACTGAAGTATTCTATGCAACATGTAATATAATTGAAGTTATGGAATAACAACAAACATAGTAGTGTATAAAGCATTAAGTGGAACAAATAGTTTGGAAAAATAATATCTTTGTACATTCTAATAGAAGGTGTTAATAACTATGAATTAAACCAAAAAAATTACATTTTTTTCGATACATTTTATTAAACTGAAATATTTTCTGACCCAGTTTTTCTTCTTTGTAATATTTCCATGAATAACAATTAAATCAAGCAAATAAATACACTGGAGTTTAGTTTAAATAAATTACAAATAATATAAATCACTGTAACATAATATTCGTTATACGAGGGCTATTCAGAAAGTAAGGAACGTTTCTGTCTGATGCTGATCTCGTACATTTTGGTGTGTGCGCACTCGGCAACTCAGTCTGCGTCCAGCAGTGACAACGGGAATGTTTCCGCGTTGCCCGTTTTTTCGCAATTTCAACTGAAGATGTGTGCTGCGACTGAAAATCCCAGTTGTGAGGTGTGGTCAGTGATACGGTTTTTGTTGGCAAAAAACTTAAAACCGATAGACATTTATCACCAAGTGTGTGAAGTTTACGGAAACAACGTAATGAATGAAAGTTCTGTCAGAAAATGGTGCAATCAGTTTAAAAATGGCCGAACTGACGTTCATGACAAAGCGAAGAGCGGACGCCCAAGCATTGTGACTGATGAACTGGTCGCTAAACTTGAAGAAATGGTTTGCGAAAACCGCTGATTCATGATAACGGAGCTTTCGCTTTGTTTCCCACAAGTTTCACGGACTTTGTTGTTTGAAATTGTCACACAAAGGTTAGGCTACCACAAATTTTGTGCAAGATGGGTGCCGAAAATGCTCACTGACCGCCATAAAAGTCAGTAAATGGAGGCAGGTTTGACATTTCTGGATGCCTACGACAGACATGGTGATTCACTACGGAATCGCATCGTAACTGGTGATGAGACATGGGTAAAACACATTAATTTCGAAACGAAAGTACAGTCCATGGAGTGGGGGCACACAAGCTCCCCCAAAAAACCAAGAAAATGTTTCCAAAAATTTTCAGCAAGGAAGATTAAGGCGATGTTTTTTTGCGACAGGCAAGGTGTGCTTCTTTATTGACTTTCTTGAACGTGGTGCAACAATAAACTCTGAGCTGTACTGTGAAACTTTGAGCAACCTTAGGAGAGCAGTTCAAAACAAGCGCCGAGGGAAATTGACGTCAAAAATTGACAATGCCCGACCTGACACAGCAAACCGCACTAAAGAACTCCTTGAGTCATTCAAATGGGAGGTTTTTCCTCATCCGCCCTATAGTCCTGACCTAGCACCAAGCGATTTTCACTTGTTTCCAAGAATGAACACCTGGCTAGCAACACAGCGCTTTGACGACGACGCGGAGCTCAAGGCGCGTGTCACTGAGTGGCTGACATCGCAGGTGGCAGATTTCTATGATGAAGGAATTTCAAAGCTTGTCCACCGCTATGATAAATGTCTCAATTTGTTTGGCGACTACGTAGAAAAGTAGTATTTTAGTTGCTCTTTCAGAGGTATATAATAAAAATTCTTGATTGTACTTATTTTTTTTTTTAATTAAAAAACGTTCCTTACTTTCTGAATAGCCCTCGTAATATTAAGCCTTTTAAATATTTTTATATTTCCACCTATGAGTTAAAAGCTTTCAAAATATTTTTTATTTTTTCTGCAAGTGGAGAATTTACCCATTACGGTTCACGGACTAGGTCAGCAAAACTCAATAATTTACAAGTAGAGGGTATAAAGACTAGAACAGCTTGTAATGAATGTCATCATTGTTTAATTGATTTGTTTGGTTCAAGAGAGTTTATTTTCTGATACGTCACATCACGCACAAGACTAGACATCTGTGCTTTCTAAAGTATAGTTATCGACTCTCAAAATTTTTTAGCATAAATAAAGATATTTATGACCCATTGACTTTCTGTCAGACATCTAAACATAATAGAACACTTCAGCAGTTTTGATCTCAACTGGAGTGAGAAGCTCAGTATAGGTTCTACTTGGTGTCGGTCAGTAGTTGATGTTTTTTAGTAGTTTTTTATAATTAGTGTACTCTTATGTACATACAAAATGAACAATAATAGTGGGAGCCTAAAATCTAAAGCAAACTTCAAACCATAAATAACTTTTAATTTTTTGTTACTAATTATGATTACACGTAATAATCAATTAACACATTATAAAATAAAATACAAAATATAGAATTAAAAAATTGCACTCGTAAAAAATATAATATTTAGTGCTTTATGAGTAAGAATATTTTTGTAGCAAAATACAACTTAATTGGCATCAAGGAATCAATTCGTATCCACTAGTGTCTGTGGCATGCATGTAATTTAGATAATATCATATATTCAACTAATATAAAGTTGCATTTTAAACTTACTTTCGTAGATTTGTCTTCAGAGAATACAGAACAAATAATTCCTAAAAAACACTTATCCATCAGTTGATACATTGCTTGCGTGTTTACATCTGTAAGATGAATTACAAGTTTTTATTTAGAAAATTAATTGTTCAGTTAGGTATTGTTAAAATAGCTTAGTTACCAGTGGGTTCTTTATTTATATTTAAATTTATAATAATTTATCTGTGGTTAGGCATTGTTATCATAGAGAAAAGCCCTAGGGTGCAAACAGCACAAGCGGGTCACAGTCGATGTTGACATCAATGTAAATCAAATACACTGTAACATATGGAGCTCAACACAAAGGGTAGGTTGAGGTGGAATTACATCGCGATGTCTAGCAGGATGCTTACGTTGATGCATTTTACATGGATGTTCACCCCACGGTTAAGCAGACTGCTTTGCTCTGATTTTTCCGTTTAAGGTCGTTCCATGCCGTGCGAAGGAAATTTGACTGTCAACATCCGTAGTACAGTATCGGTTAAGTTTAGTATTTGCTCTATTTTAGTATTTAGAAAGTGCAATATTTTCAAGTAGATAAGTGAATGTCTCACGTGTCATCCTCATATAGGAATAGAATCGTTCGGAGTAATCTTTTACTTCAGTAAAAAAGTGAAGTAAAAATTTGTCAGCAATTACAATTTTGGTAAGACGGTTGATAATTTAGTTATCCTTAATAATTTAGTCTGGAATATTTTATGTGTTAACTTTTCTCATAATGTTAATTTTTTTTGTTTACTGTGACATTCTTGTATAATTCCATATGTTATACTAATAAATATACCAAAGAATTTATTGGAATCAGCATATAATAGATTTCATAATTGAAAAAAGCTTTGATTTTAAGGCTGCAAAGCAAAATTATATATGCTGTTAAAAATTTGTTAAACTATTATACTTTAAAATATTAACCCTTTGCACGCATATAACGTGATTTCTTGTAAGGCTGAGATCTCTGCTAGTGCGTATTACAAGAAATCACGTATTTACAATATTTTGTTTATGGAAGTCCTAGTTGATTGTTTAAAGCCCATTACAATATGTGACAATGTTTGTTTGGTGTAAATAAACTCCTCTGATAGTTTATTGTTCTTGGCCACGTGCTACCGATCCACATTCTGTTGTTTTAGCCACCAGGTGCCATTATGGGGTCTATGCATGCGTGTATGACGGGTATTCTCGGCAGGACGCAGCGTGTGCCAACTGTCGTATTTTGTGTTGGCATTGTGATTGCTATATTTGTTTACTGTTTACGTGAGTGACCTTTGTTTGTACTGTAAGAATAATTTATTGTTTATGATTTGGTGAATAATAATTTTAGTTACTTTAATTTTATTTTAAATGGATTTATTGATTTATTGAATTACCTAGTGTAAAAATATAAAAAATTATAAAAATAACTAGTTTATAATTTGTTTTGTTCAAATACATCTTTAGGAACTCAGAATTAAATAGAACTTTGAACATTTCGCAAAAAAGTTTTTTTTATCTAATAGCACGTAATCTGTTATTTGCCCTTTATATGTCCTGCGTGCTAAGGGTAAGACTAGGGAAATGACAAACTGCCATACAAGTTTTTTTTACATTATCTCTTCACTATATATTTATTTCTACAAGATGAAAAATTTCTCTGAATACATATTTTTAGCTAGAATATTGCTAATATACTGAATCAAAGAATAAATTTTGAAACCCCTCTTTTATTAAGCAAATGTTTTTTATTCGTTAATTTTTAAGGTAATAAAAGATCTACAAAAGTTTAATAGGCTCATTTTTTTAGAAAGTAATAAAAACATCGTTATGATTTTTCCTTCCATATTTCTTTAGAAGTACCTGCTACTTATGATTTTTGCTCTCATCTTAAAAGCACTAATATTAACTTTTCCCTAATTCCCACTTTTACAAGCTATTAAACAAAATGTTTTGTATTATTATTCATTTTAGTGTATTTTGTAGTCTGTACAGAAAGTATCACCAAAAGTTTTGGAAAAGTCAATTAATTCATTAACGCATAGAATCCTATAAATAGGACTCAATTTTATTTTTTTAAATTTGCCTTGTAAGGTTATTATTTATGTAAGAAGATACTATTTTTAATACTATAATAATAACTTTTTCATTGATTGTCCCTTTTCAAGCTTCTAAGAACAGTTTGATTTGGAAGTATTATTTCGAGCCAGACACTAGAAAATTTTCAAATGTTTTATAATGAACATTATATTTCAAATGTGAAGTGTTTGCCAGAACATATTCATTATGCTTCACAGAATATATATTTGAAGGAGAGAGAGTGTGATTATTTTTTATCTTTGTGTGGAACATCTTTAAATTTTGTGATCCTATTTATAGAACGCTGGGACAGGCATCAGTTTATCTCGTCAGACTCTGAGTTTGTATAATACCATCTGCTTCCTGTGATCGCCATCTGCAATTTGTTTGATGACTCATTGGTTCTTAAAGGTAGTGCTGTATATTAGATGATACATTGGGTAAGGTTTTTCTCTGTGTGATACTTGGAAAATGAGGTCTGTTTGCGTTTCAAGTAAACCGGCCATATGGTTTCTTGGGGAATAAGTTGTACTTCTGTCAAGTGCATCCTGTTTCAACTACAATTTAGACTGTGGTAAGGAAGTAGTTCAAAATGAAATAGAAGATTTAGTTTTATGGTCTTGTGTTGTTGGTTCAGTTCAAGAGCCCAAAAGCCACAGGGTATATTTCGACAATCTCTTTACCAGCAGAGATTTGTTTGTTCATTTGATAGATGTTGGTTTCAGAGGCAATGTCCACTGAAGGATCCAAGGATTTGTTCAAACAGCCAAGGACACGTTTGACTCAGAAGGTGAAGTATGTTTGTTAAGTGGCACGACAAGTGTGTCACATTTTGACACTGTTTATCCTCTGCATCAAGCATCATAGTGAAGCAGCCCAACAAAGTAGAAGGTGTCTAATTTCACAACCAATTGTTGTAAAATCCTACAACAAATAAATGGGTGAAGTTGACCACCATGATTGGCTAGTTGGAAAACTATAACTTTTCTATTCCGTAATAAAAAGTTGTGTTGGTGTTCATTCACATAAATACTTGACATGGCCATTGTATGTGCCTAGATTGTATACAAGAATTTATCTTTCTATAACATGAATCTCCTTGAATTCAGAAGAAATGTTGCCATTGGATATTTTGAAAAGATACCCTACAAAGCAACGGAGGGCACCCAATACATTCTCTTCAACATCTATCACATGCCATACGAAGGAAAAGGTCATTTTATATCAAGAAGATAGAATGAGAGAGAGAGAAAGAATAGTATGCGCCAAGAAGAAGATGTCACAGAGAGAACTGCAATGTGAAGCCTCTTAAATTTTCTAAAAAGTAAAGTGTAACTTTATGCAAGGACTGTTCCACCTCTTATCACATCAAGAAAAGGTAACTTCAATTTTCAAGTTTATAATTTCATTTTGAAAAAATAATTTATAGTACTTTTAATACAAACTTTGATAAATAATATTTGTCATAAAATATCATTTCTGAAAATATTTTCATAATTAGTGTAATGTTACTTAATTGTCTCTGTGTCCTATTATTTAGGACACCTCCTCTTAAGGACACCTTTGTAATGGATAAGAGATATTTTTGTAAACTTAAACATATGGCTTCTGAACATGTACACAAACAATTTAAAATCAAAATTTCAAAAAAAAATTTTATAAAGATCATTTGCTACAAAATCATATGGGTTAACTTAAATCATTGCTACGATACCTAAAAATTCTTCACAGTACAACCCTTGAGCATTTGCTTAATTCTGCCAGTAGTATTTGTACAACTAAGAGCCTCCTGAAGCCGAAAATTACACAACTTTTAATGTAATTAAATTTTGTTGACCTAGAAAAATGAGAAATCTCACACTTAGCAGTTTCCTTACCTACATGTGAAGGCCAAACTGTTATATGAGGATGTGAATGGTACCACCCAAGAACTCTCATTTCTTTTCCACATTTCTGGGTTAATTCAGCGGCATGATCAGCAGCAGCCACTAATTGTTGCATGGATATTTCTACTCTGTCTTTTTTTTTATCCAGCCTCTGTGGTATTTTTAAAGCTGATATATGTGCAACCTCCTTACCATTTTCTTCTTTTGACTAAAAAAATACGAAAATATGATAATTACAATATAAGGTATTATTTAGATATATGAAACATAAACACGTAAATGAAAGATTTAAAATTGAACCTATCAAAAAAAAATAACAATAAATAGTACAGGTGAATTACTATTAATGAACCTTTTACCCTCTAATTTCTAGGAAAGTATTGTTGTGACTTCTAACCAAAAGAATGAAAAAAAAACAACCAAAGTTCATATTACAATCCCATATTTAAAAAAAATCCCAATTCAAAATTTCAAATATGTTTGGCTTGGATAATTTCAACAAATTTTAAAGAAAAGAATAATAAATTTCTTAGTCAGGTCTGTTTTGCAGTATACTTTAACCCTAGAAAGCTAATGTGTAGTCTGCCAGACGACGCGATTTTCGTCATTTGCATCCCCCTCCCACATCAATCGTCGCTGTACTTTCAAATTTCTTCTACCTTCTGTTGACCTTGAAACAGAAACGGAGAGTCAGTTAAAAATAGTTTAGTAAGTTTTATCAGTGTGTTATAGTTCTCGCGTCGTCTCACAGACGAAACATTAGCTTTAACGGTAGTTTTAACTTGACGTTCTCGCAGTACCTTAGACCAAATATTTGCCTGACCTGGCTGTGTTTGAGTTTCGTTTTGTGTAAATACGAGTGTAAAATATTTATTTTAAATGGTATATTGTATAATAATAGTGTAGGAGTCTAATAGTGTATCCTTTGGTTAGGTTTTTCATAACGGATAGTAAAATACTTTCAGACGAGCGAATTTCAAATTTGCTAAATGGATATGAATATCTTAGTGAATATGAAAGTAGGGAAAGTGAAGATAATGAATCGGATCATGCAGAGACTCAAATTGTTGAAGATATTGATGACCCTGATAAGGATCCAGATTTTATATTGGAACCAGAACCGGCAGAAAGCTCTAGTTCTGATGAAGATGAACGCCCTACTGTCTAAAATAAACAGCGTCGAACTGCTGATCCTCTGAGTAATACAATAGTGTTTGGCCCTTCAACAGCTGTGCAAAACGCTGTTGGTCAGAGTACTAGCTCATAATTTTGGGAACACTATGCAGAGACAAATTAGAAATTCCGCTTCAGATGTTGACCGCAAAAGGTAGAGCTGGATGGTACATCAATGTTTTGTTTTGATGGTGCAGAAACATTAGTGTCATACAAAACTAATAAAAATCGAATTGTCTTGTTACTGTCAACGAATCATGAAATGCCTAGGATTGATGAACACAGCAAGACGCCCGTTATGGTAGAATTCTACAACTCAACAAAGGGCGCTGTCGAATCGCTCGACCAGATGTGTAATAATATGTCTTGTAAATGACTGGTCTCTGTGTATTTTCTTTGGTATCCTAAATATAATTTTGGTCAATTCACACGTAATATATGTGGGAAACAAATTAAATAAACAATAAATGCCAGTATAAAGACGTTCCAGAGCAATGTGTGGAGAACACCAATTAAAGTACCGTTACCAGTTCACTCAAAACAGATAGAGTGATAAAAATACATTATATTTGTATCAACCTTTGAGTATGTAAGTAATAAAACAATTTTGAAAATTTTTGAAGTTCTATCTCATTGGAAAATACCCGTAGTCTGAGAGACTACTGATTAGCTTTAACGTCTGGTATACAACACGTTAGCTTTCTAGGGTTAATACAGTACACACTATAGTAAACAAAAATACTCCATTAGTAATTTATACATTACTACAATAATCTATACATTAGTACAAAATTAAAATAAAACTCTATTGTGCATTTATTTTGTTTGTTCACAATGGCAGAGTATATTATTAAGTCTAAAAGACTTTCCCTTTCATCCTTTACCTTTTGAAGAAAAATGGAAATAATAAAATTTAAGTAAGTTGTAAGTTCCAGATTTGCAAAACTTAATGCAAAAAAGAGGAAAGTTTACTCGACATTATAAGGCAGTAAACCTTAATAATGGAACTCATTATGTTTATTATACTTAAATAATAGGTAGACCAGTTTATTTATGAGATTAAATAATCTAATTCATATTAAAAATGTGACTGGTTAGTAGTTAGCACAGGGTTAAAGGCTGTTTTTTGTTGATACTGTTTATTGTTTAGGAGAAATAGGCATACTAGTTGAAAAAAAGTGGATTTACACACTTAGGAAACTTATTAAAATCAATTGCAGATCATGAAATATAAATGAACTTTTTTAATTATACTTACAAACTTTTTCAAGTGTCATAAGGATAGAATATAATAGAAACGGCAATTGATGATCAGTTACAAATGGCCATCTTTATTCACAATCCAAATGTAAAACATTACAGAGATAAAAGTGTGATTGATGATGAATGTTTCTTCAAACATACAAACATTTTTTGTAAACAGAAATTAGCATTTGGAGCTATAATGAAATTGGCGAATCTATTAAAAGGGGAAATTATGGTAATTACGTATTTTAGGAACCTATTTATACATGAGTATAATACTATTCCTATACATCACACAAAACTATAATGATAATTATTACTTATCTTATTGCCACAGAAGGTTAACTTTATATAGTTATATTGAAATAAAGGCCTACCTATAAAGTATCCAGTTAGGATGGATTTAATTATAATTTTATACATGTAACCAAACAAATCTACAGATGTAAGGTAAGAATAGAGATCATGTGACGTCACCTGGCAAAAGCACAAAAAATAGTTCCAAATACAATGTGATAAAATATTACCTTCCATGTTAATAAAAAATAATAATTATCAATAGAGCTTCACGACATGTTTAAGAATGGTTTATACATGTCCAAATAGGTCTCTAAAGTGAGTAGTTACTAAAATTATATTTATTTTTTTGTCATTATTAAGATCAGCAACTACTACTGCAAAATTTTTTAAACCCTGGTCAATTTGGACATGCTGAACACAATTCTGAAGTTATTTTTAATGCCAAACATAAATTAACATAAAATAACCTAACCAAACCTGACCTAGGTGCTTACTAATGCTCTGATCGCACAAAATTTTTTATTCTCATAAAAAAGGCTCGAATCTTAGTGGCAAACTCAAGTCCGTGACCCACAAGATCTTTACCGATTGGCCAACAGATGCCACATAACTTTTCAACTGAAAAAAGGCGCAAACCTTAATCGTAAACCAAAATCAATCATATTGATGATGGTAGTCATGGGACCTGAAAGATGCTTTCTTATTGGGCGACAGATGCTCCCTGATTTTTCTACTGAAAAGCTCGTATTTAGTGTGTCTGTGACGAATCTTGGCACATATTATTTTTCGAAGCTTAAAAGCGAGTTACTGAGGCTTTATTTTTGCACAACGTGCTCCCGACAAAGACAAACTGTTTGAAGTACTATACACAGTGAAGATCACGGACGGCTTCAAGTTTAGGTGTAGGAAGGTTGATTCATTGCCAAAGATAAGCTGGAAAAAGTGTGGGTGGAGGGTTTCGACCAAGGTAGGTTCACCTTTAGAGCAAAATAAAGTGAACATAAACCAACTCAGTGCAATTTCAACTTTGTACTTACCAAAATACCTTCAAAGTAAGCCCATAGGTTAGGTCAGGTAAGATTAGTTCATTTTATGTTTGCCGTAAAAATAACTTCAGATTCGTGTTCAGAATGGTCGAATTGACCGGGATTTTAAAAAATTTCGCCAGTCGGAGCAGTATTCGCTGATCATAAAAATTACCCATTGAGAAATTGTGATAACTGGGCGCTACATATCTCTATATCATAAACATTAACGTACTATGCTAACATCTTAATAATAAAAATATACTGAATGTGTTAACTAACCTCTCCAATAAGTAAACCAATTACTTCTTCTTTTTCTGTTGACAATGCCAGCTGTAGACATGCCATATACAGGTCATTAGTCATATAAACTTTTGAAAGAGACATCCTATGTATTAATTTACATTTACCTTTATAATAATTTGATATTTAAAAAACGTACATAGTATTTTACCTCCAACCCTCAAAGGTAATATGAAATCATAAACAAAACTAATTACTTCTCGTCAGACTAAAGACAATTTACGTTTAATCTCAGATTAGTGCTCATAAACTTAAATAGTTTTGTTAACGAAGTGCAACAAATAGGATTTTAACTGGACCCGAGACAAAAATATTAATATTCCTATGACTATGAAATCAAATTACGTTTACAATTTGTGTAACTGTAACCTGTAACTCCAATTATCCAGTTAACACCAGCTGTTTATTGACAGAAATAAATGTTCCTAGTTCCGATTCGGAATTATGAACTGCTTGGAGTTCCGCGTCTTACAATATTTGCAAGTTGTGATGGACACGAAACGGACGGTATACTGTTCCGACTAGTGATGGCCGAAAACAACGGCATCAATTGTTTGGCAACAGTTGCCTCTACGCAACCTAATGCGTGAGCAACTGATGTGGAGAAAGTCACTTAAATGATTTTCAGACATATTTGAATCACTCTTTGCCATAATCAAGTGTAAACTTAACGATCGGTCATTGAAAAAGAGAATTTTTATAAATTAAAACGAGTATTTTTCGACTCATGTCGTTTATCGGAACTGAAGCAACAAGCAGTGTACTACATTGGGAAAGTCAAGTTTAATGTCGAAGGGATTAAAACATACTATTTGTTATTTACAGTATTAATATTGACAGAGACAATATGGTTACACTTTAGTTTCATTTACAAACTAACGAATCATTCGCGCACTTGTAGCACGTTTACATGTTGTGATAAAAGTCAAACAACTTTTCCGGAGTTAAATTATTATGTAGGCAAACTGAAAACTTGATTTTACTTTTTCTTTAGTTTAAAATTTCTCTTTTACCTAAGTGAATAATTTTCTCTTTAGTTTAAACTTTACTCAATTCACAAATTAATTTTATACTAAAAGTTTATAAACCTCGGTTTTTGCCCCTTCAAAAGTTTATATTTACTGTGGTCACGCTTTTGAATAGATTAAATCAGAGTAGGCCTAAATAAGAATTTAACAGTGGTTATAAATCGAATGTTGAATTGCTACCGTACATTCCTGTATTGATTCACCGTGCTTTCGAATACTGTACACTTAATTACATTCCTGTCTTAATATCCTAAAAAATTCCAAATTTTCTAATATTTTTTTAATTTACATAGCCCATTCATTTTTCATTTATAGCATTTCATAGCAGTAGTTTTATAAAAATTGTCTCCCATTTCCTCATGAATTTAATGCCAATTTGGGGGAAAATGTCTTCATATCCTTAGAAAACTTTGAATGAATAGAAAATACTGTATAATGGTTAATATGTTAATAGGATCTTAGACTGTCCTTGAACTTGAATTTCAATTTTATTTTTTAACTATTTTATAACGGTGTAAAAGTGAAGCATTATCTCTTGGCAATTATTTTTAAGATTATCAAGTTGGTAAGACTGTTTAATGTGTTTATTATCAAGTTCACCTAATAGTCGGGATTAATTATTGATATGTTTGCTGGGTAAGTATTTATTTAGTGAAAAAAATATATATATTTCTAATAGGCGATTAAAACAATATTAATTTGGCTTCATCATTTTACTGTCGAAAATTTGTTACAAGTTTAAATTCTAATAAAATGTTTATTTAAGAACGATTCTTATTAAACAAATTGTTAGTTATTACATTTAAGATTACAATATAGCAATATACCAATTCAGGACTGCAATGAATTGCACAAGAACGTATATGTAGGCCCTAAATATTATTTATTCAATTTACATTTTTTTCGTTATAGCAATATCGTGTAAATTGTTGGCAAAAATCCTTTTTCAATATACATCGTTTTAAATAACCAAAAGTAATTATCAGCAAGTTTTCAATTACTAAACAAAATTAAGAACTAAAACATTACTTTCTTTCAAACAACTTACATTCTCCTAAAAGAATATTTCCACTGTAATAAAACACTTGAGAAATTGTGAAGGAAGTTATTTAGAAGCGTTTTGTGCATATTTTGAATGTTTATAGTTTAAGGTTGAACTGTATTAATATTTATTACACTTTTGCTATTACTTGCGACCAAATTTTTTGTTAACTTAAGGTTGTTAAATTGTTAACTTACATTTGGTTTTCGTCTTACGACTTCTTCAGCCTCGTATTTTTGCCGCTAGGAATGCTGTAGCTGTGCTTCCTCGGTACAATTTTTTAAAAGTTAGAAGTGATGTGACCGAAGAGTATGTGTGATCTGTGTCACGTTTGTTCATTTAAGATGTCAATTTTATGTGCGTCGTAGTGCTGCTAGCTGCAGCATTCCTAGCGGCAAAAATACGAGGTTGAAGAAGTCGTAAGACGAAAACGTTTTCTCCAAGTGTAAGTTAACAATTTAACAACCTTTAGTTAATAAAAGGTCTGGTCGCAAGTAATAGGAAAAATGTAATGAGTAATTAACAACCAGCTCGTCATGAACAGCAACAAGATTTCGGTATTAATATTATGAACTCTTAAAATATTTATTCTTTTAAAAACAATTCTCTAGTTTCACAAAAAAAACGTAGAAGCTATTAAAAAAATTACAATCAAATGAATCGTTTGGGGTGTAGGCCTATACCATAAGTAATCTGCCTTCTCTTGTCCAACCTCGATCTTAATCTATCAACATCCGTTTCTCTTTTCCTGCTTGTCTGTCGGTGGCCTCCTCTTTTCCTTAGCCCTTGTATGTTGGGACCATCTATATTCTTCTACAAAAGTAAAAGTAATTGTCATTAACTTGTGTCAAGTTTTTAATGCCTAAAACGGAAAACGTTTTTTTTATAGCCGCCGTTATGTCTGGTTAATAGACAGTAAGCACTGATGGAGTTTTAAAGTAGTTAATGACTTGTTGAACTTATAATTTAAGTAAATTCATGAAAAAACGTTCTTAATGCTATCAAAACAGGTTTGCCTCAGTGAGAATTCATAAATTTACTCAAATTATCAGTTCCGTAAGTAGTGAATTAGTCTAATAAAAACGTTAAAGCTTCGCACGCCATCTTAAACAATAAAACCCACAGATTTAAAGTAAGTATTGCTATCTTCCCTTACTCTCCCCAAATTCTATTTTCAACGAAATTAGCCGCAAGCACGGCGCGGGGCTCACAGCAGAGAGCCCCAGACTAGTGCATTCAGTGTGCATGGAATAAGCTGAAACAGCCAAAACCGTGCGGTGACGTCACTCAATGCGCGTGTTACGGGTAACCTGGGATGGAGTCCCGTCGTATTGCGCATGCGTTGAGAAATGACTAATCAGTAGCAGCATTGTAGGCTTATTTGTAATGTTCTCACAAATAAATGTTGGTGCGTTTGACTCAAAGTAAACAAATCAAATTTTATATTTAATAACAATATGCGTTTATGAAACTACTATTTTAAACTCATTTTAAAGAATAATATTTATGTACTAGATAAGTATTGTTTCCATTTATAGATCCTTTGATGCGCATACACAGTGGCCTAATATACTCTTAAAAGTAAAACATGATTCACACTACTCATTGAGTACTCGACGCTTTAGCAACCAATAGGCGATCACTTAACCACCCAACCTTACAACATTTCGTAAATCACACCGTAATACGTCTATTAGTTATAGCAATGTTAATATATTAATCAATAAGTATAACTTAATAAAAGTTGTAGGTGCTTAGAATATAAAACGAATTAAATGGGTATCAAATTTCTAAATTTTCTCCGCACCTGGTAAATCTGGGGAGACCCCTTGTCATGAGCCCCACCAATGTAATTGGGCAGGAGCCGCCACTGCTTACCCATTCTCAACGAAATATTTCTACATCACATTAAAAAAATACAGATCCATTTCAACAACACACGCTCATACAAAATCATCTACTAAAACAAAAACAATCAAAGCCTTATTTTATCTTAAAGTTCGAAACAGACCGATTCTAAAATTTCCTGTATACAAGTTTCTACACAAAAATAAACCTTCAACGTCTATAGAAAACTATATTCACTTATCCACAACACTTTAAACCACCACCACCACCATTATCATCACCCATATAAATAAGCTGCCTATATAAGCATATACTAAAAGTGGTACAAACTTCCATTAAAACATTAACAAATAAATTAACACAATCAAATACCACCCTACAAAAATTTATATAAGAACACAAAAATTTATAAACTATGGAACGAAATTTTTAAAAAACGAACTAAAACAATACAATAGAGGAAAACTAATCACAGTCACATGCACGTACACAACTTTAAATAAAATCGCTTAAAATCTTCAAAAAGCTAGGCACAGCAGGCTAACCTAACAACAAAATACAACGCACCACAAACTCCAAGCATCTGGTGTATGTGTGTGTGTGTGTGTGTGTGTGTGTGTGTGTGTGTGTGTGTGTGTGTGTGTGTGTGTGTGTGTGTGTGTGTGTGTGTGTGTGTGTGTGTGAGTGTGCGTGTCTCAAATTCTCATACAACACTGTATAATTTCAGATCACGATGTCGGCGTGCAAAATGAAACTAATAACATTGATTTTTGGATCATGTCTCTTCAACATTACCACCAAAGCTTGGCTTAACCAACGAGAACTTGTCCAGGAACTTAGAAGTAAGTAACGTGAATTGGTTTATTTATTGAACGTAATCCTTCACAAAGATTGGGCCAATTTCATTTGTTTTTCTTTGTTTCACATCAAATTTTAAATAACATTCTAACCAAGAAACAAGTTATATTAATTATCGTAAACCGTAAATAATATTTTGGTTGAAATTAGAAAAAATACAAACATAACTTTAATTTACAATAACAAATGAAACTGTAAACTCATTGTTTCTAATAAAACAAAGCAAAGTTTTCATAGCAAATAATAATTTGAAAAAATAAAAGTTCTTAGTACCACTTTTTTAAACGAACTAAAAAGCATAAAATAATTTGGAATTTCTGGAAGTGTAAATTTTCAATGTCCGTAGGTATGAAAATTCAGTGGGGAAGATGTGACTAATTCCTTACACTATTATCTATAGCATGGGTCCCCGTACTGAGAGGCTCGCCGCCGTTGGGGCGTTAAGGCATGTCGAGGGAGGGCGAGACTAGTTGAAAAATAGTAGGATAAATTCTCATTTAGTTCAAATTCAAGTACACAATTTATCAAAATTTAAAACTAAATTTACACCTCAGATTCTTTTTTTTATAGATAATTTTATTGACCATGATGTTCAGCAAATTTAAATGAAATGTATTCATTTATACAATAAATAAAAATAAAGGTTGTGCAAATTTTGTAAACTTGAAATTAAATCAACACGACAACTTGAATTGAAGAATAGTACAAAGGTCTCGTGAAACGAATGTTTCCCGTTCAATGTGGCAACAGCGTCACAATGGACAAATCTTTATTTTGGATAAAACACTTAATAGTGTACCACAGGCAGCTCTTCGATTATACTTGCCTTTTTCAAACACATACTTGTGCGAAAAAAACATTTTCAGCACTTGTTGCAATCAAAACAAAATATAGGAACAAACTTGATGTTGCTAATGACTTGCGTTGTGCCCTAACTAAAACACAACCTCAAATAGGCATGCTAATGAAAAAATTTCAATCACATCCATCTCATTAACAGATTATCGTCTTATTAGTTAAAATTTACCTTGCTAATTAAGATTTGAAATATTGTATCATGTTTCTTGTGAAAGTATGTATAATTAAATAAATTGATTACATATATATATATATATATATATATATATATATATATATATATATATATATAATTTTTTATTTTATAAAAATATGTAGAACACAAAAAAACTCATGAATAATTTAAATTCTTTTAATTTTAACAATTTTTCAATTTACACAATAAACAGAACAAGAAATAAAACTTAACAAGTTTTAACACAATAGACTAAACTCAATTCTTCATATTTTAGTTACAAGATTCTATAACCTATGCTATTTTCTAAAATCTCTTAATATCTCGGGGTTTTATGCATGGGCTATATTTTCTAACTCTTTGGTTAATTAAATAAATTTTGATAAACAAGATTAAATTTAGAAAATAGTTTTAATAATTAGCTTCCTCATATAAAATCTTAAATTTGGAATAAGCAACTGTTTGAACTGGATTAGGTTTCTTACTACTAAACTATTATTTGATTTAAAGATATTCTAATAATGTACAATTTTAGGTTTTCTTATAATTTTACAAGTTCACTAAAGGTTAGTTTTATAGAGCTATGTACTTATCAATTTTCGGAGTTTTGCTGGTTGTTCATAAAGGATTCAGTTCTCTTTAAATTTTATATTTCACACTCAATTAAATTCTTTTTTGTTACTTTAATTATATTAATACTGTATTTTAGATTTTAAATTCACTTATTCTCGTTTTAATTTGGCCAAGTTTCTTCACAAATTCTTATAATTTTGATGAGATTCTTCAAACGGGATTTTGGCTTCTAAGAATGGCTTCGCTTTGTTCGGCTGCCCACGCTAGACTAACGCGTCGTTTTTATTTCTAAAAATGTTTAAAACATGGCGGCGATTCCTCCTCCATCTTTTCTTTCATGTAATTAAGTTCGATTTTTTCCCGCTAGAGTCGACTGTGACACTGGCCTATTTCCTTAGCTTTAATTTGGTTAACATACTGCTTCACCTATCCTATCCTCAACAAACCTTCCAGTAATTATTTAATTACTATTATTTGTGTGTGCAGTGTCTTTGCTTTTTACTTTTGTAATAATTCCAAAATATGTGTGTTTTGGCATGGATTAATACAAACATAACCTCTCACTTCATTGTTTACAATCGTGTTTCACCTTCTCTCTCCAGTAATTACTTATGCCCTATGTTAATAAAATTTACAATTTTGTTTAATTTTATTATTATTAGATTATCTTGTTCTAATTTTATTTGTTAGGTTATTTGATCCAATAAATTTCCTAATGCATTTTACAGTTCAAATCTTTTTTAAATGTTACAACCTTTTCTAGGCTTTCACCTAAAATTAGTTTTAATTTAATCTAACCAATCTCTAAATGAATTTCTCCAATTTCATATTTTGTGTGAGTTATTTCTAATCTATTCTTCCACTTCTTAAACAACATTATATAGCCCATTCTATAAATGTTACAATATATATATATATATATATATATATATATATATATATATATATATATAATATTATATATTACATTATATTAAGACTCACTCACTCTTCTACTGTTGTTGGGTTCACCTCGTCAATGCTGGATGAGATTCTAGCGAAACGTCGGAACTGCGAATTTATGGACTGCAGAATGAACGGATGTACTCCAGATAATAACTATTCATCATATTTTTCCATCCGTGAAGGAATATCAGCATTTATATGTATATATATATATATATATATATATATATATATATATATATATATATGTGTGTGTGTGTGTGTGTGTGTGTATTAAAACAACAAAGGTTATTCAAATACAAGAATATTTATTAATTTATATTCAAATTTATGAATATAAATTAAAAAATATTCTTGTATTTGAATAACCTATGTTGTTTTAAATTATTAAACAAGAAAATGATATATATATATATATATATATATATATATATATATATATATATATATATATATATATATATAATTTGTAACATTTTGAAAATAGCAAATAAGAAATTGGTTAGATTAAATTGATACTAATTTTAGGTAAAAGCCTAGAAAAGATTGTAAAACGTAAACAAGATATTTGAACTGTTGCATTAGGATATTTGTTGTATCAAATAACCAAACAAATAAGATTAAAACAAGATAATCTAATAATAATAATTATATGTAAACAAAATTGTAAACTTAAGTAACATAGGGCATAAATAATTGCTGGAGAAATGGAAGGTAAAAAACGCGATTGTAAACAATGTGGTTAGAGGTTATGTTCTATAAATCCAGCCAAAACACACACATTTCGGAATTATTACAAAAGTAAAAAGTAAAGACACTTCACACACAAATAATAGTAATTAAATAAACACTGGAAGGTTTGTTAAGGATCGGAAAGTTGAAACAGTAAGTTTAACCAAATTAAAACGGGTGAAAATAGTTGTTGGCACATTAACAGCTGTAACCCAAAGAAAGTAGGTCAGTGTACAGTCGACTCTAGTGGGAAGAAATCGAACTAAATTACATGCAACATGAGTTTTGGGAGAAGAAATAGCAGCCATATTTTAAACATTTTTAAAAAGTAAAACTAAGGACGCGTTAGTTCAGTCTGGCGTGGGACGCCGAGGTAGCGGACCTTTTAATAGAAGTCAAAATTCTATTTGGAGAATTTCGTCAAAATTATACAGATTTGTGAAGAAAATTGGCCAAATTAAAACAAGGATAAGTGAATTTAAAGCTATAATACAGTGTTAATATAATTTGAAGTAACTAAAAAGAATTTAAGTGTGTTAAATATAAAATTTAAAGAGAACTGAATCTTACGTGAGCGACCAGCGGAACTTCGAGAATTTATAAGTTAAGTAAATAGCGCTATACAAATAAACTTTATTGGACTTTTAAGATTATAAGGAAGTTTAAAATTGAACATTATTAGAATATCTTGTAATTAATTAATAGTTAGTAATAAGAAACATAATCCAGTTCAAATAGTTTAGGGACCTTTTTGCTTATTCCAAATTTAAGTTTTTCATCAGGAAGCTATATATTAAAACTATTTTCTAAATTTAATCTTGTTTATAAAAATTTATTTAATTTAACCAAAGAGTTAAAAGATATAGCCCATGCATATAAACCCCGAGGTATTAAGAGATCTCAGAAATTAGCCTAGGGTATAAAATTTTGTAACTAAAATTGAAGGAATTGAGTTTAGCCTATTGTGTTAAAACTTGTTAAGTTTTATTTATTTTTGTTCTGTTTATTGTGTGAATTAAAAAAATTTTTGTAATAAAGAATTTAAATTATTAATGAGTTATATATGTTTTGCGTTACAAAAATATTTATGTTATGAAATAATGAAAATATTACATTTGGCACACCGACGTGGGGTACGATTATTAGAAAAATAATAATAAGAAAAAGGCACTCTGAAGAATAGAAGTATTTGAATATTTGTACTAATATTGTTTACCTTTCAGGACTTTACAATCATAAGTCGACATTTTTAATTAATTTTAAAATTTAAATATAAAAGGGGGTTTTGAAGTTTTAACTAATAAAATATAATGGAATCTGAATCCGGTGCATACAATTTAAGGGTGGGAAGAAAGCTAAAATAGACGAAAAGGAAAAAGAAACTACAATAGGAAAAATAGAATTGGAAAAAGGCTTGGAAGTGCAGAAAATAGAAATGGAAGGCACAGATATGCAAATAGGAAACATTGAGGTAGAGGAAGACAGGGGACTACCTATGCAAACCCAACAGGAACGGGGAAATAATGAGAATGAAGATTTGAGGGAAATGATGAGAACTCTAATAGAAATGAATGCAAACATATTAAAAGAAATGAGTGAGAATATGAATAGAAAAATAGATAAGATAGATAGAATGAGTGGGGATATAAGGGAAATAAAAAAAGAAATAAAGGAAAATAGAGGGGAAATGAGAGAGATGAAGGAGGATTTGAAATCCATAAAAGAGGAAATAAGGGAGGAAAATAGGAAAATTATAGAGGATATGAGGAGACAGTGGAGGACAGAGAATAATACTGTAATAGAGGATGTGAAAAGAGACATAGAGGAGAAAGATAGAGAATTAGAGGAGGAGATTAAGGAAAATTTTGAGGAAACAAATGAAATAATAGCTGATGTGATAGAAATTAATAAAAAAGAGATAGAGAAAGTAGAAAATATAACAAAGCAAAACAGGGAAGAGTTAAGAGTTTTAAATAGGGAGATAGGGAAAGTGGAGAAAAACACAGAAGAGTTAGGAGAGTTAAAATAAAGGTGATAAGAGAAAGAGAGATAACAGATGAGCGTTTTAGGAAAGTCGAAGATGTAAGGGAGAAAATATTAGGGGAGCAGGGAAGGTTGAGAAATAAAATAGGAAAAATAGAAATACTGCCAATTAAAAATTCAACAATTCGAACTGCAACGAATAAGAAGACGGAAAAGATTAATAAAATAATAATGGTAATAGGAGAAATAGGAGGAGTTAAATATCCGTTTCAATGCTTAGTGGTACCAGGCTTATTGAGAAAATTTATCATAGGTACGGATATGTTAATGGATATGAAGGCACAACTCGACTTTTGAAAATGGGAGATGGAATTTAAATATGAGAATAACAGAGAAAGTAGAAACTATGAAGCAGATGAGAGATACAATGGAGATGTGAACAGTGTTGAGGCAAGGACAGGCGTGGGGAAAAGAAAAGAGCAAGGTGCCCACAGTCAGTCGGAAAACTAAGAAAAGTGAAACCATAATAGGAGCTCCAAATATAGAAATAATTTAATTATAAATAATGTACTTATAAATATGGAATTTTTGGAACAAGAGGATGAAAGAAATTATAATTAAGGAATGAATATGAAAATAAGAAACCCAGAAATAGAAAGTAAAATAAAGGAAACAAGTTTACAGGCATTAATAGACACAGGCAGTAATGTGACATGTATCCAGGAGAACTGGATATTGGAAAATAAAAAAATTCGATAAAATAGGAAGGGAGATATTAAATATAGATGAAGGAAGCAATATGAATAAACTCTAGGTGATTATGTGTATAGGAAAACGTTAGCAGGAGATAAGTTTTAAGGGATGGTAACTATATCTACGATAATTTATTAGTAACATCGTCGAATATTGAGAATATTGAATAAAAATAAATATGAATCTATGATGATAAATATTGAAGCATCGTTGTAATAAATAAAATATGGTAATTGTGTAACTTCGTCGTATTGTAAGGGAGAATCTGCGTTGATAAATAATGGAACTTTGTCGTATATATTATATATTATAAAAGAAAAATGAATCTATGATAAATAAGTATTAAAACAAAATTTATATTCGTTGATATAGGGACAGTGTAATCGAAGGATCTATAGATATGATCAAATAGAGGATATAAGATTGCAACCTTTAAAAATATTAGATGTTAAACTTCATACAAAATAAACTGAAATGATATATGAAAATAATTGAACTGGATGTGAAATTGGAAGGGGAGATAAAATAATAACTTAGAAATGGGAGTTAGATGAAGCTAAAAGCAAAATATGAGATATGAGAGAAATAATAAACAAGGAATAAACAGAAATAAGGGAAAGAGAAATGTTATAACCAATTGGACCAAAAGGAAATATAGAACATACCAAAACTTTAAGAAAGAAAAATCAGAAAAAAGACCTAACCTATAAGCAAGTCTAGACATACTATGAATCGGATAGGCTGGGATTTAAAGACACGGTATCAGAGAATATATGTTAAATCAATATTGAATCAGACTTATGATTGGAAAGATTCCAATATAATAAAAGTAGATAGTTCGACAGTCTGAGACAACTACCCCTAACTCGGCCTGTACGTAACCTAGGACTATAGGGGTAGTTTTGGATGATGCAGGCGGTCGTCGCGGCCCTCATCCTAGCCTTGGGGGTTGATTCGACCACGTTTAGAGGGGTTGGGGGTAGTTTTTCGAAAAAAATTAATTCCAACTCACTGACTTAAGCTAGCCAAAATGAATCCAACCTAACCTAACCTGCGTGTGGGGGGTGACCTCAGCTACTTTCAGGACCATCTCCGGGGGTAGCTCCGGGGGTGGATTGGGGGTGGGGGTAGTTTTCGAAAAAATTTTGGAAAAACGTGACTTGACTGATGGGGTGAGTTTAGAGTGTATTATCGCGTCGGTAGGGGTAGTTTCACCTAGGGGTAGTTTTTGAATAAAATATGAAATTGACAAAAATCGATCGGATGGATCAACAGACAGTATGGGATATGTGTAGAGTCCAGTACGAACTGCTGCAGGGGTGGTTTCACCTAGGGGTAGTTTTTAAATAAAATATGAAATTGCCAAAAATCGATCGGTTTGATCGACAGACAGTACGGGATATGTGTAGAGTCCATTATGGTAGGCTGTGTGGGTGGGATCACCTGTTTCAGATTGCCAAATATGATCGGTGACCTAGGTAAAAGTCACCCCCGAACCCGCGCTTGAGGTAACACCGCCTAGGAGCGGGTAAAGCTAACACGGAGCATGGTCTCTGGTTAAAGCCAATCCGAGCCTAGCCACCCAGCAGCTAGGCCTTACGTAAAGCTAACACGGAGCAAGGCCTCAGGTAAAGCCAACCTGGGTAACCCTGGAATCAGGCATCAAGTGGGGGGTGGTTATCAAATGAAATTGTCAAAAAATTATCGGTTAGATCAAACGACCAACGCTCCAACTAAACGCTAATTTTAACCGACCAACAATTATACACCGAGTTCAAATAGTCAACAAGTTGAATCGACCAATCACAACGCAAGGGCCCGGTAGGCCTACGCAAGCGGTCGCTGTAAGACGTTAAGGCTTATGTACCATGTTAAGCCAATATATGATAGCCCACATAATGTGTTAAACAAATACGCATGCAAGCCTACATACATACTATGCTAAGCCGACATACATGGGCCTACTATGTCTGTAAACCACAGGCCAAACCCATTATGATCTGAGCTATTTTCACCTCTTCTATCAGGTTGATCCTGGCAACCGTATAATATGGGAGGTACTATAGGGTACATCTACCAATGCATAACCTATCAAGCCCACGTCAAGATTTAATATATTTGATGACGAATCCGCGTTCGAGCGACTCTAAGCAGGTATTAGGCCCACCCTAACTAGAGTGTTCTACCCCTAAATGATATGGCTGATACGGGGCAAGGGCCTATGATTGCCAAACTCAAAACTTGTCTATGCGACTAAATTAATAAACAATGCAATAAAGCCTAATAGATTGAGGGAATACGTTTGTCCAACATAGCCGGTGACTGTGTAAAGCTAGACATGTGCAAACCTGCAGAGATAACACATTATCTTAAAACCGCAACGGCAGCCGGTGACCGCTATAGCAAGCTTAAAACCCGCACGGCTGTGTCATTGTGAATCTAAGCGTGTTTATGTTTTGATTACTGTACCGATTTACTATGTACTATCGGCATACCAAGGCCTACATATATAATCAGAAATCAGTGTAAATAATCAAATAGCCTCAATGGATATATCCTATAGCTGTAAATGTATCTAGATATAAAGGTGTATATGGAGAAACACTAATAATGAGGCCTATCACAAAACGTGAATAAATATATATGATATAAAACGATCCTTAAACGATGCTAAGCCAACATGCAAGCTATCATACATAGGCGTATATACCACGTTAAGCCTACATACATGATAGTACACATAATGTGTTAAACAAATATGCATGTAAGCCTACATACATACTATGCCAAGCCGACTTACAGGAATCCCTAAATGCGCCTACTATGTCGGTAAACCACTGGCCAAACCCATTATGATCTGAGCTATTTTCACCTCATCTATCAGGTAGAACCTGGCAACCGTATAATACGGGAATTACTATATGGTATAGCTAACAATGCATAACCTATCACGCCCATGACGGTCAACAAATATTAAAATATAATTTTAAAAAAGTCACGCAACCTATATACATACAATGCTAAGCCAACATTCAGGCATATATACTATGTTAAACCAGCATGCAATATACTCTAAATAGCCCTATATAAGCTGTTAAACCAATATGCAGGTTAACCTATATACATCCTGTATTAGGCAAATATCCCCGTTACCCACATAGGCCTATATAATATGTTAAGCCTGGATGAATGATAGCTTATATAGTGTGTTAAACAAATATGCTTGTAAACCTACATAAATAATATGCTAAGCCTACATACTGTGCTAAACAGATATGCGTGTAAACCCACATAAATACTATGCTAACCAACATGGATGCTATCCTACATAGGCTTATATACTATGTTAAGCCTGCATACGTGCTTGCCCTATATAGTGTGTTAAACAAATATGCGGGTAAACCTACATAAATACTATGCTAAGCCAACATGCATGCTATTATACTATGTTAAGCCTAAATACATAATAGAATACATAATGTGTTAAACATATATGTGTGTAAGCCTGCATAGATATTATGCTAAGAAGACATGGGCCTACAAAGTAAAACACATTATATCCAGTGCATAGTTTAGCTAATGGTTATCACACACTATCCTACAAGCTGCCCACAAATTACCACATAATACCTGATACATAGCCTGGCTAATCATTAACACATAGTATGACCCAACACATAATATCCGGTGCATAGCCTCGCTAAATAAGCATAAACTCCCCAAAATTGGCTTATCAATTATGTATGGTCTAGATATAGTCACACATGTCATTTCAAAAGTCAGCTGGAAAGAAACACTAGCCAGGCTAATCATCAACACATAGGATGCCCCAACACATAATATCCGGTGCATAGCCTCGCTAATGGTTAGCACATAGTAGCCGATGCTGAGCCCGGCTATGGAATATCACATATTATCCGATGTGTAGCCTGACTAATGGGTAACACATCCAATGCATAGCTTGGCTAATGACCAACATAAAGTATCCGATAATGGTTAACTAATAGTTATTTTTAACTATGGGTTAACATATAGTATCCGATAAGTAGCTTGACTATAGCCCAACACATAATCTCCAGTGCATAGCCAGGCTAGTGTTCATCATGTAGTACCCAATGCATAGCTTGAGTATGGTTTAACAAACAGTAGTGAAAGCATAGCTTGACTATGATTATCACATAGCATCCGATGAGTAGGTTGATTACAAACTAACACATAATATCCGATGCATAGATTGACTACAAGTTAACACAAAATATCCGATGCCTGGGCTGACTAGGGTTTAACAAACAGTATCCGATGAGTAGATTGACTAAGGTTTATCTCATAGTATCCGTAGAGTAGGTTGATTACAAACTAACACATAATAGTCTGGCTAATGGTTATTAAATAGTACCTGTTGCATAGCTAGGCTAATGATTAACACATAGTACCCGATGCATAGCCTGACTAGGGCTAGCACATGGTATCCGAGGTATAGATTGACTAATGGTTAACACATGGTATCCAAAGCATAGCTAGGCTAGTGGATAACTAATGGTTAGTTTGACTATGGTTAACACACAGTATCCGATGCGTAGCTTAGCTAATGGATAACACACAGTACCTGTTGCATAGCTAGGCTAATGCGTATCACATAGTATCCGATGAATGGCTTGACTAGGGGTAACACACAGTATCCGATGCATAGCTTGACTACAAGTTAACAAATAGTATCCGATGAGAAGCTTGAATACAAAGTAACACACAATATCCATTGCATAGCTTGGCTAATGTTCATCATATAGCACCCGATGTATAGCTTGACTATGGGCTAACACATAGCATCTGATGAGTGGCGTGATATAAGGTAACACATAGTATCCTATGCACAACTTAGGACCGAATATGACGTCATCCAGGGCGGAGAACAAGATGGCGGCTATGTTGATACCGCGTTCAAAAGGGACTATGGCCGGTGCAGGCTAGATCAAATAACCAACGTTTCAACTAAACAACTGTCTTACGCTAAGTTTAACCGACCAACATACGCGAAGTTCAAACGAACAACATTGACACCAAGTTCAAATAGGCTATGGCTGGTGAAGGCCAGATCAACGTTTCAGCTAATCAACGTTGAAAAACTTACGCTAATCAACCAACATCTACACCGAGGTCAAATGGGCTATGCCGGCTATGGTGAGTGAAGGCACCGGCAAAAGCCCTAGGTCTTAGACAGTATATAGATAGCTACCAACGCTTACCAAAATATCTATATAGACACCGTCATGGCCTTTACACATATTGTCTAGGTATGTTGTATCATTTACAGCATACTAACTAAGGTAAAGCTACCTTTCAGGTAGGCCCTAGGTAAAGCTACCTTTAAGGTATGCCCCAGGTAAAACCAGCCTGTAGTAGGGCCTTAGGTAAAGCCACCTTGGAGTCAGGCCATAGGTAAAGCTACCTTGGAGTCAGGTCTTAGGTAAAGCTACCTTGGAGAAGGGCCTTAGGTAAAGCAAGACCATAGGTAAAGCCAACCTGGAGTGGTAGAACAGCTACTAATCAATAACCAATCACAATAGTATACGTCCTGTATTAAACCGTTATGTGCGTTACTCTACATCCTGTGTTAAACCAATAAGCGTGTATACCTACATTCCTCCTGAAATAAGACAATATGGATGTTACCCTACATACTGTGTTAAGCCGATATGCACTTTACCTTACATAGCCCCACATACTGAGTTAAGCCCGGATGAATGTAAAGCTACTTTCCTCCCGAAATAAGACAATATGCATGTTACCCTTCATAACCCTACATACTGTGTTAAGAAAATATGCATGTTAACCTACATTCCTCCTGAAATAAGACAATATGCGTTACCCTACATACTGTGTTAACCCATATACATCCTGTATTAGGCCAATATGCATGATACCCTACATTCCTCCTGTGATAGGCCAATATGTACGTAAAGCTACACAGCAACACATGCTCTGTTAATCTAATATGCATGTAAACCTGTATTAAGTATATATGGGTGTTAACCTACATAGGCCTACATACTGTGTTAAGCCGATATACATGTAAATCTACGCACATCCTGTAATAAACCAATATGCACGTTACCTTACATTATCCTACAGATTGTGCTAAGTCAATAAACAGTGTTATTACGTTTCATTGCAGGTGTAGATCATACACACACAGAGCTCGACATATAAATGCTTGTTTAAAACCTTTACAGTAATATTGTTACGACCGCGATAGCGTACTCTGGAGATATCAGCATAACCGCAGAAAATGACGTCAAACACAATGTCGGTCATCTGTATAGGATTAACATTAATATAGGTCATCTGTATAGGTTGCTTGCCACCTATACTTACTTTAACACTAGTCCATCTGCAGGAGAAATCGGCCAAATGCCGAGCATAAATCTGATCGAGTTCACCATGCCTCTGTCTCCGTGGTAACCCCTATCAACCTTGACGTAATCAACCCCTAACCAAGAGAACAATATAAGTACGGACAACACAGACCCAAGTCCTCAGACAACACCATGGTAGGTGTCTACTACTGGACAGATACTCTCACAATCGAGAAGAAAGCCTTCCCCAAACTATCACCGTATCGTCGTAGATTACGATCGTTTCGTACTTGGAAAGGAGTGTCATATGATACTGTCAACCCCGTGCGTCTCAGCGAAGCGGGATTCTTTTACACCGGCCAAGAAGATCAAACATTGTGCTTTACATGCGCCGGAGGCCTTAAAGATTGGTCAGCGAATGATGATCCGTTACAGGAACATGCAAAGTGGTTTCCTAAATGTAAATACGTAGTGGGTATATGTGCTAAACAGGCCCAGATGGGGGTAGACATCTGTACAACAGACGATGAAGACTACTCGGACGACAATGACGATGTAAACAATCAGAATGATCGTACGCTGTGCAAGATTTGCTGTATCGATGAAATACAGGTTGCCCTTCAACCGTGCGGACATGTGTTTGCCTGTCTGGGGTGTGCATTGAACCTTCAAGAGTGTGGCATATGCAGAGTGCGGACATCCGCTACAATAAGAGTATATCTACCGTAGCTAAGCCTAATGTAAATACTACTATGTGATCAATAAAATGATTTTGTTTACACGTGTTTGTTCTTATTGTCGAAAGAAATAATTTATATACCTTTGTTAATAAAACAAACTATATAGGTAGGTCAACATGGGATAAGGTAAATAAGTACTAGTGTCTTGATAATAGAGACGTATATTTACATTTGAACAATAAACAAAATTAAACATTCGATGTTAAATCTAATTACAATTGCCCTGCTTTCGCTTTATACACATTACCGTTACAATCAGCTTGACAGGTCGCAACCCGCATGAGACACATTACTAGATATCTAGGTAATTAATATATCAAGTCAGCCTCTAGACAAGTTTAACACTAGCTCTTAAGATTAGACATTTCATCTGTAAACTGTAAAAAATCCAATCATCTGGCATAATTTAGGCTAAATATAACTTCGCAAAAACATGTAAACTCATGTCCTAGGTCTAAATCTAGCGTGGTATTTCTAACATAAACTGTCGTTAAAGTGCGTTAAAATCTGATTAGGGCAAAACACGGGCCTTTCTCCAGGGTGGCTTTACCTAAGACCTGACTTCAGGATGGTTATACCTAAGCCCAAGGTGGCTTTACCTAAGGCCCTTCTCCAAGGTAGCTTTACCTAAGACCTGACTCCAAGGTAGCTTTACCTATGGCCTGACTCCAAGGTGGCTTTACCTAAGGCCCTACTACAGGCAGGTTTTACCTGGGGCATACCTCAAAGGTAGCTTTACCTAGGGCCTACCTGAAAGGTAGCTTTACCTTAGTTAGTATGCTGTAAATGATACAACATACCTAGACAATATGTGTAAAGGCCATGACGGTTTCTATATAGATATTTTGGTAAGCGTTGGTAGCTATCTATATACTGTCTAAGACCTAGGGCTTTTGCCGGTACCTTCACTCACCATAGCCGGCATAGCCCATTTGACCTCGGTGTAGATGTTGGTTGATTAGCGTAAGTTTTTCAACGTTGATTAGCTGAAACGTTGATCTGGCCTTCACCAGCCATAGCCTATTTGAACTTGGTGTCAATGTTGTTCGTTTGAACTTCGCGTATGTTGGTCGGTTAAACTTAGCGTAAGACAGTTGTTTAGTTGAAACGTTGGTTATTTGATCTAGCCTGCACCGGCCATAGTCCCTTTTGAACGCGGTATCAACATAGCCGCCATCTTGTTCTCCGCCCTGGATGACGTCATATTCGGTCCTAAGTTGTGCATCGGATACTATGTGTTACCTTATATCACGCCACTCATCAGATGCTATGTGTTAGCCCATAGTCAAGCTATACATCGGGTGCTATATGATGAACATTAGCCAAGCTATGCAATGGATATTGTGTGTTACTTTGTATTCAAGCTTCTCATCGGATACTATTTGTTAACTTGTAGTCAAGCTATGCATCGGATACTGTGTGTTACCCCTAGTCAAGCCATTCATCGGATACTATGTGATACGCATTAGCCTAGCTATGCAACAGGTACTGTGTGTTATCCATTAGCTAAGCTACGCATCGGATACTGTGTGTTAACCATAGTCAAACTAACCATTAGTTATCCACTAGCCTAGCTATGCTTTGGATACCATGTGTTAACCATTAGTCAATCTATACCTCGGATACCATGTGCTAGCCCTAGTCAGGCTATGCATCGGGTACTATGTGTTAATCATTAGCCTAGCTATGCAACAGGTACTATTTAATAACCATTAGCCAGACTATTATGTGTTAGTTTGTAATCAACCTACTCTACGGATACTATGAGATAAACCTTAGTCAATCTACTCATCGGATACTGTTTGTTAAACCCTAGTCAGCCCAGGCATCGGATATTTTGTGTTAACTTGTAGTCAATCTATGCATCGGATATTATGTGTTAGTTTGTAATCAACCTACTCATCGGATGCTATGTGATAATCATAGTCAAGCTATGCTTTCACTACTGTTTGTTAAACCATACTCAAGCTATGCATTGGGTACTACATGATGAACACTAGCCTGGCTATGCACTGGAGATTATGTGTTGGGCTATAGTCAAGCTACTTATCGGATACTATATGTTAACCCATAGTTAAAAATAACTATTAGTTAACCATTATCGGATACTTTATGTTGGTCATTAGCCAAGCTATGCATTGGATGTGTTACCCATTAGTCAGGCTACACATCGGATAATGTGTGATATTCCATAGCCGGGCTCAGCATCGGCTACTATGTGCTAACCATTAGCGAGGCTATGCACCGGATATTATGTGTTGGGGCATCCTATGTGTTGATGATTAGCCTGGCTAGTGTTTCTTTCCAGCTGACTTTTGAAATGACATGTGTGACTATATCTAGACCATACATAATTGATAAGCCAATTTTGGGGAGTTTATGCTTATTTAGCGAGGCTATGCACCGGATATTATGTGTTGGGTCATACTATGTGTTAATGATTAGCCAGGCTATGTATCAGGTATTATGTGGTAATTTGTGGGCAGCTTGTAGGATAGTGTGTGATAACCATTAGCTAAACTATGCACTGGATATAATGTGTTTTACTTTGTAGGCCCATGTCTTCTTAGCATAATATCTATGCAGGCTTACACACATATATGTTTAACACATTATGTATTCTATTATGTATTTAGGCTTAACATAGTATAATAGCATGCATGTTGGCTTAGCATAGTATTTATGTAGGTTTACACGCATATTTGTTTAACACACTATATAGGGCAAGCACGTATGCAGGCTTAACATAGTATATAAGCCTATGTAGGATAGCATCCATGTTGGTTAGCATAGTATTTATGTGGGTTTACACGCATATCTGTTTAGCACAGTATGTAGGCTTAGCATATTATTTATGTAGGTTTACAAGCATATTTGTTTAACACACTATATAAGCTATCATTCATCCAGGCTTAACATATTATATAGGCCTATGTGGGTAACGGGGATATTTGCCTAATACAGGATGTATATAGGTTAACCTGCATATTAGTTTAACAGCTTATATAGGGCTATTTAGAGTATATTGCATGCTGGTTTAACATAGTATATATGCCTGAATGTTGGCTTAGCATTGTATGTATATAGGTTGCGTGACTTTTTTAAAATTATATTTTAATATTTGTTGACCGTCATGGGCGTGATAGGCTATGCAATGTTAGCTATACCATATAGTAATTCCCGTATTATACGGTTGCCAGGTTCTACCTGATAGACGAGGTGAAAATAGCTCAGATCATAATGGGTTTGGCCAGTGGTTTACCGACATAGTAGGCGCATTTAGGGATTCCTGTAAGTCGGCTTGGCATAGTATGTATGTAGGCTTACATGCATATTTGTTTAACACATTATGTGTACTATCATGTATGTAGGCTTAACGTGGTATATACGCCTATGTATGATAGCTTGCATGTTGGCTTAGCATCGTTTAAGGATCGTTTTATATCATATATATTTATTCACGTTTTGTGATAGGCCTCATTATTAGTGTTTCTCCATATACACCTTTATATCTAGATACATTTACAGCTATAGGATATATCCATTGAGGCTATTTGATTATTTACACTGATTTCTGATTATATATGTAGGCCTTGGTATGCCGATAGTACATAGTAAATCGATACAGTAATCAAAACATAAACACGCTTAGATTCACAACGACACAGCCGTGCGGGTTTTAAGCTTGCTATAGCGGTCACCGGCTGCCGTTGCGGTTTTAAGATAATGTGTTATCTCTGCAGGTTTGCACATGTCTAGCTTTACACAGTCACCGGCTATGTTGGCCAAACGTATTCCCTCAATCGATTAGGCTTTATTGCATTGTTTATTAATTTAGTCGCATAGACAAGTTTTGAGTTTGGCAATCATAGGCCCTTGCCCCGTATCAGCCATATCATTTAGGGGTAGAACACTCTAGTTAGGGTGGGCCTAATACCTGCATAGAGTCGCTCGAACGCGGATTCGTCATCAAATATATTAAATCTTGACGTGGGCTTGATAGGTTATGCATTGGTAGATGTACCCTATAGTACCTCCCATATTATACGGTTGCCAGGATCAACCTGATAGAAGAGGTGAAAATAGCTCAGATCATAATGGGTTTGGCCTGTGGTTTACAGACATAGTAGGCCCATGTATGTCGGCTTAGCATAGTATGTATGTAGGCTTGCATGCGTATTTGTTTAACACATTATGTGGGCTATCATATATTGGCTTAACATGGTACATAAGCCTTAACGTCTTACAGCGACCGCTTGCGTAGGCCTACCGGGCCCTTGCGTTGTGATTGGTCGATTCAACTTGTTGACTATTTGAACTCGGTGTATAATTGTTGGTCGGTTAAAATTAGCGTTTAGTTGGAGCGTTGGTCGTTTGATCTAACCGATAATTTTTTGACAATTTCATTTGATAACCACCCCCCACTTGATGCCTGATTCCAGGGTTACCCAGGTTGGCTTTACCTGAGGCCTTGCTCCGTGTTAGCTTTACGTAAGGCCTAGCTGCTGGGTGGCTAGGCTCGGATTGGCTTTAACCAGAGACCATGCTCCGTGTTAGCTTTACCCGCTCCTAGGCGGTGTTACCTCAAGCGCGGGTTCGGGGGTGACTTTTACCTAGGTCACCGATCATATTTGGCAATCTGAAACAGGTGATCCCACCCACACAGCCTACCATAATGGACTCTACACATATCCCGTACTGTCTGTCGATCAAACCGATCGATTTTTGGCAATTTCATATTTTATTTAAAAACTACCCCTAGGTGAAACCACCCCTGCAGCAGTTCGTACTGGACTCTACACATATCCCATACTGTCTGTTGATCCATCCGATCGATTTTTGTCAATTTCATATTTTATTCAAAAACTACCCCTAGGTGAAACTACCCCTACCGACGCGATAATACACTCTAAACTCACCCCATCAGTCAAGTCACGTTTTTCCAAAATTTTTTCGAAAACTACCCCCACCCCCAATCCACCCCCGGAGCTACCCCTGGAGATGGTCCTGAAAGTAGCTGAGGTTAGGTTAGGTTGGATTCATTTTGGCTAGCTTAAGTCAATGGGTTGGAATTAATTTTTTTCGAAAAACTACCCCAACCCCTCTAAACGTGGTCGAATCCACCCCCAAGGCTAGAATGAGGGCCGCGACGACCGCCTGCATCATCCAAAACTACCCCTATAGTCCTAGGTTACGTACAGGCCGAGTTAGGGGTAGTTGTCCCAGACTGTCGAACTATCTACTAATAAATGTAAAAAAAATATATAATTATAGAAGGAATTGTAAATACCAGAACATGATTTATTGTTACTATATGTTAGAATTGTTAAAGAATTGTTGATTGAATGTTAGTTATAGTATATTGTATTGTTAGAAGATAAGTTAAGTAATATGTAATTGAAGGGCAGCAAACAAACTAAATTATTAAGAGGGGATTTCCAAAATGTGGAAATTGAGAAAAAAAAGGAATTTTAAATCAAAATTTTTTTTTATCTAAATTTGGGGACTATGTAACATTTTGAAAATAGCAAATAAGAAATTGGTTAGATTAAATTGAAACTAACTTTAGGTAAAAGCCTAGAAAAGATTGTAAAACGTAAACAAGATATTTGAACTGTTGCATTAGGATATTTGTTGTATCAAATAACCAAACAAATAAGATTAAAACAAGATAATCTAATAATAATAATTATATGTAAACAAAATTGTAAACTCAAGTAACATAGGGCATAAATAATTGATGGAGAGATGGAAGGTAAAAAACGCGATTGTAAACAATGTGGTTAGAGGTTATGTTCTATAAATCCAGCCAAAACACACACATTTCGGAATTATTACAAAGGTAAAAAGTAAAGACACTTCACACACAAATAATAGTAATTAAATAAACACTGGAAGGTTTGTTAAGGATCGGAAAGTTGAAACAGTAAGTTTAACCAAATTAAAACGGGTGAAAATAGTTGTTGGCACATTAACAGCTGTAACCCAAAGAAAGTAGGTCAGTGTACAGTCGACTCTAGTGAGAAGAAATCGAACTAAATTACATGCAACATGAGTTTTGGGAGAAGAAATAGCAGGCATATTTTAAACATGTTTAAAAAGTAAAACTAAGGACGCGTTAGTTCAGTCTGGCGTGGGACGCCGAGGTAGCGGACCTTTTAATAGAAGTCAAAATTCTATTTGGAGAATTTCGTCAAAATTATACAGATTTGTGAAGAAAATTGGCCAAATTAAAACAAGGATAAGTGAATTTAAAGCTACAATACAGTGTTAATATAATTTGAAGTAACTAAAAAGAATTTAAGTGTGTTAAATATAAAATTTAAAGAGAACTGAATCTTACGTGAGCGACCAGCGGAACTTCGAGAATTTATAAGTTAAGTAAATAGCTCTATACAAATAAACTTTAGTGGACTTTTAAGATTATAAGGAAGTTTAAAATTGTACATTATTAGAATATCTTGTAATTAATTAATAATTAGTAATAAGAAACATAATCCAGTTCAAATAGTTTAGTGACCTTTTTGCTTATTCCAAATTTTAAGTTTTTCACCAGGAAGCTATTTATTAAAACTATTTCTAAATTTAATCTTGTTTATAAAAATTTATTTAATTTAACCAAAGAGTTAAAAGATATAGCCCATGCATATAAACCCCGAGATATTAAGAGATCTTAGAAATTAGCCTAGGGTATAAAATTTTGTAACTAAAATTGAAGGAATTGAGTTTAGCCTATTGTGTTAAAACTTGTTAAGTTTTATTTTTTTTGTTCTGTTTATTGTGTGAATTAAAAAATTTTTTGTAATAAAGAATTTAAATTATTAATGAGTTATATATGTTTTGCGTTACAAAAATATTTATGTTATGAAATAATGAAAATATTACATTTGGCACACCAACGTGGGGTACGATTATTAGAAAAATAATAATAAGAAAAAGGCACTCTGAAGAATAGAAATATTTGAATATTTGTACTAATATTGTTTACCTTTCAGGACTTTACAATCATAAGTCGACATTTTTAATTAATTTCAAAATTTAAATATAAAAGGGGGTTTTGAAGTTTTAACTAATAAAATATAATGGAATCTGAAACCGGTGCATACAATTTAAGGGTGGGAAGAAAGCTAAAATAGACGAAAAGGAAAAAGAAACTACAATAGGAAAAATAGAATTGGAAAAAGGCTTGGAAGTGCAGAAAATAGAAATGGAAGGCACAGATATGCAAATAGGAAACATTGAGGTAGAGGAAGATAGGGGACTACCTATGCAAACCCAACAGGAACGGGGAAATAATGAGAATGAAGATTTGAGGGAAATGATGAGAACTCTAATAGAAATGAATGCAAACATATTAAAAGAAATGAGTGAGAATATGAATAGAAAAATAGATAAGATAGATAGAATGAGCGAGGATATAAGGGAAATAAAAAAAGAATTAAAGGAAAATAGAGGGGAAATGAGAGAGATGAAGGAGGATTTGAAATCCATAAAAGAGGAAATAAGGGAGGAAAATAGGAAAATTATAGAGGATATGAGGAGACAGTGGAGGACAGAGAATAATACTGTAATAGAGGATGTGAAAAGAGACATAGAGGAGAAAGATAGAGAATTAGAGGAGGAGATTAAGGAAAATTTTGAGGAAACAAATGAAATAATAGCTGATGTGATAGAAATTAATAAAAAAGAGATAGAGAAAGTAGAAAATATAACAAAGCAAAACAGGGAAGAGTTAAGAGTTTTAAATAGGGAGATAGGGAAAGTGGAGAAAAACACAGAAGAGTTAGGAGAGTTAAAATAAAGGTGATAAGAGAAAGAGAGATAACAGATGAGCGTTTTAGGAAAGTCGAAGATGTAAGGGAGAAAATATTAGGGGAGCAGGGAAGGTTGAGAAATAAAATAGGAAAAATAGAAATACTGCCAATTAAAAATTCAACAATTCGAACTGTAACGAATAAGAAGACGGAAAAGATTAATAAAATAATAATGGTAATAGGAGAAATAGGAGGAGTTAAATATCCGTTTCAATGCTTAGTGGTACCAGGCTTATTGAGAAAATTTATCATAGGTACGGATATGTTAATGGATGTGAATTCACAACTCGACTTTGGAAAATGGGAGATGGAGTATAAATATGAGAATAACAGAGAAAGTAGAAACTATGAAGCAGATGAGAGATACAATGGAGATGTGAACAGTGTTGAGGCAGGGACAGGCGTGGGGACAAGAAAAGAGCAAGGTGCCCACAGTCAGTCGGAAAACTAAGAAAAGTGAAACCATAATAGGAGCTCC
This sequence comes from Prosapia bicincta, assembly GCA_036971475.1. Lineage (NCBI taxonomy): Eukaryota > Metazoa > Arthropoda > Insecta > Hemiptera > Cercopidae > Prosapia > Prosapia bicincta. The sequence continues at coordinate 49,358,773 of JBAIZL010000001.1, read as the reverse complement.
AAATATAGAAATAATTTAATTATAAATAATGTACTTATAAATATGGAATTTTTGGAACAAGAGGATGAAAGAAATTATAATTAAGGAATGAATATGAAAATAAGAAACCCAGAAATAGAAAGTAAAATAAAGGAAACAAGTTTACAGGCATTAATAGACACAGGCAGTAATGTGACATGTATCCAGGAGAACTGGATATTGGAAAATAAAAAAATTCGATAAAATAGGAAGGGAGATATTAAATATAGATGAAGGAAGCAATATGAATAAGCTCTAGGTGATTATGTGTATAGGAAAACGTTAGCAGGAGATAAGTTTTAAGGGATGGTAACTATATCTACGATAATTTATTAGTAACATCGTCGAATATTGAGAATATTGAATAAAAATAAATATGAATCTATGATGATAAATATTGAAGCATCGTTGTAATAAATAAAATATGGTAATTGTGTATTTAAACTTCGTCGTATTGTAAGGGAGAATCTGCGTTGATAAATAATGGAACTTTGTCGTATATATTATATATTATAAAAGAAAAATGAATCTATGATAAATAAGTATTAAAACAAAATTTATATTCGTTGATATAGGGACAGTGTAATCGAAGGATCTATAGATATGATCAAATAGAGGATATAAGATTGCAACCTTTAAAAATATTAGATGTTAAACTTCATACAAAATAAACTGAAATGATATAAGAAAATAATTGAACTGGATGTGAGATTGGAAGGGGAGATAAAATAATAACTTAGAAATGGGAGTTAGATGAAACTAAAAGCAAAATATGAGATATGAGAGAAATAATAAACAAGGAATAAACAGAAATAAGGGAAAGAGAAATGTTATAACCAATTGGACCAAAAGGAAATATAGAACATACCAAAACTTTAAGAAAGAAAAATCAGAAAAAAGACCTAACCTATAAGCAAGTCTAGACATACTATGAATCGGATAGGCTGGGATTTAAAGACACGGTATCAGAGAATATATGTTAAATAAATATTGAATCAGACTTATGATTGGAAAGATTCCAATATAATAAATGTTAAAAAAAATATATAATTATAAAAGGAATTGTAAATACCAGAACATGATTTATTGTTACTATATGTTAGAATTGTTAAAGAATTGTTGATTGAATGTTAGTTATAAGTATATTGTATTGTTAGAAGATAAGTTAAGTAATATGTAATTGAAGGGCAGCAAACAAACAAAATTATTAAGAGGTGATTTCCAAAATGTGGAAATTGAGAAAAAAAGGAATTTTAAATCAAAATTTTTTAAATCTAAATTTGGGGACTATGTAACATTTTGAAAATAGCAAATAAGAAATTGGTTAGATTAAATTGATACTAATTTTAGGTAAAAGCCTAGAAAAGATTGTAAAACGTAAACAAGATATTTGAACTGCTGCATTAGGATATTTGTTGTATCAAATAACCAAACAAATAAGATTAAAACAAGATAATCTAATAATAATAATTATATGTAAACAAAATTGTAAACTTAAGTAACATAGGGCATAAATAATTGCTGGAGAAATGGAAGGTAAAAAACGCGATTGTAAACAATGTGGTTAGAGGTTATGTTCTATAAATCCAGCCAAAACACACACATTTCGGAATTATTACAAAAGTAAAAAGTAAAGACACTTCACACACAAATAATAGTAATTAAATAAACACTGGAAGGTTTGTTAAGGATCGGAAAGTTGAAACAGTAAGTTTAACCAAATTAAAACGGGTGAAAATAGTTGTTGGCACTTTAACAGGTGTAACCCAAAGAAAGTAGGTCAGTGTACAGTCGACTCTAGTGAGAAGAAATCGAACTAAATTACATGCAACATGAGTTTTGGGAGAAGAAATAGCAGGCATATTTTAAACATTTTTAAAAAGTAAAACTAAGGACGCGTTAGTTCAGTCTGGCGTGGGACGCCGAGGTAGCGGACCTTTTAATAGAAGTCAAAATTCTATTTGGAGAATTTCGTCAAAATTATACAGATTTGTGAAGAAAATTGGCCAAATTAAAACAAGGATAAGTGAATTTAAAGCTACAATACAGTGTTAATATAATTTGAAGTAACTAAAAAGAATTTAAGTGTGTTAAATATAAAATTTAAAGAGAACTGAATCTTACGTGAGCGACCAGCGGAACTTCGAGAATTTATAAGTTAAGTAAATAGCGCTATACAAATAAACTTTAGTGGACTTTTAAGATTATAAGGAAGTTTAAAATTGTACATTATTAGAATATTTTGTAATTAATTAATAGTTAGTAATAAGAAACATAATCCAGTTCAAATAGTTTAGGGACCTTTTTGTTTATTCCAAATTTAAGTTTTTCATCAGGAAGCTATTTATTAAAACTATTTTCTAAATTTAATCTTGTTTATAAAAATTTATTTAATTTAACCAAAGAGTTAAAAGATATAGCCCATGCATATAAACCCCGAGGTATTAAGAGATCTCAGAAATTAGCCTAGGGTATAAAATTTTGTAACTAAAATTGAAGGAATTGAGTTTAGCCTATTGTGTTAAAACTTGTTAAGTTTTATTTATTTTTGTTCTGTTTATTGTGTGAATTAAAAAAATTGTTGTAATAAAATTTATTAATGCCTGAGTTGTGTTGTGTTAAAAAATATAATTATATAAAAAATAATATTACAATATATATATATATATATATATATATATATATATATATATATATATATATAATAATTTTTCTTGTTTAATAATTTAAAACAACATAGGTTATTCAAATACATGAATATTTATTAATTTATATCCAAAGCATATCGGATGTTGGTACTGTTTACCAACGAAAAGCTTTGGATATAAATTAATAAATATTCTTGTATTTGATTAACCTATGTTTTTTAATATATATATATATATATATATATATATATATATATCTTATTTGTTTTTTTTATATACCCATACCATTTACTTACAGTGTAAAGAGGAGGGGGTGTGGAAGGCTTTCATTTCAAGAAGAGGGGGCGTGGTACTTAAAGGTTTGGGAATCCCTGATCAATAGGATGCGCGCCATGTTTTCCCAACTGAATTTTCATATTGACATTAAAAATTCACACCCCCAGAAACTCCCTAAGAAAGCCCTTTTCTTCAAATTATTATTCTGTGTTTTTTAGTCTCATGTATATCGAACTTTGCAAACGACATCGTGCATTGCAATGCGCCTTGGCTCGCGAAGGATTTTTTATTCCCTACGATTAATATTGAATATTGCATTGTTATTCACTGCCGAACCATGATTAAAATTTCAAGTCACTAGCTGATCAGACAAATTTAATTTGTTTAAACAAATATTGTTCCAGCAACCTCACTGACAAGAAACCAAGTAAAAATTGCATTCCCATCCATTGCTGGCTTGTAAGTAGAATTTAAGTTTGTAGCACATCAGTCATATTCAATTCGTTTGGAAAACTATTATTTAAACAAACCTAAAAACAGACAAGAAACGAGGTGAATATTGCATTGTTATGCAGTTCTGACCTGATGTAAGTGGAGTTTCAACGTTTCAAGCCTGTAGCTCATCAGTTAAATTTAATCTGTGTAAACAAATATTATTTAAACAATTTTACTGACAAGAAACCCAGTGAATATTGTATTGCTATTCTTCCCCGACTCATGTTTAAAATTTCAGGTTTCTATCTCATCGGCAAATTTCGATTTCATTAAACAACCTTTGTTCAAATAAACGTACAGACAAATAAACCAAGCGGATATTGCATTGTCATCCAGTTCTGACCTAGGTTTAAAAATTTCAAGTCGCTAGGTTATGGGGAAATTAGTTTAAACTCGATTGTAAAATTCCACCTGGACAGACAGATATAACGGAAAGTGAACTAACAAAATCGTGAAAAAAGCTAAATTATTATTTAGCCTATACAATATATTGTGTATATAATATATCTATAATAAATACGATTTTTAATATTTAAATTAATTTAATTTAATAATGTCATGAATTAATCATATTTAATTGTATTAAATGGTTTAGTATTTACTTTGTAGTAAATATCGCTTAGGACAGATTTGGTTAAAAAAATAATAAGTTTCTTAATGTGTAATAAAACATTCCTCACAATTTAAAATTCATTGTAAATCACAAGATTTTCAATTGTGACAGGCCCGATCCGTCTGTGGAATGACGTATCAATGTCTTTTATATAATGCTTTAAATACTTTCTTACCGGAATGCGCTTATGCATGGTGAAAGAAATCTAGATTATTAAAAATTACTATATTAATAAAAACAATTAAAATTATGCTAGGGTTAAAGAACAAAAATTAAAACAGAGATGAAAAAACCAATTCTTAATTTAGAAAACCAATTTTGACTTATTTCTTCCGTTTTATAACTTTTAGTTTAAGCACATTATTATACACACATTCACGCTCATATATATTCGATCTTTAAATTTATTTATTGAACAAAAATTAAAATTCATGAAAAATATTTTTTTAATTTTTAATATAGGCCTATAAAAGGTGTTGTGAAACAATCACTCTAATTAAACTACTTGTTAGTTGTTAGGCACAGTCATAAACACAAAACATTTGCGATTCTTAGAGTTGTGTTTTCCAGTATGAGTAGTAGTTACAAACTAAAATGTTTCAGATTACCAGCACATCAAGAGCGAAGAAGTTGCATCTGTGATGCTCCAAGTAGACAGAGGACGTTACGTCACACAGTCGCCATACAGTGACCTTGACGAATCCATACCTCTAGGATATGGAGCATACTTTAGTACAGCACATATGGTTACTATCACATACGGGTATTGTTACGTACTTTTCTTTAAATTAAATATAATTTAAAAAACAGTGTAAATGCTTCAGAGAGGGACTCCTTATCGGCCAACCTTTGTCCCTTACAAGGTTCGGTACGAGACAGTTCCTTTCAAGACGTCGGTAAAACGACATCCCTCCCGTCACGCTCTACGTGACGTAGTTTCTCGTGAGTTCTAAGTAAGGCTCGGTTTAGATCTCACATATTTCCCGTTACGCTATACGTGACGTAGATTTTGCTTTCTTTGTTTCTCTCGTCGTGTGGCGAAGATACTATTAGCATTAGGCTAATAGTGACATTTTGAATTATATGTGATTTCTCTTAAGTTCCTTAGGTAAGTGATAAGGGCGGGAAAGGGTGCACCCGAATAGCTGTCCGACAAGTGGTGGTACTTCGCCCACTGAGGTATGTGCAAAAATGTCAACTTTATTCATTTATTGAGTTAAGGTCCTCCGGAAATCAATGTTGCCGTTACATGGCAAAATATTTAACAGGTATACTATAATAAATAACAGGTTAGGCATTATAACTGGCTAAGGTGTAACTTTATTGCATAACGGGATATAACAATAGCAAGCAGATATCTCTTTGACCCGTGCTGAGATCATGTCAACTTCAGAAAAGCAACCCTGCGCACGCGATAGTTTTCCGCTATTGCATATTACACACGTTTGGTCGGTTGTGAACAATAGCTTGCTGATTAAATACCCATTTTCTTAATCTATTTTCCTTGAATGTATATCTTAAATAGAAATGAAAGACGACTGGATTTTATGACAAAAAAAAATATTATTTTTAACATTACAATTAACATTCTGTTGTATTTATTTCTCGACATTTATATAAATTTAATAATTCCTTTCAATTTAATTTTTGTTAGGCTTCAATTTTTGAAACGTTTGAAGTATTTATTATAAGTTTCCAATACATCTAGGCATAAGCCAGTGGCGCACCCAAGGGGGCCCGGCCTCCCCTTAGCATGGGAAAAAATGAAAATTTATAAATACATTTAAAATGACAAGAAAAATATTAGGATTTTAACTGCAATTTAGGTGTAGGGTAATACGAATGGCAATAGAAAGTGATATTTAGCTTCTTGTAAATTGATTTCCCTGAGTCAGTATTTCATCTATTGAACGCACTGTAATAGCCTATATTTATTCTAAACTCGCCACCCTCCGTACGATAAAATACATGGTTTTATTACTATTATTTCTGTCTGAAGTCTCCTGTTTTAAGAGGCTTATTAGGCTTTAAGAAGCATTGAAATGGGCTAACATTTCGCTTTGCGGTAAAATACGCAGTTTTTTAGTTGGTATTTTAAGATGTGACAAAATAAGCATTGAATTTACTTGATAATTATGGGGAAATATTAAAATTAGGGGATTTTTTATTGATTTAACACTTATTTAACTTCCGTTTGTACAATCATAACAATACTCCTTGTCCTCTATGGCCGTTTCGGCGGCTGTTAACATCTCTCTGCAATCATCCAGGCGCGTATCCAACGGGGGGGGGGCGATGGGGCGATCGCCCCCCCAACCCTCAAGAACTTTGGGTTAAAAATCGACAATATATTATTAAATTAGGACTTTCTATTAATTAGACTTTTACTTAAGTTAATTCGTCTTTTATTGTAAATAAAAAATAAAATTTTAATTTTTAATTTGAAAATGTGACGCGTTCCCTCGGCATACCCTCGTATACGTCTAAACGTTTTAACAACAGATAGCGCTAGTGAAGCTTAGTCTCGAACATATGATTTTAAATACGTAATTTTGCAAGCGTAATATTCGCAGTTGACGCCGGAATTGTTCGTGTTGGAAGAATAACTACTTATATTAATTAATAAACAATTTTTATAATAATGTCTTATTATGAAATTAATAGTATTCTCTAGCCATAAGTGTTATCGAAACTGGAATAATTATTTATTAAAAAGTCTAATTTGCTACGAATCTTTATCACGTTACCGATTTCTAACGTAACGTAGAAAGAACTTTTCTGTTCTATGTTTTTACATAGACGCACGCGCGCCTGCGCGCATACACACACACATATTATATATATATATATATATATATATATATATATATATACATATATATATATACATATATATATATATATATATATATATATATATATATCGCAATATGTTTTCTTGTGTATTAATAAAGAACAAAAGTCAAAATACAAATACAAGAATTATATTTGAATTTACAATTCAAAGCCAACGAAAAGCTTTGAATTGTAAATTCAAATATAATTCTTGTATTTGTATTTTGACTTTTGTTCTTTATATATATATATATATATATATATATATATATATATATATATCCCTATATATGCATCGATCGCCCCCCCCCCCCCAAAGCAAGTCGCTGGATACGCGCCTGTCATCAGAGAACATCGCTATAGTAGAATCGTTAGTTACAGAATAACTGCTTAATAATAGGAGGCATAACTAAAACCATAAATAGGCCCTAAACGTATAATTAACAATTTTGAAGATGGTCAAGGTTTAATTAGGCCCGTCAATTTAAAACACGTTTCCGAGATGTTATGACAAGAGAAGCAGACAAACAGGTTTAGTAACACTGTCTTTAAATCGGTGAAAATTCTGAGACTATTCTAAAAAACCATATCAACCTATAAATATAAATAACCCATATGTTTGTGTTAAAGGTTGATTTGTTTTGTTGTCCATGGTCTTAAACTTTAGACAGAAATTAGAAAATGTTCTTATATTATAATTTTGTATAAAAAAAAAAAAACAAGATGAAAGTCACTGGTACAGGAATCAAAATGTAAAAACGCCCAAGGTACTCGTTGAAAAATATAAACAGCCTACTATATCACGACATAAGAAACACAGATTTAGCATCAATTTGAGTCTTTTTTATGCTGCATATGCTTAAAACATTAGTTTTAGAGGGGTAAAAATTCAATATTTTATATTGATCAAACCTATCACCCCCCCAGCAGCCCCGTTGTATTTCTTGCCCCCATCCTGGGTGCGCCTATGGCATAAGCGGTGTATTTGTCTATGATTGTTCTGTTTGAGAATAGCTATGTTCTTATGTAGACTAATTCTGATTTTATTAATCACGTTTACATTCGCAGAGATTATTGTTAAATAAAAGCGGTTGACTTACTAGTCAGGTACAACTATTTATTTATACAGGCAACGTTTCAATAACGTTATGGTCTTTAAGCCTTGACGTTTGCCTGCGTAGATGTACAGTAAATTTGTCTTCCGGACGCCAGTGTTACCGGTGCCCTAGATGCGTCTATAGGCCGCGTGTTAGTATTAAAAAGACAAATTGAGATCTACGCAGGCAAACCTCGAGGCCTGAACACGATAACGCACCCATTGTTGAAACGTTGCCTGTATAAATAAATAGTTGTACCTGACTCATAAGTCCGTTTATTTAACAATTCTCTTTTAATTTTATTTCATTTTTTACATTTACTCACGTGACGTTTTTAACTTGTTCTCAGTCTTTCCAATTTCTTTTTAAAAAAATATTTTCACAGACTTTCTATAATTCGAAACAAATGTAGAACACAAAATAGAACAAGGGAAAATACAAAATTAAGATGACCTTTTTTGCATACTACGAGAATTTATTAATTTCAAAGGTCTGGATTTGATTTTACAGTTATAATTACTATATTAAATTCTTCAAATTTTTATGTTGGGTAAATAATTATTGTTTTTATTGCTATCACTTGGCCAAAAGCCACTACTTACTGGTATTTTTCTGCAGACGCATTTCACATGTGCAGAAAAACGTGTTTCAATCAGTGCATTGTTCAATGCTGAGTGCAAAATACGTCTCCCAAAAAATATCAGTAAGTAGAGGTTTTTTGCCAAGTGATATCATTAAAGATAATTGTCTGAAAAACCTCAAGATGTACAACACAAAAACTGTTAATAATTATTGTTAAAAAAAATTTTCCAGCATGCTTTCGTATTAGAGGAACTTAAGGACCACCTTATAAAAGGGCACAAAGCCCTGGACATTGGATCTGGAAGTGGGTACCTGACTGCATGTATGGCACTGATGATTGGCAAGAAGGGATACGTAGTTGGCATAGATCACATAAAAGAACTGGTAGAACTTGCAACAAACAATGTTATGGCAGATAATCCAGAGTTATTAAACTCTGGGAGAATTAAGTTTCTTGGTAAGTCTCATAATTTAAAAAAAACTTATAAAATTAAAATAGTTTTAGCAGAGTGTTCCCAAAATTACGTGTGTGAAGAAGTCCAAATAGTTTTGGAGTCCATACAGAAAACTGGTTGATAAGAATGACTGTGTAGGGTTTCAACTAAAAACATACCTTCATTCTAAGAATGAACAGGCCCGTAACCAGGATTTCAGGAGAAGAGAGATTCAGTCCAGATAATGTAACTTCCGATAAGGTGGCGTGGGGTTACATATTTTTTTTAATAGTACGAGTAAAACTTATGAATTAAATTATATAATTTTATTAACAACAAATAAAATAATATATATATTTTTTAAGTATTGAGTAAAAAATACAACTACTTTCCAGTATAAAACTGTGTTGCAATAAATAGGACCATTCACATGAATCATTGTTAAACAAGTATAAAAAACAAATATTGGAGGTTTAGCCAAAAGAGCAACACCAAATAAATATAAAAAGAATAAGAAAACAATAAATAATAAATCATTCATATAACCCCCAATAAAAATACAGTAGGCCTATATAATAATAAAGGCAATTTTATTCCTGTATAAGAAATACAATAAAACTTTGTATTTAGTTCATTATAATCGTTTAATTTCTAAGTTTAGTAACTGAAATGTAAAATGTTCAATGTAGGTATAGTTAGTTTTTTATTATCTAAATCTATCCTTCTGGGCTTTTTTTTAAACATTTTTCTTGTGAAACTAGGAACCTCCAAGATCACCTACATGAGATACCTTTAATCATCTGTTTTACGTTTCATACAGTATAGAACTTTACTCCAATCAATATTTATCTCATATAACATCTATGATACTTAGATGAGGATATAAGTGTGGACCACATAACCGTGCGTTCGACCTTGAGAGATCGCAGTAGGCGAGACGGGAGGTAGAAGGTCAGTATAAATACTTTCCTGCAAACATGATAAGGACTGTCAAAACTCTGACTTACACGAGAAGTCAAATTAACTTGTAACGATTGTCCCAACTATTACATCAGCCAAACCGGCAGGTCATTCTACACACGCTTCGAAGAACACATTACCCAAAATAAACAAACACACCCTAAATCCAGCTACGCAAAACACCTAAAAAACACCCAACACAGCGACATACACACTAATTTAAATGTTCTACACACATTAAAACAAAGTAAAAAACTGACAACCTTTTCTATTATATGACAGAAAACTCAAACAACCCAACCCATTTCACAGTAATAAATCCATTACCGTTAGAACCTTTACAAATAACCGATGTCGCAAGTAGAGGGTTAGTTTTGTAAAAGGAACGAATGTTTTGAAATGCGTCAGCAAGTAAGCAATTACGTAGACACTTAGTTAAGTATTTTTAAAATTAGTTTAATCAATGAATTCAAGCAACTTCAAAGATAACATTATTGTATATTTACCTGAGATTTTCCATTACATGGTTATTAACAAGTTTTTAAACGGAAATGGAAAAGAATATTTGCAAGAAATAATATATAGGACTTTATGAAAATGCATCAAGGGAAGTTCTAATCTAAATTACTCAATGTATTCGTCTGATAAACTGATATGTTCAAGGGCTTGTCAATACCCTTGAACAACAACTAAGCAATATGATTAGAGGGTTATAGGTCTATGCATCAGAAATTTTTATGGATAAATATTGGCAATTTTGTCAACATAATCAACAGCATGAAACAAAATTCAATTATAATGTAGATCGGAATTAAAGATCATACCTCTAAAAATATAAAAATAATTAAAAAAAAAACAGAAATGACTTTAAAAAAAAGAACCCAAATATATAATTTTGCTAACTAAAAAGTAAAAAGTAATTTTTCAGTAACGAAAACATAATTTTTCACAAGCTCATTAATCACAAAATTTTGAAGTCGGCACCGCAATCATACTTTGTACTAGCTAATTCATTAAATCTATTTCAAACATTTCCGAAACAATCAGCTTTTTGATTGCTTGATTTAATTACAGCGAATCATAGTCTTCTCATGAAACAAACATTTCATGCGTTCGATATTATGAGAGTATGCGGGACAATAATTGATCTTTGTTTTCGGAAAATACCATACACTATTATATTTCGTCCAATTAAAAATATGTGCTTGTACATTTTTCATTCAGATGTACAGATTGTCAACAATTCAACCTTCTTTCAATGATTTAAGAAAAAGTGATTATTGAAGATACTTATAAATATAAGAGATAATATTTCGTTAAATCTTTTAAATCATAAATTTAATGAATACCTTATACCTATAAAATATGTCAATGAAAGAAATTATTGAATGGTCTGTGTTTAGATCATAATTTGTTAATCTATCTGCCAAGGTGTTCCAACATCATGTAAAATCGCGTAATATGTCACAATCAGTAAGATAAAAATGAGCCCAAGTACGAAATTCGCCACCGACTTCAAAATTTTGAGGGTAATAAGGATATGATAAATTATCTTTTCGTTATTGGGAAATTACTTTTTACTTTTTAGTAAGTAAAAATTATATATTCGGGTTCTTTTTTTCGAGTAGGTTCTGTTCTTTTTTAAAAATTTATTTTAACGTTTGAACTTGGAAAATATTACGAATTTTCTAAACTTTAAATCTAAGTAAATTTATTAAAAACTTACTAAGACATTATGTTTTGATTGTAACAAGCAATCCTTATCTATTTATTCATCAGCGAAACACTGATGAAGATCCGTTAGTATTATTGAATATGTTGTATCAGAATTATTTATAAATTTACTTCAATTATAAGTTCGATAAGTCATTATTTTACTACGTTCAAATGTAAATGTTTCTCCGATCATCATGGACCACAAAATTTACAAGTATTGTTTTATTTTGTAAATTAAAAGCACTAACAATTTTTGAATAAATTTACAGCTTTTCAAGAGTTATCTAAATTATTTTAGAAAAATATATATAACTCCATCGATAAATGCATTCAAAACGGTTTTTGTATTTCAGAAGGAGACGGAAAATACGGATTTCCCAGAGGAGGCCCTTATGATGCAATTCACGTAGGAGCCACGGTTCAGGAAATTCCTGACATAGTAAGTACTCAGGCAATGTAAAGTTAGAATTTAGCTACAGGCGTCCGTGATTGAACAAATCCATGATCGGCAAAACTAATTCTCTTTAGAATATACAATCTTTAATCCTAGGATTATTATTTTCCCTATGCATAGTTAGAAGTAGGCCTACCAGTAGGCTAATCCTCATGAAAGGTTCATGATATATTTTCTGTTGTATATAAAAAGTATTAAACAATCACTGGATTTTAGTTATTAGAGTTTGTTTAAGATTAGGAAATAATTACTTAAGAATGTGACAACCCACTGCATATATTTTTAAAGGTTGTCAATTTAGTTGCTCATTTCACATTTTGCATGCTCAGTTCAAAACATTTTATATCTTTATAAATCTTTACTATTCAAAACGTTAGAAACTAATTAGCCTACATATGTATAAAAAAACATTCCTTAGCATGTCCTACAACTATATTCACATTTTTTTTGCTACGGATGGTTCATTTTTTATCAAAATTTACTAAAGACTACTTTTTTGGGCAGTAGTAACTGACGCCGACAGCGCGCCATACACCTGCTTCCGAAGGATAATACCATTTACCAATTCAACGTTTTGGCTTTATTTTTCCCCTTTTTATTAGCGCACACTCTCCTTATATATATATATATATATATATATATATATATATATATATATATATATATATATATATATCATATAAATTTTCAATCGTTAATAAAATACATTTTTATTCATCCAATCAGTTTCAAATAGGCTACATTTTTTTAACCTATATTAGATGACAATTGTTATATAATACAGCTTTTTAAAATATTTATTCAATAATTAAATTATAAGATTTGTGGGGTCCAGCCGGATTCGAAGTGAGAATCTTCGGCACTGCGCCAACTTTTCAATATCTAGAAATATATTTCTCAAAGATGTATATGAATTTTTCTTCCAACTCAGTGTCGTTGAAACCTCCATTGCAGCCTACAACCTTAAACTGTTGCCATGGTTACCACACAGTATCACAAATAATGTTTTAGGGTAACTAAAATAAAATAATTCTTTGTTAACCTTAGTAGGATTTTACTTTAAACATTTTTTTGCATATAACTTGTTGAAGAAGTAACTCACAGGCAAAATGCCTCGGAAAGTAATTTAACTCGCAGTTACCTCCCAAAATATTACAAATTTACAAAAAGGAAAAGATCAACTTTATCGAAGTACTATTAGCACCACATACCTTATAGAATTAAATCTATATACTGTTCATGACAAGCTGGTTGTTAATCACATATTACACTTTGATATTACTTGCGACCAGACTTTTTCTTAACTATAAGTTGTTAAATTAACTTACACTTTAAAGAAACGTTTTCGTCTTACGACTTCTTCAGCCTCATATTTTTGCCGCTAGGATTGCTGCAGTTGTGCTTTTTTGGTGCCAATTTTTGAAAGTTAGAAGTGATGTGATCGAAGAGTATGTGTGATCTGTGTCATGTTTGTTCATTCAGGATGTCATTTTTATGTGTGTTGCTATGTCTGTATATTAATATTGTTCTAGTGTGTTTAGTTTATGGCCTTTCTTGCATGTGTGAAGGATGGTTATGTTATTTTCCATACTATTGCATGAGTGTTTAGTGTCCATGAGGTGATTTGCGAAGGTGGATTCAATAGTAGTGTGCAATGCGCTTTTGTGTTATTTATAGCTTTCAGCAAAAGATCTGCCTGTTTGTCCAATATAGAACTTATTGCAGTTGTTGCATTGTAGTTTGTATATTCCTGGGTTATTGTATGTATTAATGCTGTGTCTGATAGCCATTTAATAATACAGCATTAATAACAATACCAACACATACAATAACCCAGGAATATACAAACTACAATGCAACAACTGCAATAAGTTCTATATTGGACAAACAGGCAGATCTTTTGCCGAAAGCTATAAAGAACACAAAAGTGCACTGCACACTACTATTGAATCCACCTTTGCAAATCCCCTCATGGACACTAAACACTCATGCAATAGTATGGAAAATAAAATGACCATCCTCCACACATGCAACAAAGCCTATAAACTAAACACACTAGAACAATATTAATATACAGACATAGCAACACACATAAAAATGACATCCTGAATGAACAAACACGACACAGATCACACATACTCTTCGATCACATCACTTCTAACTTTCAAAAATTGGCACCAATAAAGCACAACTGCCTCAATCCTATGGCAAAAATATGAGGCTGATAAAAGTCATAAGACGAAAACGTTTCCTCCAAGTATAACTTAACAATTTAACAACTTATAGTTAACAAAATATCTGGTCGCTAGTAATACCAAAGTGTAACAACAGAAGTTATAGAATTATCAAACTCGCTCACATACAGGGGTGGCTTCAGGGCTTATTTTTTGTGTAGGCATAGTTTGGGGGAGTTCTGTCTACCGAGGGGGGCTAGCAATTGTTTGAAATTCAAGTAGTATATTTTGAGGCTATTTTTACTCTCAGGGCAAATACATATAACAAAAGAGCGATTATTTTATATTCATTGTGCTTGGTGCATTCTAAAACTTACCATAATAGTATGAATATTTCTTTTGATCTTCAAAATATATTTGTCTTTTCAAGTTATTGATCAACAAAATACATATCACACTGACATTGTTACTTTTAAAACTATCCAGGCAGGTTCACACTGTGAAAATTAAAACAGCTTTTTAATTTCAATAGAATTCATTTAATTGTCTATAAGAGTCAAACAACTCATTGTTAAAAAACCAAACAAATCATACAAGTAAACTAAACTCAGTACCAAAACTTAATTCAGTTATAGCCTATGTTCACGAATAGTAGTTCACTGAACCAAGTTCAAATGAACATTTTATTTGATGACAAACTGCAATCTTCTGTTCTTCTTAGATCGAATTAATCAACGTTAGGATCAGGGTGGTTGAAAAGTCCATAGCTTTTTTTTCAATGTATAATAGTCTAATCCCAAACTATTCAGTGTCTTCTCTGTCTAGCTCTCAAAGTTGATTTTATTCTTATCATTGTGGAGGATGTCCTTTCAGCAGTCACTGTATAGACGGACATTGTCAATAGAATTGTTATAACTCTTTGAATGATGGAAAATCGGTTAAATATTTCAACATACCCATAATACTTTAGACTCATTAAACATGGTGTTAAATATTTTGCCATGTAACGGCAACATTGATTTCCGGAGGACCTTAAATAATTAAATGAATGAAGTTGACGTTTTGTACATACCTCACTGAGCGAAGTACCACCACTTGTCAAACAGTTATTCGGGTGCACCCTTTCCCGCACTTATCAATTACCTGTTGAACTTAAAGAAATCACTTATATTCAAAATGTCACTATTAATGTTAAGAGTACCTTCGCCACACGACAGGAGAAACAAAAAGAGAGAAATGGTCTAAACCGAGAAATGGTCGTTTAGAACACACAAAAACTACGTCACGTCGAGAGTGACGGGAGAGATGTCGTTTAACCGACGATTCGAAAGGAACTGGGCCGTACCGAACCTTGTAAGAGACAAAGGTTGGCTGATAAGGAGTCCCTCTCTGAAGCATTTACACTGTCTTTTAAATTATCTTTAATTTAAAGAAAAGTACGTAACACATGGGTTCATCTAAACCACACTGCACTTTTAAGGTAGATTTAAAGTCATTACATTTGCCGTGAAGTTCAATTAACTATTTATAGCTCTAATGCAAGCACATAAAATGTTCCACTGTTAAAATTCACAATTAACAAATAAATATAAAAAAAGTTGGTTAGGCCCGGGCTTTCCCGATGGAGCCGCAACTGCGCACACATCTTTTATTTTATTGCGATAGTAAGTCGAAAAATTACTCACAAGGACGAAATAAATACTATTCCACACACAAAACAGAACATATTGCATCGAACATTTATAGGTCTACATCTCTCATTTCTAATTGTTGCCCAATAGAAATTACCGTGCAAAGCATTGTGATATTACAGACTTGCCAAGCCTTGGGAATGAAAAATATTACTTTATGTAAAAATATTTGAAAACATGTTAAACTTGCTTGCAGCACTTACTTTTATAATTGTTTAGGACGGCCGTTTCGGGAGATGTATACCATTGTAACCTTAGGTCTACTTTATGTGTTTTATTCCTATACTCACTGTAGGCTACATTATAATCAATTCAACTTTATAGCTTTTCATGGTAAATATAGTCCATCAGACTACTGCTCTGATGGAAGAAATTTTTTATCCGGTTAATTTGACCAAGCTGAAAAAGAATCTGAAGGTATTTTTTTGTGGCAACCTTACTGAACCTAACAAAAAATTACTTTTGGGTAAACATTATTTATTATTGACAATAAAATTTTATTTTAAACATACTCAATTTGTGTGTAAAACATGAATATCTACTTTATTTTCCGCGGAAAATACATAACGTAATGCTTTTTTCACATTTTAGTTGGGACTACTTTTTTGGTCAAACGGTATTACTTCGTGGAAAAAGAAGTCTAACTAGTTCCCAAATGTAAATATTTACCTTTTCATTAAGGCCGCGGACATACAGAAGGCACCTGGTGATGGCAACGCAACGCAAACTGAAGTTGATTTTTCACAGCATACAGAGTTGAATGCACATAGTCATAGCGAAATGAAGCGACTAGCCAGTGACACAGAAATGACATGCTCTGGTCACGACATGCTGTTGCTCAGTTGCCAGCAGTATTTGTTCTGTTGTGTATGCGTTTCTCAAGAGTGCTCCCATATTTAGATAATAATTATTTTTATTTGTATTTTTTTTTCTGTTTCTTTGAATAGTCTTTTGTTATACTGGTATAGTATGTCAGAAAAACAAAATATTGCTGGTTCTGGTCATGATTTGTGTATCCAACAACTTCAAGACAATACAAATGATTACAAAAGTTTTTTCAAAATATATAAAATTGGCACTTAAACTATAAAATTTTATTTATTTAAAAACAAAATTTATTTCCTTGTAATGTAATGTTATTTTAAGTTTTGCAGTTATACATACAAATAAATACATAAATGAGCAAAATCTTAGCTGAGTGTTATTGTCAATCTTTCTCCAGCTGAAATTTATTTCTCCATCTTTCTCGTTAATTATTTGTTTTTTTCTTGATGTTCTGAAATACATTACTTAAAAGGTAGTCGTAACTGCTAATGGTCATACGATAATAATGAAAACATTTGTTTGGTTAGTTTTGTGAATTCCGCACAGCAATATATTGACTTTGTCTCGCATGAGTAACGTTGTAGGGGTGTACAAAAAATTGTCTTTTTTGTAATTTCTTTTTTAAAATATAGTCAAGGATGCTATCCTCCTCTGACGACGACATAACTGACATCTAAACTAGCAACTTTATATGA
Organism: Prosapia bicincta; assembly: GCA_036971475.1. Lineage (NCBI taxonomy): Eukaryota > Metazoa > Arthropoda > Insecta > Hemiptera > Cercopidae > Prosapia > Prosapia bicincta. The sequence continues at coordinate 49,341,260 of JBAIZL010000001.1, read as the reverse complement.
ATAATCTTGTAAACCTACTAGCAACTTTTCTAATAGCAACTCAAGTTTAATGTAAAATGTAGTAACCGTGATGAACAATGTATTCCAAAGCTACATTAATTTATGTAAGTACTGCAATCAATAAAGCTCTAAAGAACATATTTTTTCCGTTCCTAATTACAGTATTAACGTTCATTAAAACTCCTGTTTTTTCTAAGACACAGAGAGGTATTTCCTAATAATTTGAGTTTTTGGTACTCCAAGGGGGTTTCTGTCCCATCTACCTTACAGATTTTTCAATTTTAGGCTAGCACAAAATGTAGGAGACGGGCTATTTATATCTATATAGAACATTGTTCAGTAGTCTGGTTATTATTACCAGTAGTATATTAATAATAATAAATTGAAATAATAATCATAATAAATAATATAAGTAGTATTTATGATATAAAATGTAAGAATTGTAATGTATTTAATATAAGAAAACAACAAACAAAAGAGCATTATAAAGAACATTTAAATGAGTTTAAACAACCTAAGTCTAATCTTGCCTCATATATAATTCATGAGTATCCAGGGGTTATCTGAGATGAAATTAATGAAAAATGATAATAAAAGCTTTTGAAATGAATATTGTAGAAATTTGGAAACATACAAGTAGAAAATTAATAATAAACTAATTGAAGAACAGATAGAGGCCAATATAGGTATCTGACAGAATAGGCATAATATTATTGCAGATATCTAACAATGGAATATTAAACCAATAAATTATAGATAAGGAATTTGACAAAAGGGTGCGACAACAGCGTAAGGTTGCATTAATCTAGTAACAGTAAACTGGCAGTTTTTAGTATTGCTAGTATTGTAAAACTGTAAGAAAAATGTAACTAGCAAAAAGCTTAAAACTGAATAAAATAAATTTTGTTAATGAAGTGTTTGTATATAATTACAATATAATTGTATATATATAATTTCTAGTTTAATATGCTTATAGATTTAAAAAAGGTTCAACAATTTAAATATTATTGTGTATTCTGGGGAGATCTTGATTTTAATTAAACAAAAAAATAAATTTTGTTCTCTTGTTTTAGTTACTTCAGCAACTTAAACTAGGTGGCCGGATGGTGGTTCCAGTTGGACGGGCAGAAAGTCGTCAGCAAGATGTTGTTGTTCTGGATAAGACGGAGAATGGGACGGTCACAATGTGTTCTTGTTTTAGGACATACTGTGAACCACTAACTGAACCAGAACTACAGATTCAGGATAAAATTATTTAAGCTCAAGAAATTACCACTGAAATTGAATGGTAGGAACTGGGGTGGAGAGATTATTGATTTCTGTAAAGACATTTGTAATATAAATTATAAATTACAATATTAAAACAAATTTGTACTAAAACATTTATAAATATTTTACAATTTTTGAGTTACGGTCTGAGTTGACAATGATACACATCTCGTGAAATGACCGTCTCCAACAAATATAAGTAAGGGCTTACTATAGGCAAGTTGTAAAATATTTACAAATGTTTCAGCGAAAACTAGTAGCTCAAGTGAAGATGGAATCAACAAATACAAATTTGTAATTAATTACCTTTAATCTTTTTAAAATGGAGCTTATAACAAGAACAATAAACCTATTAGTCTGTTATTTTTAAAAGAAAACGTTTTCCTTTTTTTAAACAAATTTTAACTTAGCATAACCATTTTAAAAATAGTAATACCAACTATTTCAGACACTTTAGAAGATATATAAAGCAGTTAAAATGTATTTTTATAAATAGTTTAATATTCAAAATTTGAACCAATGAAATAAATCATAAAATTTGAATGTTTTATTTAAATTCTCACATTGTGTTCTGCTCTACTTCCCATATATTTATATCCATTTACCAATAATTCAATCAATAATGCTGCAAAAAAAATAAATAAAAAGCATATTTCCTTGTTAATTTTTATTTACCATCTTTAAATTACACTTCGTTCTGTATATGTGTAAAAATAAAACAGCTTATTTATTGAGTTATACAAAAAGGAACAAAATTATTATTAACATCTTTTATTATTTTTTCAGTTCCTTCTATTAGCTTACACTCTCCTTAAATATACAGTAACTTGTGCAAATTTTGAATCGTTAATAAAATACATTTGTACTCATCCAATCAAGTTCAAATGCATTTTTTTAAGCTATAGTAGATGCCAATTGATGTTAATACAGTTATTTCAAATATTTATTCAAGTTTTTAATACTTGCTTTCTTGAATACAAGTTTTTAAAAACTTGACCTCAGATCAAGCTTGAAAATGAGAACACATAATTAAAGTTCTTGAGAGTCAACTCGCATATATACCAAGTAAGATTCTTGTTTAAGTACAATAAAGTGTAAGTGACAAGTGAATAAAAGTAAACAGTGTTCCAAAGTTATATATATATATATATATTCTTGATATTTTACATTGTTTTTCTGTTGCACTGACTTTATGAAGTTAATATATTACTATTATAAGTAATTTTATCCACCATTAAGTGCAATGATTTTACCTTGTGTGATGAGGCACCTTTCGGTCACTTGACCATTGTCGAATCACTCAAGTGATTCAGTAATAATAGTAATATATTAACTCCATATATATCACTTAATGTATAATTAACTTAAATGTATAATGTACTTAAACAAGAATATTACTTTGTATATATGCGAGTTGACTTTCAAGGACTTAAATTACGTGTCCCCATTTTCGAGCATCAACAGAGTCTCAGTAAACAGTAAGAAGGTATTAACAAACACTAATTACAAGAAAGTAAAACAAATACTATATCAAATAGCCCAACAAAATGGGTACAATAAAAAAACAATAGATAAATTAGAATTTAAGGTATTACCTAAAATTAAAATCCAAAACGAACTTCTAACAACAACAAAAATGGGCCATATTCATATACACAGGATAAAATATAATAGAAATAAATAGAATACTAAAAAATAACAATATTAACGCAAAATACAAAAATACAGGAAGCATAATCAATAAACTAACCAACAGAAAAATATGTGTCCCACGCTTAATAAAAAAATTTATAAAATCGAATGCCAACTGTAACAAATTGTTCATCAGCCAAGCAAAAAAAAAAAAAAAAAAAAAAAAAAAAAAAAAAAAAAAACACTGTAAGGCATTAATCAAACCAAATAGAAAATAGTGAGTTGGGCTTCTAAGAAATGTTTATAGCCATAGGATATGCAAAGGAAATGAGCCGAGCTTCCAAGAAATGTTCATATATAGTTATATAAACTTATTTAGTGCTTTTTCAATTACAGTATAAGGATTCATTAAACTCCTATTTTTTCTAATGCACAGAAACATATTTCCGTGTAATCTGAGGGGGGGGGGTCTTGGTTTAGCCAATTTATCTCGAATTATTGAGGCTCGACAGTACTGTTTAAATAAACTATGTTAGTATTGTAAATAGTCAGTTCTTAGTGTTTGTTTATGAAAGTACTATCTAAATAATGTTTTTGTGTTTTATATATGTATCTATGTGTGTGTGTGTGTTTTGCGATGGAGCACTCTAACCAACCGTGTCCCGCAATGAGGCACAATCCGCCTAGTAACCGTTGCAAGGTAAAAATTTTGAAACTTAGCATAAATCCAAACCCTGTGTTACTGCTTGCCAAAATCTGCCAGAGAATGGATCACTGGACTTTATTTTAAAAAACGTAACTAACAGAGATTTAACCCTTTGGATTTACATATCAGGGGAATCAGTTTATTTAAAAGCATCTTCGGCTTAGTGACCACATGATAGAACGATTTATGAAATTTGTTTAAATAAATAATACTATCACTCAAATGGCAAGTTAGTAAAAAAAACATTTTTTATTTGTCGACCAAATAAATTTATCATACAACACAGTTTGTAAATATGTAAAATTTAGAGATCCTTAATATTATTTATAATCTTCTTACCCTTTTTACATTTGTATTCAACTTAAATTTTTTCAGAAGATTTATTCCCCATTTTTCCAAGTTAACTAGCTCAATGTTATTTAAATTTTAACCACAATTCAAACAAAAAAGAATATTTACTACCCCCCTTTAATCTGTAGGAAAATGTACATAATTTATTTATAATTTTAAATATAAATTTAACCTCTATCGTAATCCTGAAAACACAAAATTTCCTCTCAAAAACAGACATGTCTAAAATTTAAAATTAACTCAAAGCTTACCCAGATTTGACCCCGAAATATAGTTATGAAAATATAAATAATTTTAATCAAATTTAATTTAAAATCAATCCATGGAAATTGACAATTTAGTCATGAAATCACCAAATTTTAAAATTCAGCATTTAAAACAAAGTAAACATATTTTAAAAAACAATGTTATATCACAAGCAGATTTAGTATTTATCATACAGTACTACATACACAATGCAAATTTTAAAGCAAATCCCACATATTTGAGAACCAAAATAAAATCCTAACTTATGGACATTTTGTAAAACCAACATAAATTGTTCATAAAAACAAAAAAAAAGAAATAAAATATTACTCACAAAACAAAATATTACACATTTAAATCAACTAATTGAATGTTACATATTTTCAAAACAAAATTAAATCATTGCATTAAACATCTTTATGGAACAGACATATTTACCAATCAATTGTAAGTTTAGGCAGACATTTATGATAGCCATATAAAATTTCAAAATCATAAACCCTAGCAAAATTAATTTTAATTTATATCCCTTTTTGTTTCTAATTTCTTGCATTTTAAAACTGGATTTGAATTTAATTTTTACGAACAATTTAATTGGTCATAAAAACTATCTACTATTTTACTCAACTATATTACTTATCTACTATTTTCTGCCCGCCATTTTGATTCGATGGAGAAGTCAAATGACGCCACAAAAGTCTGCCTTACTTCTGACAAAGCCAGTAAATTATCTATGTACACATTATGAAAATTTACTTTAAAAATAAATTCATTTCTTAATATTATAATAATCCCCAAAATTGTTAAATTTAATTTGTGTGTGTGTGAGATAGAGAGAAAATAGTTTCTAACCTTTAATTTTGAACACACATCTTTTCTTGTTGTGGACCCTTGACGAGAACTTAAAACTGGCAGCCATTTTCTCAGGCACACCTTCTGTTGGTGGACTGAGTTGGGAGTCCGTAAATTTGTTTTTTTTGAGAATTCTTCAAACTGAGAACTTTTAATTTAAGTCTATTTTGGTATTTTGTGGTTCACTAATTTAGTTCAAATTTACGAACAAAAAACTTTCACATTTGTAAAAACTGTTTTTCTAATAATCTGTTTAACTTTATTTAAATTTTAATTGTTGATGTTTAATTAAATCAATACTCTTGGTTTATTTAATTAATTAATTATTTCAAAATTTTATATTTCACTCATTTACACTTTAATTTTTTGGAACCTCTCCATCAGGAAGACCGCAGCATAAAGCGACATTAACTTAAAATCGCTTTCGGTACGTCAACTCTCTCCAAAAGGGTTTTTAGAAACGCACCAGATCACATTTTATGCAAACCACCATTGTTTCTTTTAACACTGCATGTTTTTTTACTTACACTTTTTCCAAAAATTTTGAAAAAACGAAGTGGAATTCACTGAAAAACTAACTTGTTGGCTGCTCAAGACATGCTAACTTATTTTCCTATGCCACGGTTCAGCCTCCCCTCCCCCAGTGGAGAAACCAACCAATGACAATGGCTTTGAGAGATTTCGAGACAGTCAGGCCATGTTGTTCTGCAGCGACGGTTTTTGTCCAAAAACCTTTATTTCTCTATAACTTTTCAATTGTTTGTGTTTCTCTTCATTTTTTCTAGCTGTTTCTCCTCGAATGTCGATGATCTCTCTAGCATGGTTTTGACTTTGTTCTAACTCTTTCAGTTTTACAAAAGCCCCTTTCATTTGAAATGGCTTTGTCTATTAATCATTCCTTTTACTTTGATCATTAATTATATAATTATATGCCTATGGCATTACATTTTGATTTTACTCTTTGTTTTCATGAATTATATATTAAAAAAAATTCAATTAAAAATTTTTATTGTAACTCTTAAATCCGCAATTTAAGCCTGTTATAGTGTGTGTGTGTGTGTGTGAGTGAATAAAATATTAATATTATTATTTGTAATTAACAGAAAATATACTGTGATTAATCGTACACTAAAAGTTTAAAATACAACTAAAAACGTATATCATCTGAAATTTATAGTTGATGGTTAGTTTGTATGATGGTAAAAGAACCAAACAAAAAGGTACTATTAATGCTGAAGAAAAGAAGAGAAAGAAGATCCCATCTTCAACATGTCAAGTGAATAGATGTATAGGGGGGCAGGAATTTGATCTCACTGGAATTAAACTCTATTCGAAGATAAATATAATACAATAAAATTTAATAAATTGTGATTATGACTGTTACTACCTTTTAAAATTTATTCTGAGAATAGGTGTAAGATAAACTTATTTACAAAATGTTGGTTTATTTTTACATATCTGTTCTTTCATATCAGAAATCACAAAACTGAAAAAAATGGGTTGACAAGCAATCATTTTTTTTTCATGAATGACTGTGAACTGGTACACTTTGTGGGTTTATTAATGGAACTTTCTCTTCAGTTAAATCACTATTGTTCCTTGCAGTATTATCTTGATATACTTTAGTTTGACTAGGAGGAACTGATGTAGTTTTACTGATAACGAACTGCACAAAACTGTTTATTACACCTGTGTACAAAAAATTAAAATATGCCTAAATTAAGATAATATACGTATTATTATTAAGGGTTTTTTCACCTAAGAGGTAAGTAGCAATACTAGTTTTTAAACTTATTATGAAAATACTCATTTTCTATTTCTTGAGTTTTCAAGTAGAGCCCAACATTAATAATCTTTCGGCAATAGTTACAGAGACAATGTTTAGAATCAAAAACAGTACTTGTTTTTTTGGTTAAATTATGGACAATGGATTGTGAATCAAAACATAATCCAGTAAAGAGCAAATATTTAATTTTTATTGAAATTCATTAATTTAGTTTGGTAAATCTAAGTTTAACCCTACTTTGGCTTATGAAGTATTAACTAGCATAAGGTCATTTTCACTGTAAACAAATGGTGTGAATAAATATGTGCATAGAAATTTTTTGTGTGGTGTTTACCTGATAAATCAAAAAGTTAATTTTATATTAATTTTAATATGAGGAATTTTATGTAGTTATGTTGTGAAATACCAAATATTATATTCGGAACAAACAAGCAGAATTCAAGTATATATAAATATTAGGCTTCTTTTGTAAGACATCAGAATATATAGTAAAGGGTGCGCAGTATAGACTCTCTGATTTAATGGATGTATTGTAAAAAAACTAACCAATATAATTTTAAAAAAGGTTTTCATTTTTAAAAACTACTTACAATGCCATTTTATTTTCATTCGGTTTTGAAAATTATATCATCCAGCGACCTTGGCGAGCAATGCACATATTAAGTCGTTCGAAAATATTTCCATAAACTCTTTTTACCATATCTTGTGTTATTCCAGCGATAACATCTGTAATTGCCTCCTTAAGAGTCTTTAAAAGACCAAGGTCGAACTTTATAAACCTCAGCTTTGAGATATCCCCAAAGAAAAAAATCGCAAGGGCTCAAATCAGGGAAGCGAGGAGGCAATGCAACAACCCCTCGTAAACAAATCAGGTGGCCAGGAAACTTGGTGAATTTGGCGGAGAGTATGAGCCATGGCACCATCCTGTTGAAACCAAAATGTTTGTGTGTCATATTCCTCACCATACTCCTTCATTTAGGGGAGTAGAAATGTCTCCAGCATCTCACAATATCATACAGAGTTCACAGTAACAGTCGAAACTTGAAATTAAAAAAGTAAGGACCAATAATGCCTATGGAGGATGCAGCTCACCAAAACTGTCATTTTGGTTCTATGAAGAGGTCTATTGTGAAGTCCACGAGGGTTTTCAGTCGTCCAGTAAAGGAAATTTTCCTTATTTACTGAGCCGGACAGGTGAAAATGCGCTTTATCACTACACAACATAATAGTGTCAGGTTGCACAGAGGTTAAGATTGCGTTGCAAGCATCCGTAGGTTTCACCCAATCTTCTGAATTCAATTATTGAATAACCATCATCTTGTAGGGGACACACACACACACACACACACACACATACACACACATACACACACACACACACACTGACACACACACACACACACACACACACACACACACACACACATACACACACACATACACACATACACACACACACACTAAGTGATGGTCACAGTGTAAAATTCGCTGAAACGTTCTGGAAGATATTCCAAGTGCAGGAGCATGTTTCTGCGCAGAGCGCTATTGAACATTGTTCAATGTACGCTCTCACTGCTGTGATATTTTCAGGTGTCCTCACACTTTTAGGTCACCTAGCTGATTTTCTAGGAAGTATAGATCCTGTCGATCGTACATTAGTAATCCATTTCCAATGGTTTTAGCATTAGGAACCCCGTTATGACGAGTTGAACGAAACCACTAATGAAAAGCCTTTTGCACTGCTACCACACTGTCATTGTTTTTAAAGAATGTTTAAACAACAAAGCTTCGATGCTCCCCACTGCATGATGACTATTGAACATGGCGTAGTTTCCCCCAGTTAACACCACTGCTCCCACTCTGCTAACTTACCTGCGTGCTCTTCAGTGATTCTTTGAAACTAGGGAGTTCATTCTGCCCCACCTCGCTCGTTACTGGGCGACTGAAAACCCTCGTGACCTTCACAATAGACCTCTTCATAGCAAAAAGTGACTGTTTGGTGCGCTGCATCCTCCATAGGCATTATTGGGCCTTACTTTTTTAAATTTCAAGGTTCAACTGTTACTGTGAACTCTGTACGCTATTGGGGATATCTTAAAGCTGAGGTTTATAGAATTTGACCTAGGACTTTGGAGGCTCTTAAGGAGCCAATTACAGATGTCATCGCTGGAATAACGCAAGACATGGTGGAAAGATTATTGACATTTTTTCAAATGACTCAATATGTCATCGCTGGATGATATAATTTTCAAAACCCAATGAAAATAAAATGGCATTGTTGTAGTTTTCAGAAATAAAAACCTCTTTTAATTATACTGGTTAGTTTTTTTACAATACACCCATCAAATTAGGGAGTCCATTCTGCCCCACCCTGTACATTAAAAATAAATAAAACCTCTTAAACCACAAAAACGTTTTATTTATGAACTTAAGTACATTTCAATTGCAAAGTGAAATAAAAACTTAATAAAATGTGCTTGTGGCTTAAGAGGTTTCACTTTTTATAATTAAAAAATATACTACAGTTGTTTGATGTTATTATATAGTACATATTTAAAAACACTGAAATAAGTAAATACTTTAATACATTTATGTTACACTTAGTAAAAAATTTTTCATTTGATTTAACAATACAGAAGAGCTTATTAATGAATTTTTGTATACTTTGGATATTTTATAGTGTAATATAATTTTTGTATTTACAAAATATTTGTTTTAATAAAATGGCATTTTGGGTCAACTCTTAAAAATCACCTAATATCCTATCCTAATATATGTTCAGATGTTTAAGGTAGATTAAGAACAAAAAATGTTAGTATTGAAAATCACAAAAACTAATAACATCAGATGTTTTTTTACAAACAGATAAAACTAAAATTATTATGAAATAAACAATTTCACTTACTTGCAATCACAAAAATTCCACCAACGGTAGAACATAGTCTAACAAAAAACTTGTCAATAGGTTCCCTCTCTTCTGTTACTAACACTTTTAAAGCACTTGTGTCATACTTAAAAAATATCCCTGGAATACCATGTGATCCTAAAATGTAGAGTGTAACCAATTATAATAGGAAAATGCCCAATTAAAAAATACTTATTGTAAGTAATTTTATTCTAACCTTAAGGGTACCTTAACAACAACAACAAAAAACACACACACACATTGAATAAAATTACATTAATAATATCAGTTAAAAAAACAGTTGAAATTTTTTCTACAGATGTATCTAAATTTGAAATATGGAACTTTGTGTACTGCAAGACTAGTAATAATTTTAAAAAAATATGTAATTATTAATTATTACATGGATTAATAATTGTGGTCTAATAAGAAGACAGCATTTCATTGCAATTGTTCTTCTTCAAAGCTACAATTTTCCAATTAGCTAAATGAAGTAAAAAATTGCGTATAAATGAATCTTTTATATATATATATAAAGCAATAAAATACACACAAGATAGCAAACAAAAATTATATGAAGAAAGAGATAACATTACAAAAATAGCAATACAAAATAGATACAACAAACACCTTATACAAATATATAAAATAAATTTACAAAAATACCTAACCTCAAAACAACACTACAACTTGAACACAAAAATAATAAAAATATAAAAAAATCTACCTTAAGTATAAATACACCAATTACAAAATAGAAAAATTAACAAATATATACAACAAAGAATACTACACTCCAACATACATACCAAATAACAAAATATCTTAATAACACAAACCACAAAACAAATACAGAAAAACATAACCTATTAGGAATTTACAAAATTACATGTAACGACTGCAACGCATTTTACATAGGGAAAACAACCAGATCATGTAAAATAAGATTTGAAAAACATTACAGAGCATTCAAAAATAAAAATACAAAAACATCAAATGTTGCAGCACACCTAATATCACATAAACATTAAATAACAAATTACGAAAATAACCTAACCATACTCGAAATAAATAATAACCCAATAGAACTAAACTCACTAGAAAAATACCACATTTATAAAGACATACACAACAATTTAATGAACCTACAGACAACATATGCAGACGATTTACTATTTAAAAACATTATACACAAGGTTCAAGAAGTAATATGTATGACGTCAACAAATACCAACATTTCACATCAGAAAAATAGAGAAAAATAATCAGTGAATGGTCAAGTGACCAAAAGGTACCTTATCACACAAGGTAAAATTATTGCACTTAGCAGTGGAAAAAATTATTTACAAGTAATAATAATAACTTCATATATATATATATAGTAACATTTTGAAAATAGCAAATAAGAAATTGGCTAGATTAAAATTGAAACTAATTTTAGGTAAAAGCCTAGAAAAGGTTGTAACATATAAACAAGATATTTGAACTGTAAAATGCATTAGGAAATTTGTTGTATCAAATAAAATTAAAACAAGATAATCTAATAATAATTATATTTAAACAAAATTGTAAACTTTATTAACATAGGGCATAAGTAATTACTTGAGAGATAGAAGGTGAAAAACGCGATTGTAAACAATGAGATGAAAGGTTATGTTTGTATGAATTCAACTCAAAACACACATTTCGGAATTATTACAAAAGTAAAACGTAAAGACACTGCACACACAAAAATAATAGTAATTAAATAAACACTGAAGGGTTTGTTAAGGATCGGAAAGTTGAAACAGTATGTTAACAAAATTAAAATGCGAGTGAAAACAGTTCGTTGACATTAACAGATGTAAAGCAAAGAAAGTAGGTCAGTGTACCGTCGACTCTAGTGGGAAAAAATCGAACTAAATTACATGCAACATGAGAATTGGAGAAGGAATAGCCGCCATGTTTTTAAACATTTTTAAAAGAGATAGGACGCGTTAGTCAGTCTGGCGTGGGGACGCCGAGGTAGCGGACCTTCTCTGAGAAGTCAAAATTCCATTTGAAGAATTTCGTTAAAATTATACAGATTTGTGAAGAAAATTGGCCAAATTAAAACAAGGATAAGTGAATTTAAGGCTATAATACAGTATAATTATAATTTGAAGTAATTAAAAGGAATTTAAGTGTGTTAATTATAAAATCTAAAGAGAATTGAATCCTACGTGTGAACAAACAGCCGATCTCCGAGAATTTATAAGTTAAGTAAATAGCGCTATACAAATAAACTTTAGTGAACTTTTAAAATTATAAGGAAATCTAAAATTGTACATTATTAGAATATTTTGAAATTAATTAATAGTTAGTAGTAAGAAACATAATCCAGTTCAAATAGTTTAGGGATCTTTTTGCTTATTCCAAATTTAAGTTTTTTCATCAGGAAGCTATTTATTAAAACTATTTTCTAAATTTAATCTTGTTTATCAAAATTTATTTAATAAACCAAAGAGTTAAAAGATATAGCCCATGCATATAAACCCCGAGATATTAAGAGATCTTAGAAAATAGCCTAGGGTATAAAATTTTGTAACTAAAATTAAAAGAATTCAGTTTAGCCTATTGTGTTAAAACGTGTTAAGTTGTATTTTTTTTGTTCTGTTTATTGTTTAAATGTGGAAATAAAATTGTTATAATAAAGAATTTAAATTATTAATGCCTGAGTTGTGTTGTGTTACAAAATATAATTATATAAAAATAAAATTACAATATATATATATATATATATATATATATATATATATATATATATATATATATATATATATATATATTATAACATTTATAGAATGGGCTATATAATATTATTTAAGAATTGGAAAATAAATTAGAAATAACTCATACAAAATTTAAACAGAAATTCATTAAGATATTGGTTAGGTTAAATGAAACTTAAATTTAGGTAAAAGCATAGAATTGTAAACAAGGTTTTTGAACTGGAAATGTATTAGGAAATTTGTTATATCAAATAACCTAACACATAAATTAAAATAAGATAATCTAAGAATAGTTATGTGTAAACAAATTTGTAAATTGTAGTAACATAGGGCCTAAGTAATTACTTGAAGGAGAAAGTTAACACGTTTGTAAACAAAAGAAAATTGAAAGGTTATGTTTCTATGAATTCGGCTCAAAACACACACAATTCAGAACTATTTCAAAAGTAAAACACAAAGACACTTCACACACTAATAATATTAATAAAATAAACACTGGAAGGTTTGTTGACGATAGGAAATTGAAACAGTAAGTTTCAATCAGGTTTAACCAAGTTAAAACGCCATTCTAAACAAACTTGTGGTATGTCAGCTGTAAAACAGATGTAGGTCAGTGTGACAATCGATTCTAGTGAAGAAAAAGAAAACAAACTAGATTACAGGCAACATGTGTTTTTTGGAGAAGAAAGGCGGCCATATTTTAAACAATTTTAGAAAAAAAGGACGCGTAGTTAGTTAGAGTTGGAGTTGAGGTAGCGTGGGTGACGCTCTAATAGCAGACCTTGCTGTGCAGTCAAAATTTTATTTATTTGGAAAGAGTTCGTCTAAATTATACCGTTTTGTTAAGAAGATTGGCCAACTTAAATTAAGGAGGAGTGAATCACAAAATGTAATACTGTGTAAATATAAAGTAAAGTAAATCAAACGAATTGAAGTGTGTGAATTGTTTAATTGGAGAGAACGGGAATTTACGTAAGCGACCAGCAAAATTTTGATATTTATTAAGTTGAGAAATAGCGCTATAAAAACAACTTTAGTGGACTTTTAAAATAGTAGAGAAGTTAAATTTGTATTTTAGAATATCTTGTAGTTAATTAATAGTAAGAAATAATCCAGTTCAAAGAGTTTAGCCTTTTTGCATTTTCAAAATTTAATATTGTTTGTTCAAAATTTATTTAACCTAAGAATTTCTAAAAATATAGCCCATACTATAACCCCGAGATATCAAGAGATCTTAAATAGCCAAGGGTATAAAAACCTTGTAACTCAAATTTAAAGAATCGAATTTTAGTATATTTTGTTAAAAATTATTAAGTTGTAAAATTTTGTTTTGTGTATTGTTTAATGTTGAGATGAAATTGTAATAATAAATGTTAATGAATTGTTCTTGAGTAGTTTTTTGGTTTTGGTTATTAAATAGAAATAATATATCTTCATAAAATAGTAAAACCCCGTTGCGTCTGTTTTATAATTATGTTATAATTGGCGCAACAACGTGGGAGCTCGATAAAATTTATTTAGAGAGATTTTGAATCAAAATTAATTTAGAACTTTTTATATGAAAAACATTTGAACTGGAAATAGATTTAGACAAAATTTTGTAAAATTAAACACTGAGTTGAATCGAATCAAGGCTAGGTTTATAGTATATATAAAAATGGTTTATGTGTATAATAAGTTTACTTACAGCTAAAAAAGAAAAAATATAGGCGAGCTGGTAGTTGTAGGGGACCAGGAAAAAGGGACAAGTTTGGAAATGAAAGAAATGGAAGGCACAGATATGCCAATAGGAGACATTGAGGTAGAAGAAGCTAGGGGACTACCACCTATGCAAACCCAACAGGAACTGGGAAATAATGAGAATGAAGATTTAAGGGAGATGATGAGATTTTTAATGGAAATGAATGCAAACTTAAAAGAAATGAATGAGAATATGAATAGAAAATTAGATAAAAATAATGAAAATATAAATAGAAAATTAGATAAGATAGATGAAATAAAAGGGGAAATGAAGGATATGAGGGAGGATATGAAGGAAATAAACAAAAAATTAAAGGAAAATAGAGACGAAATGAGAGAGACGAGGAAGGATTTGAAATTCATAAGAGATGAAAACAGGGAGGAGAATAAGAAAATGATAGAGGATATGAGGCGACAGTGGAGGACAGAGAATAATGCTGTAGTAGAGGATGAGAGAAGAGACTTAGAGGAGAAAGATGGAGAATTAGAGGAGGAGATTAAGGAAAATTTTGAGAAAACAAATGAAATAATAGCTGATGAGATAGAAATTAATAAAAAAGAGATAGAGAAAGTCGAATATATAACAAAGAAAAACACAGAAGAGTTAGGAGAGTTAAAATTAAGAAATGAAGTAGGAAAGATGGAGGTACTGCAAATAAAAAACTTAACAATCCAAACCGCAACTAATGAGAAGATTGAAAAGATTAATAAAATGAAAATGGTAATAGGAGAAATAGGAGGAGTTAAATATCCGTCTCAAGGCTTAGTGGTACAAGGCTTATTGAGAAAATTTATCAGAGGTACGGATATGTTAATGAATGTGGAGGCACAACTCGAGTTTGGAAAATGGGAAATGGAATTTAAATATGAGAGTAACACAGAAAATAGAACTTATGAAGCAGATGAAAGATACAAGGGAGATGTAAACGGTGTTAAGGCCAGGACAGGCGTGGGGACAAGAAAAGAGCATGGTGCCCACAGTCAATTGGAAAACTAAGACCATAGGAAACCCAGGAATAGAAATTAAATAGAGGAAACAAGTTTACAGGCATTAATAGACACAGGCAGTAAAATGACATGTATCCAGAAGAAGTCGAGAGAAAGGAAAATAACAAAGGATAATAAGATGGAAACAACAGGAATGACTCAGGATATAAAAGTATTAGGAGAAGGAAGCGAATGTAGGAGGGATAGATAACAAATAAACCGGAAATGACAATGGACCAGAAATGACTTAATAATTAAACAAACACTTGAAAAAAAATAAAGAAAGAAAAAATATATAAATTTAAATAAAATAGGAAGGGAGATATTAAATATAGGTAAAGGAAGCAATATGAATAAACTCTAGGTGACTATGTGTATAAGAAAACGTTAGCAGGAGATAAGTTTTAAGGGATGGTAACTATATCTACGATAATTTATGGGTAACTTCGTCGAATATTGAGAATAATGAATAAAGATAAATAGGTATCTATGTTAATAAATATTGAAGCATCGTTGTAATAAATAAAATATGGTAATTGTGTATTTAAACTTCGTCGTATTGTAAGGGAGAATCTGCGTTGATAAATAATGGAACTTCGTCGTATATATTATAAAAGAAATATTAATCTATGATAATAAATATTAAAGCATCGTTGTAATAAAAATATGGTAATTGTGTATTTAAACTTCGTCGTATTGTAAGGGAGAATCTGCGTTGATAAATAAGTATTAAAACAAAATTGATATTCGTTGATATAGGGATAGTATAATCAAAGGAACTATAGATATGATCAAATAGAGGATATGAAATTGCAACCTTTAAAAATATTAGATGTTAAACTTCATACAAAATAAACTGAGATGATATAAGAAAATAATTGAACTGGATGTGAGATTGGAAGGGGAGATAAAATACTAACTTAGAACTGAGAGTTAGATGAAGCTAAAAGCAAAATAAATATGAGATAAATAATAAACAAGGAATAAACAGAAATAAGGGAAAGAGAAATGTTATAACCAATTTGACCAAATCTAGACATACTATGACTCGGATAGGCTGGGATTTAAAGACATGGTATCAGAGAATATATATTATGTTAAATAAATATTGAATCAGACTTATGATTGGAAGGGTTCCAATTGTAATAAAGGTAAAAAAAAAAAAAAAAAAAAAAAAAAAAAAAAAAAAATATATAATTATGGAAGGAATTGTAAATACCAGAATATGATTTATTGTTACTATATGTTAGAGTTGTTAAAGAATTGTTGAATGAATGTTAGTTATAAGTATATTGTATTGTTAGAAGATATGTTAAGTAATATGTAGCTTGAAGTGTTCAGCTCAGTATTTGATTGTTAAAGAATTAAGATAAAATTGTGTCGTAGGAATTAAGTATAAATGAACAATTTAAAGTATAAATGTTAATTTAAATTTAATTTAAAAAAAAAAAAAAATATGTATATTTAATCAAGCTTGTAAAATGTAAAGAATGTGTAATGTAGAGATTAGTAATACTTTTCTTTATTTAAATTAAATTAGGGGACATTATAACATTTATAGAATGGGCTATATAATATTATTTAAGAATTGGAAAATAAATTAGAAATAACTCATACAAAATTTAAACAGAAATTCATTAAGATATTGGTTAGGTTAAATGAAACTTAAATTTAGGTAAAAGCATAGAATTGTAAACAAGGTTTTTGAACTGGAAATGTATTAGGAAATTTGTTATATCAAATAACCTAACACATAAATTAAAATAAGATAATCTAAGAATAGTTATGTGTAAACAAATTTGTAAACTGTAGTAACATAGGGCCTAAGTAATTACTTGAAGGAGAAAGTGAACACGTTTGTAAACAAAAGAAAATTGAAAGGTTATGTTTCTATGAATTCGGCTCAAAACACACACAATTCAGAACTATTTCAAAAGTAAAACACAAAGACACTTCACACACTAATAATATTAATAAAATAAACACTGGAAGGTTTGTTGACGATAGGAAATTGAAACAGTAAGTTTCAATCAGGTTTAACCAAGTTAAAACGCCATTCTAAACAAACTTGTGGTATGTCAGCTGTAAAACAGATGTAGGTCAGTGTGACAATCGATTCTAGTGAAGAAAAAGAAAACAAACTAGATTACAGGCAACATGTGTTTTTTGGAGAAGAAAGGCGGCCATATTTTAAACAATTTTAGAAAAAAAGGACGCGTAGTTAGTTAGAGTTGGAGTTGAGGTAGCGTGGGTGACGCTCTAATAGCAGACCTTGCTGTGCAGTCAAAATTTTATTTATTTGGAAAGAGTTCGTCTAAATTATACCGTTTTGTTAAGAAGATTGGCCAACTTAAATTAAGGAGGAGTGAATCACAAAATGTAATACTGTGTAAATATAAAGTAAAGTAAATCAAAC
Source organism: Prosapia bicincta (assembly GCA_036971475.1). Taxonomy (NCBI): domain Eukaryota; kingdom Metazoa; phylum Arthropoda; class Insecta; order Hemiptera; family Cercopidae; genus Prosapia; species Prosapia bicincta. The sequence goes on along the minus strand of JBAIZL010000001.1, from coordinate 49,323,620 downwards.
GAATTGAAGTGTGTGAATTGTTTAATTGGAGAGAACGGGAATTTACGTAAGCGACCAGCAAAATTTTGATATTTATTAAGTTGAGAAATAGCGCTATAAAAACAACTTTAGTGGACTTTTAAAATAGTAGAGAAGTTAAATTTGTATTTTAGAATATCTTGTAGTTAATTAATAGTAAGAAATAATCCAGTTCAAAGAGTTTAGCCTTTTTGCATTTTCAAAATTTAATATTGTTTGTTCAAAATTTATTTAACCTAAGAATTTCTAAAAATATAGCCCATACTATAACCCCGAGATATCAAGAGATCTTAAATAGCCAAGGGTATAAAAACCTTGTAACTCAAATTTAAAGAATCGAATTTTAGTATATTTTGTTAAAAATTATTAAGTTGTAAAATTTTGTTTTGTGTATTGTTTAATGTTGAGATGAAATTGTAATAATAAATGTTAATGAATTGTTCTTGAGTAGTTTTTTGGTTTTGGTTATTAAATAGAAATAATATATCTTCATAAAATAGTAAAACCCCGTTGCGTCTGTTTTATAATTATGTTATAATATATATATATATATATATATATATATATATATATATATATATATATATATAAAATTTTTAACAACAATTCGTATAATTGAACTTTTTAAAAAAAGAGTCAATTTTAATTAATTACTCTATTTTACAAATAAGAGAAAAACATACTTTTTATAGTTTTATATTTATTTATAAGCTGAGCTTTTTCACGAAGATTCAAATCCTACATTGGATTTCCCATAGAACGTTGTGGGAAGAACCTTTAGAAACTGGCATATTCTAATCCATTGATTTTTATTTGCTTTTATTGATTTTATGAAGAACTTTCATTTTGAATTTCAAGCACTGATACAAAGATTGAGAATGTAATTTGCTCCTTTTAATGTCTGAAATAGTTGAATGCCCAACATTGCACATCTGAGCCAATTGTTCACCTGTAACATCTTTATCTGATTGACCTATAATTAGTTCATCCACTAATGATACAAAAACGGATTTCCTTTTAGAAGCCACGGTAAATGACATAACCCATTCATGAACAAAACGAACTGATGCAAAAGATAAGTTCACCACAGAGGGTCAACTGGCAATGGATGATAACCAATTACACAAAACACTGAGACACTAAGCCTCCAAATAATTTTTGTGCTGTGCCTACACTATCTTCGATGGGAAATGGTTAACAGCACATGTAAACAGAATTATTATTCTGGAACTCGCTGTACATATCTGTCTTAATTTTTTTCCTGAAAATATGAACACGATTCGGTTAGTTGGAGTTGCAAATTGATCATGGCAACTGAATTGTGTTGCCACTAATTAATTATGTTTTAAAGAATTATTTGAAATCATTATACGTAAAAAATAATGAAAATTAAAATAGTAAAACAATAAAATATTAATAAATATGTACAAAAAATTAATAAAGTGTTAGGTTTAAAGCTTAGAGATTGTTTCCTCTAACATCCATGCAACTAATTATTCACTTTATATTTGTGAAAAAAAATATAACTAAAATAATTCAAAAAAAATAAAAAATATATATACATATGAACAACATATATTTTAAAATTATAATTAACAACAATATCATTTTTCATTAAAAACATGTAAAAATAACAGTACAGATCTAGGGCTTAGATCTAGTGTCACTGCCCTACCCATCCACAGCAGTCTAAATCCACATCTGAATGATCGAGCGATAAAAGACTAGATATAAAGGTTGTACTGAATGGCCAGCTGACAAGTAGCTATAAGCAATAGGAAGCTAATAAAAAACCTACTTTATGTATCCTGTCATTCTGAGAAAGCATTAAGACAGACATAAACATCTTTATTTACTGTGAGTTTTTGGAGCCATCAGAAACTGTTGCACATGCTAATCGGAAGTATGGAAGTAATAACAAATTAACGAGGGTCAAGCTGACTAAAAATTCAACAACAACAAAATTATTTCCTACCTTGAAGCATATTACATTTAAAAAACCTACATGTATACGAATTTCACTCCACAGAACTGAACCTTGGATCCAGCAGAGCGACAGTTATGGGTCCATAAAGGATCCATAACCCTCCATGTCCTGTCTGTAGACTGAAATTGGGTCTTGAAAGAGTTAATTCACATACATGTTTACTCTGTTTATATATAGTTTTAATAAATTATTTACCAATTGTTTTAAAATTACTGCTGCTTTATGGAAATATTTTATACAGTTGAACATGAATATTCAAAGTATACAGCAGCCTATGTGAGTCATGGTAGTACAGATAATCATAATTTAGGAAAACTTTAGAAATATAACATTAATAATGAATGTTCTGGTCAAATATATTTACAGATACACTGCTGTCATTTGTTTTTTTTTCAGTTTTTGTCTTGCAGATCAAAATGTACTACTGGCATTATTTAATAAAAAATAATAATAAACAAATTATTCCATTAACGTTCTATATCATCCAATTACTTTTCATTTACTATAATAAGTACTTCTTTATAGCTTTACAAAGATTTGTAATTATGGCTTATTAGATGGAAAGTTCCAAGCTCACTTACTCAAAATAGTAAAAAGAAAATATGCATAAAAACCAAACCTAACTTCTTTCGCCCATTCATTTAGACTCAACTAATCTACAATTTATGCTTCCAATAATTTAGTTAAGTCTTCCACATACTCATGACTGATATTCACCTGATATCTTATACTTGTAAAATAGTATCTTGAATTTTCTAACACAATTAAATTGTAGACTATTAAATATTCTATTTTGTAAAACAAAACATTTATTTTAATGCTTTCCTTTTTAAAATTAAAAATAATTACTTATTACACTTTGATATTACTTGTGACCAGATTTTTTGTTAATTAAATGTTGTTAAATTGTTAACTTACACTTAGAGGAAACATTTTCGTCTTACAGTTAAAGAAGTCGTAAGACGAAAACGTTTCTTCCAAGTGTAAGTTAACAACCTTTAGTTAACAAAAAGTCTGGTCGCAAGTAATATGAAAGTGTAATAAGTAATTAACAACCAGCTTGTCATGAACAGCAACAAGTTTTCAATATTTAAAAATAATTAATAAAAAAAATAATTCAACTATTTATAAAAACATCCTATTTAAATAAAATCGACATGTGAGAAATAATCACTTCCTATAAAACTTCCTATTAAAAAACAAATATTTCAGTAAAAGCATAGCCTATGCTAAATAAACAAACCTTTATGGTGGTCTATTATTCTCATATTTTCCTTCACAGAATACTGATAAGTATTGGAATGTCTAAGGAAGGATCTAATATCTGTTGGTACAACTTCAACAAAATACTGGTATAGCACCATGTCTGCAATCATAGGAAATCCCCAAAGTCAACTGTTTCAAAACTTAACTTCATACCAACTAAACAAGTTAATTCATATGCTAATGTGACACAATTTTAGAGATATTTGCTACAACTTATTGCATCTCATGGTAATAAAACTATAATAATATTATATGGATATTTTGGTAATCTTACGTTATGCAAAAGTCCTCAATTTTGCATACAAAATTATACCAGGACCTCCGAAACACAAAAAATGCCACTTTGTGCTGACCCCTTAAAAATTTAAAATCAGACATGAAAAATAACCTGACTTACAACCCACAAAAGTTTATAAACACTAAGTAAAATATTACAAAGTACCTCCAAATTATCCAGTTAGGATAGATTAGGTAAAAAAAAAAACATACAAAATAAAGTTTGCTAACTTCTAGGTAAGTGCCCAAAATGTTATCTCCTATCATGTTGATGATCAAACAGTTATCTTACCCTAGTGTTACCTATGCTTTCAATGTTAGTGTTGGTTTCTGCTGAAGATTGTCTGCCACCACTGATTTCTTAGAAACCGCCTTTAAACAATTTATACACACTAAATACTGGTGTATACATCAAACATCCTCAACAGTTGTTAAAATACATTAGGAAAAGTTACAAAGAAATTTAACAGTTACACACTGTTCTTTCCAGACAACCATTTTACAAAATAGGGTCAAAACACCTAAATATATTCTATAAAATATGCTTATTTTTTTATTTACTATCTGTCTTAACTCATTCTCAATCTTTTCTATATCTGAAATATATAATATCATTTAGTTTTTCTTTCATTTTAGTTAACCCATTCTTTTGTTTTTACTTTACTCTTTTTAATAACTATTTTATTTTAGTTTTTTATCTTAATAATTTTGAGATTAGAATTAGAGATAATCTCCTTTGGTATTTCACAAAAAAATATACATTTTAATAATATATATATTGTAACATTTTGAAGTAGTATATATATAAAAGGCACTTACAAAATAAGATAAATATATATAAATAAATTCAGTATGTAAAAAATTACTAAAATATACCAGGAACGAAATGTAAACATAACCTAATTTCACTTGTGTAAAAAATGCACATGGCCACATTTTAGATCTAATCACAAGATTTTATATAAAAAGAAAAAAAAACACACAAATCACTATTTATAAGAAAATGTATTAGAAGTAATTGATAGATAACAATTTAAATAGAACAATAGAACGATATAAATACACTTAAAACTTTCAAACAGCAAGCTAGTGAATGTTCTGTAGTAAACAAGATGTAGAACGGATTTGTAGAGTTGCGTGCGCATGACCGGCAAAAGATATTCGTTTTAAATATTTCTCGTGGATATATAATCTAAAACAGTTTGGGAAAGAAGATTTAAATGCAATTGTTTTGCAAAGAAATTTAAGTGCAGTTGTTAAGAAGAAGAAGTGTATCAAAGGCGGTGAACATGACATCCGTAAAGCTGTTACTTACAAGGAATAAACGAGAAAATAGCGGAAATTCACGACTTGGCCATTTTATTGCTAAAAAAGGTAGCGTCAGTGGGAGTTGGAACAGAGCATTTGAACGAGGAAGACGTGTTTAGAATTGGCTGTAGAAATTTTATTTTTTTAACTGGTGCGGAAAGTGTAGTATCGTATTCAATCCTAATTACAGAATAACATTAAGCCAAATCATTGAACTGATCGATTAAGAAGACATTATTCAGGAAATTATTTAATTAGAAACCAAATAACTGGTAAAAAATTTTAGCTTGTAAGAATTGTAACTTAGATATTTTTTTGAAAGTGCCAACTCAAATTTTATTATTCAAAATTTAGAAAACCCACCTATTAACCCGAGATAAAGAGAGCTCAAGCTCAAATTGAAGTAATTAAATCAAATTCAATTAATATTAAAATTTATAACTAAACTTCTTGCTGCCATAAACAAAATTTAGACTTAGGCTAATAAAGCTTAATTTTTGTAATTCTTTGTGGAGGAAATAAGAATTTGTAATTAGTAAGTGACTTTGTAAAAGAAAATAAGGAATGTCATATTAAGATATTAAAAAATTATTGTAACAAAAGCAGCATTGAATCGTTATTTCTTTTAACTTATAAATTTTTATTAAGATTATAAAAGGAAATTACCAAATATTACAATATATATATATATATATATATATATATATATATATATATATATATATATATATATTCTTGATATTTAACGTTATCCATTGTTTTCCGTTGCACTGACTTTATGAAGTTGATACATTACTATTGTAAATACTTTTATCCACCACTAAGTGCAATAATTTTACCTTGTGATGAGGCACCTTTCGGTCACTTGACCATTGTCAAATCACTGATTATTTTTCTGGTGTAGATGTTCGGTCCGTGATGTTGGTATTTGTTGAAGTTACACGCATTTTCTCTTGATCTGCGTGTATGATGTTTTTATATAGTATGTCTTCTGTGTATGTGGTATGTAGGTTCATTAAATTGTTGTGTGTGTTTTTATAAATGTGGTATTTTTCTAGACAGTTTAATTCTATTGGGTTATTATTTATTTCAAGTATGATGAGGTTATTTTTAGGGATGGGCCGATTCCGATTCTCGATTCCAGGAATCGTCGATTCTAGGTGGTATCGAGGAATCGTCGATACTCGATTCTTCATCATAAAAGTGTCGATTCCGATTCCTATTTTGTTAACTATTATAATAAGCGTGTTGAGTAATTTATTACCAAACAAAATATATTACCAACATTTATTATATTTGTGTGGAAAAATAATTAATTACCAACTATGTCTTATTTATGTATTAGTTGATTTGAATGAATTAAATGATTATAGTAAACGAAAATATTATTATTTATGAAGCAACAGCAATCAAGATCGTAACCATTTCTGGTCGTTTGACATAGCTCGTCTCTCTCTCTCTCTCTCTCTCTCTCTCTCACTAAATGTCAGAACAAAACACAAAAAAGTACAGTAAAAACTCGATTAACCGTCACCGTCAAAACCGTGGCCATGACGGTTGAGCGAATAGATGGATAACAGAAACACTGTATTATTCCTCCGAAACTTAACCTTAATAAATTATATTATAGACAGATATCACTCTCACGGTTGAAGGTTTTGTGTAGCCTATTACATTAAAACAGAACTTTTAAAAGGTTTTGCCATATAACTTGAAAGAATCGAGAATCGACTAAAGAATCGAGAATCGAAAGGAAAATTTTAGAATCGGAATCGGAATCGAAAATTTTAGGAATCGGCCCATCCCTAGTTATTTTCGTAGTTTGTTATTTCATGTTTATGTGATATTAGGTGTGCTGCAACATTTGGTACTTTTGTATTTTTATTTTTGAATGCTCTGTAATGTTCTTCAAATCTTATTTTAAATGATCTGGTCGTTTTCCCTATGTATAATGCATTGCAGTCATTACATATAATTTTGTAAACTCCTGATAGGTTATGTTTTTCTGTATTTGTTTTGTGGTTTGTGTTATTAAAATATTTTATTATTTTGTTGTTTAGTTTGTATGTTGGAGTGTAGTATTCTTTGTTGTATATATTTGTTAGTTTTTCTAATTTGTTATTGATGTATTTATATTTTAGGTAGATTTTTTTATTTTTATCATTTTTGTGTTCAGGTTGTAGTGTTGTGTTGAGGTTAGGTTTTTTTGTAAATTTATTGTGTGTGTTTGTTGTATCCATTTTCTATTGCTATTTTTGTAATGTTATCTAATTCTTCATTTAATTTTTGTTTGTTATCTTGTGAGTATTTTATTGCTTTATTTATCATGTTACTGTAAGTGTTAATTTCGTGTGTCCAGGGGTGGTTAGATTTGTAGTGTATTGTGGTGTTGTTGGAAGTAGGTTTTCTGTGTACTGTAGTTTCTATTTTATTGTTATTTATATTTAATGTGATGTCAAGATAGTTAATTGTTCTGTTTATTTCTGTTTCGACAGTGAATTGTATGTTTTCGTTGTATATATTTAGTTTCTTTAGTATTATGTTGTGTTCGTTGTGAATATTGGGTTGGTATATTACAAATATATCGTCTACGTATCTTGTCCATAGTAAAATATTATGTGGTTTATTATAGGTTTAATTATTATTTGTTCAAAGTGTTGTAGATATATTTCTGACATGACTGATGATATGGGTGATCCCATGGGGAGTCCAGTTGTTTGTTGATAGTATTTATTGTTAAATTGGAAGTAATTTTTGTTACATATTGATTTGTATTTTAAGATCTAAAATGATCTGATTTAATAAGATCTAAATCAACAACCAGAAAAATAATCAGTGATTCGACAATGGTCAAGTGATTGAAAGGTGCCTTATCACAACACGGTAAAATTATTGCACTTAGTGGTGGATAAAAGTATTTACAATAGTAATTTATCAACTTCATAAAGTCAGTGCAACGGAAAAATAATGGACAACGTAAAATATCAATATATATACATAATTCACATATATACTAATTTTTAACAAAATATTCATATGTATACAATTAAATAGTCATGTTGATGTAAATTATGAATAAAATCAATCTTCACTAACCATCAGTTGTAATCCTCTCGTCACCTTCCAGAGGATGAACAATACCTGGACTAGGATCTCCAAAAGAGAATGCATTGATTCTGTGTGTGAAGTTGGAATTCATAAAGGGGGAAGAGATATGGATATGACCTTGAGGTAATGCTAGTGACTTTCCAACTGTTACATGGAAATTTCCAGCTACTTTGTTTAAAATTAAATTACCATGAATCCTGCATGCATCAGGTGGGCTATCTGGTTTGTTCTTCCTTAAAAAGAAACAACATACACTTCTGATAGTATGCAAAGGCACGGTTTATTTAAAAGTTAATTTAAAATAAATGATGTTTTTTTTCATATATACATCTTTTTAATATAGATTAGATTATTTGTAACATTTTAAATAACACCCCAATAATATACAGCAAACATGATTTATTATAATCAACCTTAAACATTAATGATATGATATGGCCCTTGATATTTAATTCTTTGTTTACGAAATTCTTAGTTTGTTGCCAGTAAACCTTTTACTATTGAAGTTGCTTGATGTAATCATCTTGAATTCACTGATTAAACTATATTTTAAATATACTTTTACTATTGTTACTACTATAAAAGTACTTACCTAAAAGTGCAGTTCCTACATGGTGACTGAAACAATTGTTTACACCAAACAAAAGCTCGATTATAGAGTTTTATTGAAAGACTTGCAATATGAATCAATTGATCGAATTCCAATCCCATAATTCGCAGTTACTACTGTTATTGTAATAGTGATACATCACAGTTGGTATCATAACTTTGGAAGAAGTACAAATGATACTGTGCTAACATAGTTAAAACAAAATGAATGTAATACATTCATGTATTAGCAAAAGGCACGGAGTGATTTCAAAATAAACTTTTACAGAGATATTTATTGAAAGATAATTCATTGCTTAGAATTTTTTTTATCTAAATATTGATCCTCTTAGAAGTTATCTTTGAAAATAAATTTCTCCGATAGCAGACTAGGAACATGAGCATTTGGGCAAAAGCCTGATGGTCTGTTCTGGTCTTATAGACCAGTATAGCTGATATTCTAGTTCAAAACATCAGTGAACAAAAAGTAAATTCACAAAAATGTAAGAATATATCAAATGATATATCAAGGCATTGACTCTGAGCTGGCCGTTGGACTATTCTACACAGGCCATCGGGAGACTTCGCCGGAACACGCAACCCTATGGTAAATAATTAAGCATTATGAAAAAAAAAATTAATGGGAAATTTAAATCAAAATTATATTATAAAATAAAGGAAATGTGTAATAAATTCCTGAAATCATAACGAAATTATCAAAAACCCAGTATAATCCTCAATTCTTTCTTGAAGCTATCCATTTTTGTAGAAATTCCAAAATTAACGTATTTTGTGATCGATGGCCAAAATGAGCCAGATAAATGATCCTAATCTATTTTTAAACAGTGCTTTCTTTCCTCAATAATTGTGCGCTAAAACCCACAGATAGTAAAAACATCACGTTTACTTTATTTTATTCATCTGAAAGCAGTGCGAATGTATATATTACATCTTCATATTTTTGTTAGCGAATTACATTGCCATCAAACAAGTTTATGAAGACAAAAAGAAACTCCACGGATGTGCAGGCACTTGTTGTCACTTTGTTCCTGCCTGAATGCTGTTTCTACCATACTACAAAAAAAACTGTGATAGTAATATAAATATTTTAAAAATCTTTTTTATGTGATTTAGGCCTATAAAAAATAAACGCCTATTAGTATTTATAAAATAAAAATACTATAATCTTTGTATTGACAGCTTTTCTTTATTTTTTCCTATTGGTTCTAGCAAAATTGGTATTTTTTTAAAAGTTTGTTTTTTATAAAAAAGTGGTTAAATGACATTTTTCTCACATAATGTCGTATATTCTGAGACAACTCAATATAAAATATCAATATAACGATAAAAAAGTAATTAACTATATTTTTTTAACTCACTTTTTGGGACTTGTTGACTGCCTGAACAGTTACTGCTAAAAGGGTTGATTGAAAACACTAAAGACAATTTTATATAAAGTAAATTAATAATATATTTGGCAAAATTAAGGTAAGTAAATCTTAATTTATCAACCAGAAAGGTAAGAGAAAAAAGTAATCTTTATATTTTTCAGGTATTTTATATTTTTGTTTTGTATATGTGCCTTGTTATTATTTTATAGACATTTTAGTAAATGTTATATACAAATTGTCTTAAGAAGTAAAATTTATACAAATTCATTGTTAAATTTTAACCTAGAATTATTTGAATTTTCTTTACTACAAAATTGAAGAGTTGCATAGAGCAAGAAAAAACGAATTTTATAAAATAGAAATGTTTTTCAAATTAGGCAAAGTAATTTCATTTCATGTACATTCAATTGAAAGTATATTTTAGGGAGATTCCTTAAATTTAGCCTTTAAGAAAGAATTATCTCCAAAACTCATATCCCTGTAGATAACTACTTACGCAAGGACAGCGCTTATTAATTTTTTGTTAAATTTAGGGATTGGTTTCTGTGTGACATTTATATAGTGAATGTAGGTTCCAAAAGAGTTGTTTTTGGGTTTGTAAGATAAAGAGCTGAAGTAGAGCTAATGTTTGGCAGATGGTATGAGGGGTTTGTTTGTTATGAGGGATAATGTTTAGCAGTCTAGGGCCAAGAGAGGTTGATTGAATTGGACTGTACCTTGTAATATACTATTGTTATTTAATTATATTATAATGTAATCCAATTTTACTTTTAAATATTTATTTTTAAAGTTTATGTAATTAGACTTAAACAGTAATTCTCATAACTTGACTATTTGTGACTACTGAGAATGAATTTGCCACCTTTTGAAGGCCCTATTTAGCCGATATAGTATTATAACAAGTAAATACTGCATAAATAAAAAAAAAACAATATTCTTCATCTTCACATCTACTCTTAGATATGTTTTCAAATTCTAATATCATTCTAACATGAATTCAATTACTAAACAAAACAAATTAATTTATATTTATTAGAATCAGTAAAATGAATCAATTATGAAAATATTTGAATTCACCTTTTTGGTAATTGTCCATAGACATGGGTCCCTCCAGATTTCCATAGAAGTTCCTGGATAGCATGATACTCTTCACGTAAATAAGAGTTGACATAGCGCATGTTATTAAAGTATCTTCTCTGCTCCTGACTCAACTCAAACCAAGTTTCTTCTTCTTCAAGACTTCCAAACATGAACACATTCTGGCTAGTTGAATCTAAAATATCAGCCCCTATATCTAAAACACATATGGGATTAATCCAATAGCTACTACTTTCTTAGAGAACAGCACTGCATAGAAAATCTATTTATTTGGACTAATATAGTGACTTTTACTTTAAATTAGACACAATAAACTCCAATAACTTTTTTTTAGTTTTAAATTATTGTATTAAATTATGTTATTTTTGTAAATTTTTGAGTAAAACCCTTTTTTAACATAATAATTTTAATGATGTTGGAACACTAATATTTTTTTTATATTTCATTTCAACATTAAGACATTTAATATTTACTTATAATTAAATGTACTTAACTAAGAAGTATGTATGTCTGTGATTGTGTGTTGTGTCAGTGGATTTTGGGTTTGTATTATTTCTTTGGGTAATGTGTTCATCGAAGCATGTGTAGAATGATCGATATAATAGCTGGGACACTTGTTACATGTTAATTTGTAAATACAGGATAGATTGTATTTGTCTGTTTGTTTTTGAAACTACCTTCTGTGGCAATAACAAAAGTAATAATTATCAATATAGCTTCAGGATACATTTTTGATTCATTTTATAAGCATTGCATTGAGGGTGTTCAATTTGCATTTTTACCTCATTTATGAATAACGTATGTACAATAGTGGCCTCCGTATAATACGCAAGTAGGCCTACCTATTCAAGTATATCTACTATAGAAAATTATATATATTCACTATAGTACAATTGTGTAAATTGTACAATAAAAATGACCATTTTCAGTCCATTTTTTTGTATCCAAGAAATGTCTTAAAATTCATGCGTATGACAAGAAGACTGAATGTAATTATGATATTTGGTATAAATTAAATACTGTACTTACTTTCACAAGGCATTGCTACAGTGAGATCTATGTTGATCTTCAATTTGGCCTCAAAGTCAGTGTCTGGAGTGAATTTAAAAACAAATCTACTGTCAAAATAATAACTTATTTCTGACCAGAGTAGCCATAATATCAATCCATAGGTCAAAACGGAAACTGGAAAAAACGTTTCTAATTATCACAAAAACTGATGTTTTAATAATAATTCTAATCATATATAATTCCCTCCATCCTATGTTAATAGGTAATTATGGCATATATGGATTTTTGTCATAAAAACATTTTAATTTAAGAAGTGAACTGCACATAAAGTAAGCAAGATAAAGAGAATTTATATTGAATCAACTACTTCCTATTTAATAATAATAACACTGTCATAAAAGCTACCCATTACTTTAAACAAGGGGGTTGATTTAGACATTCTATCTGTTCAGTCTCATGATTAGGATATTAATTTTTCAAAAGGGCTAAATTTTTGTTTTAAATAATCATTCAACATTGAAGTTTATATCTAATATATTTCTGATTGGAGTAAAAAACACATTTCTGCATCCACCTTCATTATTATTAATAATTAAAAATATTTACTAACACATTAATATGTATAAAATACAGTATTTATGCATACTTTTATTAACTCTACCACTGATATTATGTACATTTCCTTGATATCTATAGTGATAGACACATAAAGTATGTCTATTTTTTTGCAATGATGAATCCCTGGAGTTATTGCAAATTAATTTACACTATTTGATTCTGTAAATAGTTTGCTATGCATAAAAAGTAATAATTTCATGAATTTAGGATTTATTTGACAAAAGGTAGCAAAAGTTTATCCTAATGTAAAGATAAGCAAGGACTGGCAGATGTTTTGACTTAACATTCCTACTAATTTGTTTACAAACCTGTTGAGAAGATCAGTCAGAGGATGTAAATGAGTGAAATTGGGATTAATTTGTACTTCCCAGAAGATAGATCACAAAGATAGATTTAAAACGGCAAATTGTGAGCTGCTTGCAAATATGAGACATACAAAACAGGCTACGAACAGGAGAATTTAAATATAATGAGTATTGCTAAATTCACTAAGTTGAACAAAGACACTCTAATTAATTACACTATAACAGTTATATTTAATGATGAAATAGTCTTAGGATACAGAGATGTATTGTATTTGAATCGTTGGGAGTGTAGACACTTGAATGTTCATGCAGTCCTAACGTGGTGATGCACTTGTGCAAGCAATGTAAAATGTTCACTAAATCCTTGAAAATAAATAATATTGAAATGTTCATTAAAAAATGGCTTCACCATGGTCGGGATCCTTACCTGCAGCAGCCAACGTGTTAAAAGGTAGAGATTCACTTGCAGTTACAAACAATTATAATGCTCATAAAAAACAAGATTACACGGTAATATTTGCAGTAGGTTAGCTAAGGTTTTATTCAGTTTAAATCATAAAACAATAAAATGTGCAATGAATTGATTGTTAAAATTGAGTACATGAATAAAGAGTTAGATTGAGTAAGAAATAGAGACTTATAAAGAACAAGTTAGACAATGAAAGCATTTAAATCACAGTAAGTGTGGGATGGAAAAATTACCAAAATTGGAAAACAAGAAATGAGTGTGTATAAGGTGTAATTTGTCCAATAGTAATGAAACAGGATATAAACCCCAAGTTCGAGAGGCATTCTTGTTGATGACGTAAAAGTCACATGATCCTTTAAATTTAGTCAACATTTGGAAATTTTGCGGAGGACATAGAGTAAAGAGAGAATTGGGCAGCGATTACGTAGGCCTTAAATGTGCATTGACACTGCATTATTGGAACAGTTGGAAAAAGGATAGTTTCTGTACTAAACACTAGTAAAACATATATAGTGTTTTAAACATAAGATTTGATTCAGCTTCTCTATTAAAGTTCAAGAAATATTAAAACAAAATTATAATTTTTTAATGTTATTTTGAAACCAAGACCTGAGAAGTGGTGAGCATTGAATTGTAACTTACCTACATGTCTGGAAATAGTTTGCAAAAAAGATCCATAAATAGAAAAAAATGTTATTATTCGTGTTTTAAGCATAGATGTGGGTTTTTTATCGGGTTTTAAAAGCAGGAAATGAAAGGCCCATGGCAATGACTACTGAAAAACTGACAATAATATACTTGTACACATAGTGTCGAATTTTTACAAAATGCTTTTTTCTCTTCCAGAGTTATTTTCTAATAACAATTTGCTTGCCATAAAATTGTCCATATTTTGTTCATTTATTATTTCAAATTCTTTAAAAAATTACAAAGTGTGAAAGTTAATAATGTTTTGAAAGATTCCAAGGTTCCAATTCTACAGGGATAACATCTCTGCAGCATAGGTAAAGGTCTTATTTTAATCTATAGTTTTTTTTCATTTTATTGTGGAAACAATTATAAACATTTATATTATATTATACTTGTGTTATGCATTTCTCACATTAAAAAAAAATCACTATAGGATTGCAGCATTATCAGTTGTAAGGTTTAACAATAATTCTAGAAAAATAACAAAAATAAAGAAATTACATTAAAATATTATTGTAGTAAATTAAATCCTTACATGTTGCTCCTACACGTGAAGTTTCTACAAAAGTATCAGGTAGTTTCGGAAAAGTATCCAGATTTCGAACTGTATCAAGTGATATTTTACTTTTTCTACTACGAAGCATTGCTCTGATAATTCATTAGTTAATACTATCACAGGTGATTTGTTTTACTGTGAACAAAATAACACAGATATTAACTTCAACATTTTCTATTAATTTCATAAAAATATATTATGTCGAAATCTTGTTGCTGTTCATGACGAGCTGGTTATAAATTGTCCATGAGGTGATTTGCGAAGGTGGATTCAATAGTAGTATGCAGAGCCCTTTTGTATTCTTTATATCTTTCGGCGAAAGATCTCCCTGTTTGTCCAATATAGAACTTATTGCAGTTGTTGCATTTTAGTTTGTATACTCCTGGGTTATTGTATGTGTTGGTATTGTTATTAATGCTGTATCTGATAGCTGTTTGGCTTTAATTTGTTGTTCTGTAAGCTACATTGTATCCTGCTTTTTTCAATTGGTGGGCTATTTCATTTGTGAGTTTGTTTATGTATGTGAGGATGATGAGTTTGTTTGTGTTCGTGTTTTTGTTGTTACTGTTCTTGTTGAGTATTTTTCTATGTAGTTTGTCTATTAAATAATTGTCATATCCATTTTTGTCAGATAAATATTTTATTATGTTTAGTTCCTCTGTGTAGTTAGTTGTGGACATAGGTATTTTATTTAGTCTGTGTAGTAAATGTTTGAATGCTGCGTGTTTGAGGGTGGTTCGATGAATTGTGTATCAGTGTATCTGTCATAGTTGGCTTGCGGTATATGTTGAGTTCATGTTTGTTTTGCCTTTTTGTTATGGTTATGGTGTGGTTATGTGTTACACCGCCATGAACAGCAACAAGATTTCGATAAAACATAAACTTTATATATATATATATATATATATATATATATATATATATATATATAGAGAGAGAGAGAGAGAGAGAGAGAGAGAGAGAGATTTTTTGGACTAGGAGACTGACAGACTTACCTCGGTAAGAGTCCACTATGTAGTCTTGAAATAGAAACACATAAAAGCACTTAACCAATGATATATTTCTTAGGGCACAGACATGATGTTAAAATTATGAATATGGATAGGCCAACAGCTCACTTTTGTTGACTGCTACCCCACAAAAATAATTTAAGTACTCCCTCCTCATTGCAATCCCTCAGAACTGAGAAGATGGGAACTATCATACCAGTGGTATACCAAGTCCAGAGAATCCCCTAACCTCAACATCAGATAAATCCATTCACTTTTTTTTCCCTAATAGCCTCATCAGACGTCTCCAATCTCTCTTCCCCTGACAGACTTATATAAACTATAATCACTCATATGCTCATGAAAACAATACATATATCTTTAAAGTGTGCATCTGTGACATCTGATTTCTACACAATCTGTGATTACAACTTATATTTATTTTATTTCATTCTGTCATATTTCTTTTTGTGTTTTCCCTTTAATTGACAAAGACCACTGTGTGGTTGAAATATATCATTGGTTAAGTGGTTTTATGTGTTTCTATTTCAAGACTACAGAGTGGACTCTTACCAAGGTAAGTCTGTTAGTCTCCTAGTCCAAAAAATCTAAATAATCTTTACCAACCAAAACTAACCTAAATATATATACATGAAACGTAAAATATCAAGAATACACACACACACACACACACACACACACACACACACACACACACACACACACACACACACACACACACACACACACACACACACACACACACACACACACACACACACACACACACACACACACACACACACACACACACACACACACACACACACACACACACACACACACACACACACACACACACACACACACACACACACACACACACACACACACACACACACACACACACACACACACACACACACACACACACACACACACACACACACACACACACACACACACACACACACACACACACACACACACACACACACACACACACACACACACACACACACACACACACACACACACACACACACACACACACACACACACACACACACACACACACACACACACACACACACACACACACACACACACACACACACACACACACACACACACACACACACACACACACACACACACACACACACACACACACACACACACACACACACACACACACACACACACACACACACACACACACACACACACACACACACACACACACACACACACACACACACACACACACACACACACACACACACACACACACACACACACACACACACACACACACACACACACACACACACACACACACACACACACACACACACACACACACACACACACACACACACACACACACACACACACACACACACACACACACACACACACACACACACACACACACACACACACACACACACACACACACACACACACACACACACACACACACACACACACACACACACACACACACACACACACACACACACACACACACACACACACACACACACACACACACACACACACACACACACACACACACACACACACACACACACACACACACACACACACACACACACACACACACACACACACACACACACACACACACACACACACACACACACAC
>JBAIZL010000001.1:48311270-48563770 GCA_036971475.1 Prosapia bicincta | reverse complement strand
TAACTTAGCCTCTAAAAAATTCTGTATCAATGATTAGTAAATAATGTCGCATTATGTTTGAAAACATACGAACATTAAAGTTTTTCTCTGAAAATTTACAACTACGAAAGATAATTAGCTTATGTAAATATAAAAAAACATGGTAATAAAAACAACAAAATTAAACTCAATATTCACTCACAAATTGCTGATAGCCGACATTTTGTGGTTGTGGCTCTGTTTCAGCTGCCTCAGAACTCATTGTCACGGATCGCACCTGACTGACTCAACAGCGAGGTTCGAACTAATTGTGTTTGTATTGGGAACTACAGTTATACACGTACTGGGTGTAAAGCTTTGCAACAAGTGTAAACACAACCGTAAAACGTTAGTTAATGTTAGTTTGTTAAGGAATTTTATTACAAAGTTATATTAATATTTTACTCATTACAAAGTACGTAATAATAGTGAGGGCTATAAATTCACCATTTCAATTTGACTATAATAGTTAATTAACAATTAACTATAACGTTTTAAAATAATTTGAATAAAAATAAAAATTGGTTATTCACTGCTTAATTGCTTTTTACTGATTACATCGTATACCCCCTTTTGTAAATTTTACCCTGCACTAAGTATATACAACCCTTAGCAGCTGTGTAATATTTTTCTTTTTATAACCTTTGGTATTGTTAAATTTTTGATTAATAGTTTTTTCCAGTGTTTAAAAATTTATGAGGCTTAAAATATATGAGGTTGCCTAGTAATTACATACTTGAAAATAGGGTTTCAAAATACTTAAAACTTTATCTTTTATTTTTATTACCTACCACTTTTATTAATTAATTTAACTATTAAATAATTTTCAAACTGTAGCTGTTTATCAATATTTTGACTTGTAGTTTTGTAAACCTTTTTAAATTTTAAGGAAAACTATTTATGATTACTGAAGATATTATTATTAATAATAAATTTTAAAGGTAATTTTGTTCTTAACAATCGTAATGCCAAACCAAAGGCATCTGCCTTGATATAAAGAAACTCAACAATAGTAATTCAATTTTTATTGAAGTGTTTCATAGTATCAAGGAAGCAATGCACAATTATAGGCCTAAAGCACCAACGGTTCTATTAGAAGAGACACAGTGCAAGGCACACCCAGCTGCATGTAGACATATCATTGCAAACTTCAAGGCCTAAGAGCTTAATTGACTTGTATATTTCCGTATGTGTGTTGTGTTGACTCAATTGTTTTAAATTATTTACTAAAGGGAAAAATGTAGGTCTGTAATTTATATAACATCTAAATCGAAAAATGGATATTTTTAACCTGCAGAAAATGTAACTGTCTATACATATATTGATCTCATATTTAATACAAAACCTATAGTGAAGTTTTCAGTAATAAATAGACTAGAAATGAAAAGATTATGTTTTATGATAAAATTTTTAATAAAATTTGTTTTTTTTTATTCTGTACTAAATCTAGATGTAATATAAATTAATAAACGTTTGAGGGATACATATGGATTGGATATGCTTCATTCATTTAGAGAATTCGGTTTTAGATTAGGCGGATTTTGTACTTCCAATCAGTAATTAGGATTTGCTACAAGATTTGGTTTGGATGGTTTTTTTTTTGTTGATAGCGTTTTAAATATTACACTGCATTAGTATACCTTATCATAAAACCACCGCAGTTTCCTAAGTCTTTGCAAGCGATTTTCCAAAACAGTCTTTCTTTCTCTTTAGGAACTCTCGTATCTTTCATCGTGCGTCTCAGACGACACTTATCGTCCTGTCTCACTTTGGTACATGTAAAATCATTCCTGATTCCTTCTCTAGTGAAAAGGCTACTAACATAAATGTGATCACAAAGGCTGGCCGTCACTAAGGTTAAGTAGGGTTAGGAACTGGGAAGACTGGGTGCTTATTAGAGAAGCCTTTTGTTTTAGACAGAAGTCTCAATAGTAACGTTTGAATAGTTTCGCGGAAATTAGTGATACAATTTTACATTGTTAAAATATCGAAATCAATAAAAATTCAAATTGTTCAGTTCTAGATCACAGAGTAATGCAATATGTATTGTATTATTATACCGAGAACAATTAGTGAAATAATTATAGTATAATAAAATGAGTTAAGAAAGACTTTTAACAAAGACAAGTATTGCTTTTGATACTTCTAGAAAACAGTAGTTTGTTTAAAATATCGATCTAAAACATCTTAATTTAGTTATGTGTTTATTTACAAATATGTGTTTTTATTGTTTTTAAAATATATGAGAAATGTTATTCTTTAAACACACTACTGTTTTTTGACTTCAAAAACAATTATTTTCTTTAATTAAAGAATAGGAAAACTTAAATGGAAAATGTGAAAAATATTAGTGAAAACGATAACACTGAGCTCTGTGGTTTACAGAACCCTTTTAGGTTATACATTTCCTAAATTAATCCTGCATTTAGTCAGTAACCCCATCCTTTAACACTTACGCACGCAAACGTGGAAAATCTTAATAATACAAGCCGTAAGAGTTTTAAGCTCTAACGTTAAAATTATTATATACGAGTAAGTTAACTTGCCATTAAGAACGTTAAGTGAGAAAAACATAAAAACCGGCCTCATAAGTGGCGCTACAAAACTCTTTTAATATGAAAATATTTCAATATGCTCCTAATTATAATTATGTAGGAGATCGGTTTATAAGATCAGTTTTTAAAACAAATTTATAAGACCATTTTATAAGATCAGTTATTTATATGATTGCTCCATTTATAAGATCAGTTTTTAAAACAAATTTATAAGACCATTTTATAAGATCAGTTATTTATAAGATTGAACCATTTATAAGATCAGTTTTTAAAACAAATTTATAAGACCATTTTATAAGATCAGTTATTTATATGATTGCTCCATTTATAAGATCAGTTTTTAAAACAAATTTATAAGACCATTTTATAAGATCAGTTATTTATATGATTGCTCCATTTATAAGATCAGTTTTTAAAACAAATTTATAAGACCATTTTATAAGATCAGTTATTTATATGATTGCTCCATTTATAAGATCAGTTTTTAAAACAAATTTATAAGACCATTTTATAAGATCAGTTATTTATAAGATTGATCCATTTATAAGATCAGTTTTTAAAACAAATTTATAAGACCATTTTATAAGATCAGTTATTTATATGATTGCTCCATTTATAAGATCAGTTTTTAAAACAAATTTATAAGACCATTTTTTTAAAATCAGTTATTTATAAGATTGATCCATTTATAAGATCAGTTTTTAAAACAAATTTATAAGACCATTTTATAAGATCAGTTATTTATATGATTGCTCCATTTATAAGATCAGTTTTTAAAACAAATTTATAAGACCATTTTATAAGATCAGTTATTTATATGATTGCTCCATTTATAAGATCAGTTTTTAAAACAAATTTATAAGACCATTTTATAAGATCAGTTATTTATATGATTGCTCCATTTATAAGATCAGTTTTTAAAACAAATTTATAAGACCATTTTATAAGATCAGTTATTTATATGATTGCTCCATTTATAAGATCAGTTTTTAAAACAAATTTATAAGACCATTTTATAAGATCAGTTATTTATAAGATTGATCCATTTATAAGATCAGTTTTTAAAACAAATTTATAAGACCATTTTATAAGATCAGTTATTTATATGATTGCTCCATTTATAAGATCAGTTTTTAAAACAAATTTATAAGACCATTTTATAAGATCAGTTATTTATAAGATTGATCCATTTATAAGATCAGTTTTTAAAACAAATTTATAAGACCATTTTATAAGATCAGTTATTTATATGATTGCTCCATTTATAAGATCAGTTTTTAAAACAAATTTATAAGACCATTTTATAAGATCAGTTATTTATATGATTGCTCCATTTATAAGATCAGTTTTTAAAACAAATTTATAAGACCATTTTATAAGATCAGTTATTTATATGATTGCTCCATTTATAAAATCAGTTTTTAAAACAAATTTATAAGACCATTTTATAAGATCAGTTATTTATATGATTGCTCCATTTTTAAGATCAGTTATTAAAACAATTTATAAGAGCATTTTATAAGATCAGTCATTTATAAGATTGATCCATTTATAAGAGCAGTTTTTAAAACAATTTATAAGACTATTTTATAAGATCAGTCATTTATAAGATTGCTCCATTTATAAGATCAGTCATTTATAAGATTGCTCCATTTATAAAATCAGTCATTTATAAGATTGATCCATTTATAAGAGCAGTTTTTAAAACAATTTATAAGACTATTTTATAAGATCAGTCATTTATAAGATTGATCCATTTATAAGATCAGTCATTTATAAGATTGCTCCATTTATAAGATCAGTCATTTATAAGATTGATCCATTTATAAGATCAGTCATTTGTAAGATTGATCCATTTATAAGATTGATCCATTTATAAGATCAGTCATTTATAAGATTGATCCATTTTTAAGATCAGTTATTAAAACAATTTATAAGAGCATTTTATAAGATCAGTCATTTATAAGATTGATCCATTTATAAGAGCAGTTTTTAAAACAATTTATAAGACTATTTTATAAGATCAGTCATTTATAAGATTGCTCCATTTATAAGATCAGTCATTTATAAGATTGCTCCATTTATAAGATCGGTCATTTATAAGATTGCTCCATTTATAAGATCAGTCATTTATAAGATTGATCCATTTATAAGATCAGTCATTTATAAGATTGCTCCATTTATAAGAGCGGTTTTTAAAACAATTTATAAGACCATTTTATAAGATCAGTCATTTATAAGATTGATCTATTTATAAGATCAGTCATTTATAAGATTGCTCCATTTATAAGATCAGTCATTTATAAGATTGCTCCATTTATAAGATCAGTCATTTATAAGATTGCTCCATTTATAAGATCAGTTTTTAAAACCATTTATAAGACCATTTTATAAGATTAGTCATTTATAAGATTGATCTATTTATAAGATCAGTTTTTAAAACCGTTTATAACACCATTTTATAAGATTAGTCATTTATAAGATTGATCTATTTATAAGATCAGTCATTTATAAGATTGCTCCATTTATAAGATCAGTCATTTATAAGATTGCTCCATTTATAAGAGCAGTTTTTAAAACAATTTATAAGACCATTTTATAAGATCAGTCATTTATAAGATTGCTCCATTTATATGAGCAGTTTTTAAAACAATTTATAAGACCATTTTATAAGATCAGTCACTTATAAGATTGTTCCATTTATAAGATCAGTTTTTAAAACCATTTATAAGACCATTTTATAAGATTAGTCATTTATAAGATTGATCTATTTATAAGATCAGTCATTTATAAGATTGTTCCATTTATAAGATCAGTTTTTAAAACCATTTATAAGACCATTTTATAAGGTTAGTCATTTATAAGATTGATCTATTTATAAGATCAGTCATTTATAAGATTGCTCAATTTATAAGATCAGTCATTTATAAGATTGCTCCATTTATAAGAGCAGTTTTTAAAACAATTTATAAGAGCATTTCATAAGATCAGTCATTTATAAGATTGCTCCATTTATAAGAGCAGTTTTTAAAACAATTTATAAGACCATTTTATAAGATCAGTCATTTATAAGATTGCTCCATTTATAAGATCAGTTTTTAAAACCATTTATAAGACCATTTTATAAGATTAGTCATTTATAAGATTGATCTATTTATAAGATCAGTTTTTAAAACCGTTTATAAGACCATATTATAAGATCAGTCATTTATAAGATTAATCCATTTATAAGATCAGTTTTTATGCCATTTATAAGATGCCACATAAATTTATGAGATAATTTTTACGTTTTTCTCACTTATCGTTGTTAGTACAAAGATAACTTCCTCCTATATAGTAATTTTAACGTTAGAGCTTAAAAATGATGGCTTGTATTATTAAGATTTTACACGTGTGCGTGCGTAAGACCTAATAGTTGGGCTTACTGACTAAATGTAGGCTTAATTTAGGAAACGTATAACCTAATATGGTTCTGTAAACTACAGATCTCCATGTTATCTTTTTTTTTATATTCTTCGCATTTTACATCAATGTTTTTCAATTCTTATTTTAAAAAAGGTAATTATGTTTGAAGTCGAAAAACAGTAATGCGTTTGGAGAATACGATTTCTCCCAATTTTAAAAATAATAAGAAAAATATGTTCGTCAATAAAAACAGTTAAAATAAGGTATTTTAGATCGTTATTTAAAAGGAATTACTGCTTTCTAGAAATATCAAAAGAAAAACTTTGTCTTTGTAAAAATTCTTTCTAATTACACCTCATTAATCATAACACCCTTGCTTCAACAAACAGGTTAGTGGTGCTGCTTAGCGAGTTTCAACCCGTCTTAACAAAATTATTAAAATACGCCCTTTTGAACCAGGTACTCTCTATTTTCTTAGGCTGACAGGGTTAGAGGGCTGAAAAATAACTTTGAAATTTGTTTAGCGCTATTAGGGAAATTCAGCTTAGTTTTTTTTCTTCTCCTGCTAAACGACTTTTAAGAGTACCAAAATGAATTCTCAAATTATTATCAAATCTAAAATCAATTGTATATGTTACTATCCTGGACTTTCTGTCCTTTCGACAATCTTGAACTAACGACTAACGTTCCTTGAGAAATTAAAATCCTCTGCTTTTCACGCTACAACATGGTTCATAACTTTGGTAATTGTGACATTTAGCGGCCACCTACGATATTTTGGAAAATTGTTCAAAACTACCAAATAGGACGATATCCATAAGAATTTTTTTATTGACATCGGAAAGTTATTTTTTTCAATTTAAAGTATGGTAAAAAATTCAGTGTTGAGGCACATTGTGAATGGGCCACCCAAACAATTAAACATAAATCAATCATAAAAATGAAGCCAAAACGTTGTTTCGCAAATATCTACTCACGTAAGGTATGTGTGACGTCACTCTAGCACTCCGCGGCCGATGCACAACTTAATGTTTCGCACTGTGGCGTCACGAAACATTTGTACCACTCCGCGGCTCATTCACAAACCTATGCCTTCGCACTGAATGTTTTACCCTACTTTAAATTAAAAAAATAACTTTCCGAGGTCAGTAAAAACTTTTTTTTGTGGATATCGTCCTGTACTTGGTGGTTTTGAACAATTTTCCAAAATATCGTAGGTGACCACTGAATTTCACAATTACCATAACTTTACCTATGAGAAGTTCTGACAGAAGGCTTAAGAGATATTCTTCCACTGAGCCCCTAAGTGTTATCTTTCATGAGACAAGAATGACCCATCCTTCCACTGAGCCCCTAAGTGTTATCTTTCATGAGAGAAGAATGACCCATCCTTCCACTGAGCCCCTATGTGTTATCTTTCATGAGAGAAGAATGACCCATCCTTCCACTGAGCCCCTATGTGTTATCTTTCATGAAAGAAGAATGACCCATCCTTCCACTGAGTTCCTATGTGTTATCTTTCATGAGAGAAGAATGACCCATCCTTCCACTGAGCCCCTAAGTGTTATCTTTCATGAGAGAAGAATGACCCATCCTTCCACTGAATCCCTATGTGTTATCTTTCATGAGAGAAGAATGACCCATCCTAGTAGTCTACCAGCAATCAATTCACGTAAATCACTTACTTTTTTTATTACGGAATCAATCTAAACAAGCTTTGTGGATGGCGCTACTGATTCTAACTGGTTAGATCACGTTAGGTTAGGTTGTCCTATCATACCACTCAAAGAACTTAGAATTCTTCTGCACCTTCAATTCATTATCCTTTCAACAAGCCTCATACTTTTACTTAAGTTGGACTTTAGCGTATCATTATATTACTGTGTTAAATTATAAGCAAAGTTTTACATATCATTATACAAATTCGAAGGTTGTTGGAGAATGTACGCCTGCGTCATATTACGCACGCATTGTACCTGTTCAACCGCAAACTGAAATGCTATGGCATGATAACCTACATGGAATTTCTTACTAAGTTCAACCTTTATAAATTTTACTAATTGGCTCTTTCACTAATTCCTCGCCAGATCTAACAAAGGCCTCTCAATTCATCTGTTCACTAGACAGATATAAACTAACTTACGCTTTCAAAAAATAAAACTCAGTTGTAGAAATCAGGAGAAATAGAAACGTACCTCATATAATTTTAATAATAGGAGCTGTAAGCTTACTAAGAATTTACTTCCAAAACTAAATATTATAGGAAGAATAGAAGATTAAGTATAATCTTCGAAATTCTCCCAAAACTCTCTTCCACTTGTGTGTGACTGACTTTTCCGTTGTGTAAACGAATGGGCAAATCCTTTTTACCGAGTGCAAAGCTTTATCTTGTCACTTGTTGCGAACAGTTGGGGTCTGCTTCAGACAATCCAATTTGTCTTGCAAGCCTTCAGGCATTTAGCTTAAGTTGGTAAGCTTAGCTTAAAAGTAAAGAATGGAATATTAGCCTTCCTCTGGTTTCCGAAAGAAATTAGCTTCTTATTTATAATTTATAAATGACTTATTTAATGAAATGTATTGTACTAACAATTTTTCAAAATTACCATGGTACCAAAAATTAAAAGGGTGTTAACGACTTAAAACAAAATAGTTCCCACAAATTAACTTCCATCCTCTAATGGAAAATGATTTAGAAAATTTACAGTTTCATATCTAGAGAAATGTAACAAGTATCACTGATTGATAAGTGACATATAAGCGAATATATAAATAAACCCTATATGGGTGTATCTACAAATAATTATTTAAAGATATTTAATCGTTTCATATAAATAATACTAATAATAAAATAACACTTTAATAGCGTTTATGAAGAAATGTTTTGGGGAAATGGGATTTTGGTTTTTTACCTTTTTAACAAAACGTTTATAAAACCATTTTCTACAATTTTATTCTTAAATTTACCTAATTGAAATACTTAGAGCTCATAATTTTTTAAAAATAATTATAACTTAAGCTTAACCTTTGTAAACTTTGTTAAATTTATCAATTTGTATTACCTCTAAAATTTATTTCATATTTATTAGTAAATAATGTACTTGTTATTAATAATTAAATCTATTCATTACTTATTTAATTATTGTAAACAATATATCTACAAATAAGTCTGTAAAATCTATTATAAAAATATATCATTATTTATTTATATTATTAATTTTATAAGCATGCACTTGCCTATTAATTTGCCTGTTTATTACAAAAATAAAACAATTTTTCAGTTAATTTTATCACGAAAAAATATATATTTTTAAACAAAAGTGAAATGTCAAATAACTTAGACCTATAAATTTCTTTTAAAAGTAAAATAACACGCTACTAATTCTTACTTTAAAAAAGTACCATGGAATATTAACAAATGACCGGATCGTCATATTGAAAGCCGATTTCATTGGTGTCAGCAAAAGATTTTAACGCCTAGGTACAGTAGTGACAAACGGAAATGAAAGACATGAAAAGTTAAATATTTGCTTAATCTATTAATTCCTTTTAATCAATAACTTCAGAAGAAATTTCCTTCATTACGTTGAACCAAGGGCGCAGCGAGGGTGGTTTATAGAGTTATCACCCCTATCAAGTTTTTTAAAATCTTTTAAAGACTACAAAACTATTTTTATTGACCACTTTTATAATAACTTTAATATTAATTTTAAAGTCTCATAAAAATATAAAAATGTTAACATAGTTCACTTCTGAAACGTCTTATTAATAAATCTCGTATGCACTCTTCGTAAAGACATTAACGGGAGAAATTTTGTTTGAGAATGGTAGCATATTTACAAAGTAAAAGTTCTATAGAATACCTAAACGAACAAGCAATGACCTTGAGAGAATTCCTATAACAGAAGACTCATAGACTCATAATTGTTTTTCATAAATTATTTATTTGAAAATGAAAGTTTAAAGTTTGCTTTTGAGATGTTACTAATTTTTTGCAAGCCTTTAAACTGATTTCTAAAGTATATACCCCGTTACATAAATTTGATATTAATAGATTACTACTTCTTAAACTTGGAATGCATTTAAATTAATACGAAATTTAATCCACTTATTTTGTCAACTTGAGTCTAATTAGTATCTATGTAGTGAAATAGCATTAAATGTTTTCTTTGAGGATATGATTAGCTCCAAATTCTTACTTCCTGATTGTCAAAACCCAAACATCCCCTCCCGCCCAAAGGGATCTTCGGCTGTTCACTACACAGGAAGGCCGCTGGACATGTCACTTTATAAAGGAGGCACGTAGTTGTACATCCTTCGAGAACAAACGTCAAGGTCTTCATTTCGATGCGAATGAGATGCTATTCTTCTCCCTCATGCTTTCAACGTAAAGTAGTGGTGCCCTCCCCCCCAATGGTGCAATATCGTCTGTTTAAGACGAGATAGAGGTTTGTGAACGTTACTTCATGAAAGTATCGCTACTTGCATGGAAGTGGTCAAACAAATCTGTAAATTATGGAAACTTTAAAGCGTTAGTCGTGTTAAATTAGAAAAATGCTCCGAGTTATATTCAATCCTTGATCAATATAAAAGTAGCGATCGATGCTAAGGTAGATGAGAACGAGGAACGCTGAAAGCTTGAAAACGAGAAATGCCCCGAGTTGTATTCTATCCTTGATGAATGTAAAACTAATGATCGATTCCAAGGTAAATGAGAACGAGGAACGCAGAAATCTTCAAAACGAGAAATGCAATAGACAAATGCATTCCGACTTGGGTAACGCTTAGATAGGGTACTATTAGTATTCTACAAGCCTTGACTCTTACGAGTCCTGTGTATACTGTTTTTTATTAAATTTTATAGCGATCAGTTCCAAGATGCCATATCACGTTTGAAGGATTTGGAATACTGTGTATGTAGGCTTAAGGACATTAAACTCCTCCGTACAGGATACAGGAGATCACGTCATCCCGCGTGGAAGATCGCGTACGTGAAGTGCACCTAATTTCTATTGGAGTCTACGTTACACAATATTGTACGAGGAATTATAAGTAAGGATAGATTACAAATTACTAGAAAGTGTTTATTTTTGAAATTTTACTCACTAATTAAAAATCCCTGTTTGTTGCTTAGATTTGAAATATTACCTTAAATAATTAGTTTATATTGGTTTTGAATATAATGTAACTGTCCGCCTGAAGTGTGTAATTGAAAATTTAATAAATGAACTAAAGTATTTGTGTGTAATTTAACAGTGAGGTCGAACATCAAGTTTGTCAGTTCTCAAAGCAGATCAGTTATAGATTGGATCCAATAAATGCAACACTATTAAGCAAATTTGACTTCATTGTTTCGTACTGCAATTTTTATTCCTGAAATGAAAATAATAATTTTTTATAACTATTACTGCACGTATATGATTTGTTTTATCTTGTATTAGGAATACAATATCTACCTAAAGGAGATAGTATAATACCTAAAATGAAAACAGGTCCTACAACATACGTGCATTGATGGCACTAATGTCTTTAGGGCGGCTAGTACAGTAAACGCATGAAATGTGTAGCACATAGAGGTGCTCCAGCTGAGCTGAACTTCATTACAATCTGATTAAGTGTAAAGGCGGGCGGTAATGTAGTTACGTCAGTATTCCGTAGGAACCCTTTCAACGTATTTAGAAAGACAAAGAGGACGAAACATTAGAAGATTTCATTAGAATCTAACGACATTAATTCACTTTAAAGTTAATTATTCTAATAAATGAATGTACATTTTATACAATTAATTTTACATTTGTTTTTCGAAATGTCATAAAATAAGTCTCAAAACCTTTTCAAACACTCAACTTTTCCTTCCGAAATTCGAAACGTTGAGTGTTTAAAACAGGAAAATTGTCTGTCATCTGTCATTAGCCTATATAAAAAATTAATAGTTATTAACAGACATTAAATAAAAGTATTAGTTAAGTCTCAAATTCTCATATATTTTGTCACAGCCATAAATTCAGCATTTTCATGGAGAGGCAGGGATCACCTGTGGGGTATATAAGTATACCTTAGTACAACGAGGCGTCCTAACATATTGTGTAATATGTGACAACCATAGCGTGTACGATTGTTTTAAAATTTAAACAAAAAATTAATATCGATTATAATAAGAATAACACGACTATTGCACTTGTAGTAGATCTATTTCGTCCCAAAATCATATACTTGAAAAATACGCTATTATTGAACAAATTAGCGTCCACTTTACAAAGCGAAAAAATGTAGGCCTACTAGCAAAAACCGATATTTTCTGTATTTTGAGGGCCTTGACAACTAATAACTTATAAATTCAATTTATGGCATAAAATGTTTTCATTTCAATTTCAATGGTTATTTCGATTCTTAAATGTATACGTTCCTGGACTTAAGAAGGGAAGGGAGAATGGGGAAATGAATACAAGTGTGTTGGCTTAGAGGGGTTTCTCATTACGGAAATGTTGTTTACTTTACGGCCTGAAAACAAATGGAAAGCATGCTTTTGCATACGTACATTCACCCTGTGTGTACACACACTCTCTCGCACGCGTACACAAGTAACAATTCAACATACCCTAAATTCAGCCAAAAAGTTTGGGATTTTAAAGCAATTTGCTAACTCTGTAAAATGTATTCGTTAATATAAAAAAATGTTTCAGACGAACAGTGAAATTTCATTTGACTGAACTGACTAAAGGGAAGGTCGACGTAATGAACTAGAACTTACGTCTACAAATCTTACAAATTTAGAATTTATGTACACAATTTATAATTTACAATTTGACATCGAAAAAGATATCAGTCAAGAAAGAAAAAGCCACCATCAACAAAGCCAAGTATATTTATAAGATAATACGCCTGCAAAGAAAAAAGTAATGCAAAAAAGGTATCAGAAACGGGTAATGCAAGATTTAAGAAGAAATTGAATCTTGCACCCTTAAATATATATATTGAGTCCTAAGATTATGTACAGGAGTAAAGGCAGAAAACATATGTTTCCTCCGAGTGGCATTAAAGATATAAAATGATTATATCGAAATGAAGTATAACATATTGCCGTAATATATTGCTTTGTCATTAAATCAATAAGTAAGTAAACGTATTTTATGTATAGGATCAGATAATTTACGATAGGTTAACGCAGGATTTAAGCATGGGCCTAGAGTCTCATACCATAAAGGGACCCGCACTACAAGAAAATAATATTTTACACTTGAAATTTTTTTTTTAATTTTCCTGATAATGTTATAAAGTCTTTAATTTTTTAAAATTGTAATTTCATAGAATATTTAACGAAATTGAGTTATTTTTATTATTTTTTTAAAATTGTTAAAATCTGAATGTTAAAGCTGAAGCAAGGGAGTAGGAAATGCCCAAATATATTTTTCTTTTGGCACAACGAAGTATTTATTTTTTAAATTTATCTCCAAACACCACTTTAAACTGTAGTGTTGTTTTAATATAAATTTATTTCAGTATCATATCGGATTTCAGTAGGCTATTAACTTCCAGTATATGCCTATATGTATTTATTTATCTTTAAAAATATATATAACTTAGTTGATATTTGAACAATCTGTAATTTTAAAAACATTCGCTAAAAATTGGTAACGTGTCGATTTTTACCTCTGTTGCCATCCTCGTACTCAACACCTTATTACATTAAAAAAATTATAATAATATAATCAGTTATGCAATGATTAGAAGTAGTTCCGATAGCTACGTTGGAGCGCAGCACCTTGCAGTTTAACTATCCCTATTTATATTCCAGATAACGTGTCCAAGAATGGGCCAGGTCAGACCATTATTTGCGCTTGCGCAGAAACACATGAGACCATGTTCGCAGCCGTCCAGTAATTTTTGGTAACCAAGTTCGGGGCTTGCAGTGTTTATAAAATACTATACGACCCAGTTATTACATTATCAACAACATAATCGACATGATCAACAAAAACTCAGTAAATCCGAGCCCAAGAAACGAACCGAGAATTGCAGGATAGCGAAAGTAAAATCCGACATCTGGAGCAAGATCAGTAATTAGACAAACCTATACGATTCTGTCGCACACTGCTTTAGTGTTTATTAATTGTATATATTTCTACGTAATATAATGTAATCCATAATGGGCATTTGATAAGAGTTCATGTTTTAATTTTTTTTACTAGTTGAATTGGATTCAAGCCTCCAGTGTAGAAAAGGTCCTACAGACCATCCACTGTCGAGAAGATCTGTTTAATATATCTAACTAAGGAACTTTTTGAAAATTTTAATTATTTGGGAATTTATTTTAAGACTTATATCTTGTAACATATCTTGAGTTTCAAATCACGAGATACGGTAGTCTATTAAATTAAATGTAATAAACTTGTACTGTAAATTCAGGAAAGTATAATTGCTCATACGTTTGTTGAAGTTTGTGTAAAGGTTGTTTCACCTGAGATCCTGTAATATTCCTGATAGGGAGGTGAAGAACTAGGCAGGATAGTAAAGGTAATGTACTAGCGTTACTATTATAAGTTTTAATAATATTACTTTCTAAAAAATTGTGTCACCGACCACAGTTCGTGGAGGAGATAGTGTAACACTTCCATAGGAGAGGTACATATCAACCCTATTATTTAAGGAGAGTGTGCAGTTTTATTCAAATCCAGCACTCCACAGTACCACGTGATCAGCCTTGCGGTCTGCTGATCCTAAATAAGATCTTAAATAGGATATACCAGTAGAATTTTTTTAAATTTTCTATTATACGTTTCTTGTAACTTAAGCTGCTAAAATCCTGGTAAGTTGGCCAATCTTTTAAAAAATATGTTGAAATACTGTGATAAAAGGAATTTTATTATTAAAATACTTGACGATTTATTAAATAGTTAGTTTGAGTACATGTTTTAGAAATTGTAAAATTTTTACATAAATTATAAGTTTGGTTTCGTGAATTAGTTTAATAATAACGTTAAAGTTTTACAGATCGTCAGAGACGATAACACACACGATTAAAAGGAATTTGTTTAGCTATGATTCTGATAAGACAAAATACTGTTCCAATTTTTGGAACAATAAAATAAAATATAAAATACAATAAAATTACAATAAATTAAAATTTTTCTCGGGTCTTCATTAGAAAAGATTTTTTTACTCTCCCAACAGGTTACTGTTTTGAAAACAATTTTACCTTGGTACCTTGTACAATGGGTGCCTTTAAGATAACTTAGTGATTTTCAAAACTGTACCACTTGCAACCTTTCTAATGCACATTACACTTACTAATAAGTTTTTTATTTCATAAAATATTTTCGATTTTTATATCTACTAGCCAAAATGTGAAATTTAATAAGTGTCAACTCTTTCATGATCTAGACAACTCTCCTCTAATCATGTTTATGAAACTACTTCGGAAAATAATGTGAGTAGTCTTATATTTACTATGATAAAAACTCAATCTGCTCCCTTGAGTTTGAGTTAAACGTTATAAAAGTGTTTTTATAAAAGTTATATAAAATCATTAGCCTGATACGCGGGATTATTTAATTAACAACTAATACGACTCTCAAGTTCATTATATCTAATCTCAATTTTACACAACAAAAGCCATCAGCTATAGTTTATCCAAATAAATACATCTATCAGGCAAATCTAAGAAATGTAAACTTTAATTCTACGGTAAACCTGGTATCAGTGAAACGGGGAATGTTTACTTGTAAAATTCTTTCCACTGGTTAAAAACCAAAATGGAGATAAA
Organism: Prosapia bicincta; assembly: GCA_036971475.1. Lineage (NCBI taxonomy): Eukaryota > Metazoa > Arthropoda > Insecta > Hemiptera > Cercopidae > Prosapia > Prosapia bicincta. The sequence continues at coordinate 48,548,032 of JBAIZL010000001.1, read as the reverse complement.
CATTATGATAATGGCCAGGGAGAGTTAATGATCTTTCCTCTACATGAAGATGTATTGTTTGTATGGAGGAGTATGATGGCTTCTCTGATAGAGTCTTTGTTGGAACCAGAGAGAATTACCTACTGTCTGTTCAGGATGTGTTTGCGCCAGGGAGTGGTGAACTGTTCACGTGAACATAACGGTTTCGGCAACCCTATTGGCTGAGTGACCTCGTGACAAAACTGAAATATCCTGCCGCCCGATTAACAGTTAGTCTGGAAACGTCCATGGTTACATTTGTTCGTCTGTTTATTGTGCCTAACATTTTTTAGTTGTGAGTGACAGTGGAATAATTTAAGATCGTTGTTTGTTATATTTGTGTTTGTGAGTTTGTGGTGTTGTTAAGTTTTTAAGGATTAACTTTTAAGCAATGTCATCCCCTGTCAAAAAAAGGGGACTGACTATCAACCCCGTATTGTTATCGCTGAAGTCAATTGTTTGTTAACTTCGAAGCAAGGTGGCATGGCTCGACCTCCGAGCCAGACAACGCATGTAGCAACTTGTAAACTTCCTCATCAATGGCAACTCCATACGCATTTTCATTTTGAACCAAAATAAGTAAATTATAAATTGTTGGTGTATTATATATAACAAAAAATATAATGAGCTTCTGAGCAGTTTCACTTACGAGGCTTACATAGTAGTATAACTTACACATATCAATTCTCTCAACAAAATATATAAACTCATAAAACATGTTAGGCATCATTTGTTTTATATTGCATTAGAATATTATATTAAACTATATTAATAGTCCAATGTCTCTCATAGTAGTAGTACATATTAGTTACTGATGATGGTAGTCAAGAATGTAGCCGAAATAGGTTTGACAAGATTACACTCTTTTTCGCGATAACTGTTTATATGTGTATACTACAGTAGTAGTATATAATGTTTAAACAGAATAATTTTGCAGAAGAGAAGCAAAGTCATTATTTATAACTAAATTTAATCAAATCAAAACAAACAAACAAAATTTATATCACAATTGGTTATTGTATTTCAATTTTACTCATAACTAACAAAAACGTAGGTATTTTTCCATTTTATTATTTTTTTAAAAAGCCGATTGCTTTATCTAAACACAATAAAACCCATATCTTGTTGCGAAAAGGCTTCAGGGCTTTCTGTCATTCTATTTGCAACGGAAAACTATGTTTAAGTTTTATTTGAATATAACAATAACAACTTAAAATGATGTCGAGTAGTATATTAATATTCTTAATTATATATGATGAATAGTTACTATCCGGAGTACATCTGTTTATTTTGTGGTGAATTAAAATCACAGTTCCGACGTTTCGCCCATACACAAAATAACAGTTTTGTTAATAATAATAATATTTTGGCATTGAAAAATAATAATTTGTTTGCTAAATGAAAGTAACTTGTCAAAACAAAACAAAATTTTAAATGTATATTAGATAATTAATCCCAAGTAGCCCACCGTGAATGGAGACTTTGTACTTACAAAGATTAGCGAATGCAATCGTCTAATATTTAATAATATTAGATGTCTGGAGATTTACTATTAACCAATCAATTTAAGCAGACGCGAGGTTTGTTACATAACATTGCAACAATAGCGTACGCTACAACTGAACAGTTTCACCATATAAATGGCTACAGGGAACATTGATCGCAGTGTTAGGTGATAGGTATAGAGTATTATTACACCGTTTATGCGTAAGGGCGTTTTAGACGGTTTAAAATATACGCCTAAGTACATTTATCCTGCTTTTCCTGTAAAGTATTTCTACGGAAAGAGTAGATTATACATGTATTATGATTTTCCGTATTCTAAGCATGTTATAATTCACAACCTATTATATAATATGGCTTTCCACCTTTATATTGTATCTTTTGGGTTTTCACTTAAGGGTCTAGTTACAACTCGGCGAGGTCGTCGAACATCTCGTTATATCGACTTTAAATAAATTACGTTTGTACAGTATAACAAGTAATATATAAAAAAAAAATTAAGTAAATTACTACTGAGGTCAAGAAAGAAAATTGTTTCCTTATTTCCAATTTGTTTCTTTATTTTATTTATTTTTAACCCTAGAGTACTATTTATGATATTGTGTGGCAACCATGGCAACAGTTTAAGGATGTACAATGGAAGTTTCGACAAGAACCAGATGGGGAGAAAAAAATCATATACATTTTTGAGAAATATTCCTAGGTACTCTGAAGCTGACGCTGTGTTAAAGCGCGCTAGACATCGAACATGAAGATTTTCAGTTCGAATCCGGATAGACCCATAAATTTTTATAATTTAATTATTAAATTAACATTTGAATAAATCTTTATTAACATCAATTGTTATCCACTATAGCTTAAAAAAATATGTATTTGAACTTGATTGGATGAATAAAAACGGATGTTTTAACGATTGAGAATTTATACAATGTATATATCAGGAGAGTGTAAGCTAATAGAAGGCATTTTAAAAGGTTTTAAACTTTGGCATTATATAAAGGTTGTTTTGAAGTCGGTATTTTTTAAATTTGTAAAAATTGGTTTATTATAAATTTTAAAATATTTAAATATTAAAAAAAATTAGTTTTGAAAAGATGTTAGTGAATTGTTTTAGACTTTTAAATGCTTGTTTCGAGGTGAATGTTTTTGAAACAAAACTATTTTTTGAAGTGGGTAATATGAAGTCTCCTCATGTATGAAGGTAACAGGAGCTACAGAAGATGAGTATATATACATAAATTGCACCACATAAACACACATTTATTAAAGGGAAAGCGAGTCCTTAAGTGACCTGGTGTACTCCACCGCCGGTTTTAATATGTTTTACAATTCGTTGCACTCCCAGTTGTACAAGCTTAACAGCTTCATTTAGGTATCTGGTACAGCTTTAAAACTGGTTTCGATATTATTCGGGAACGGATGCCGCACACCTGGCTCTAACCGTAGAGTTCGTTTATAGACTCGGCGCCCCTTCCAGACCGATTGTGAATGGATACGTTATACTGAAAGCTCCGCCGCACACTCGGTTTTCACTGCAATCGTTCCTGTAAGATTGATTTCAGAATACTCTCAAAAATAGGGAAAAATCAAACTGAGGATCTTCTCATTTTTTCAAGTCGGTAAATTCAAACAAAAGGAACACATGAATGCACATTTCTCGCTATTAGTGTACAAGCGGCAGCGTTCCGCCCTAGTAAATAAGAATGTTTTTACTTTGAATGTTTTTAAGAAATATCTTGCGACATTAAATTAGTATGTTAATAACGCAAACCGTATCTATCTTAGAATCCTTTCTTGCACGTCGGAGTAATTTACATTCCAAAATAGCATTATCCTACATGTAGAAGTGAAAAAAGGTAGAGTGTAGGAAGTTCTTTAATATTTAGTTTGGGAAAAAATTGTCTGTCAAAAATTTTGTTTAAACTGAACTATTGAACTATAATTATTATTCTTTTATCTGTTAAACAACTCTCAACATGAGAATTTCAAGACACAAAGTCAGCCTCACGGCAAATATTTGTGTTAGGCCTATATATTGATTCCATCTTCAACTTGAGCTACTAATTTTACAATAAAACAACTGAAGATATATTATTATGTCTCACTCGCCTAGAATAGCACTTACTTTTTTTTAACGAGTACGACCATTTCGGAAGATGTGTCCTATTTTCAACTAGACTTTAACTCACCTCTGGATTATTTTAGGTCACGGTGAAGCTGGAGAGGCTGAGGTTGGGAAAAGCTAGTAGTACTAAGAGATTTTAGGAAAGGTTTAAGGTTATGGTATGTGAAAGTGACGGTGAATCATAATGTTAATTGGGTGTTGAGTGTTTGGTGTAGCTTGAAATGTTTGTAAACATCGATTGTTTGGTTGAGTGACGTTGGTTATTTTTCTTCTGTTTATGGTAAAGTTGTAAATTTGATGTTATGTTTGTGTGGCTGTTGTCTGTGAATATAGTGTTCAGCAACGTTAGAGCGTTTTTGTTTGTGATTACTTTTGTGTGTTCTTTGTAACGTGTGTAAAATGTCATTCTTGTTTGGTCTAAATATTTTTTCTACCCTTTTTTTATAGTGAGCGTATTATGGTCACCGATGTTGTAAACATTGTTACTGAAAAGCGCTTGTCCAAAATAAATCTCTATTCTCAGAACCCCAATATATCTAGAGCCAAAATTGTTATAATGCTTACCCACAGGGGGTTTATACCAAAATTTTATATTGATAATAAAAATTAAAACTTCTAATATTAAAAAAGTAAGTTTTTATGCTAAACAGCATACACAAGTCATGTCTGTCAATCAACACAGCATAAAAGATATATAAATTAGAAAGTTCAATGACAGAATTCTTCACTGGCGCTCCAAACTACATCACCGGTAATCTTGGAAATGTGTTCACCCTCTCACCAGTTTTACAATAAGACTTAGACGTTTATCGTCACCCAGATACAAATATTATTTCAAACAATTAACCTCCTATATTTTCTTTGCATTAATCAGTTATGCACAAGAATAAACATTTTTCAGAAATATAATGAAAAAAATATAATGTAAAGAAAATGTTATATTACATCATATTAAAATAAGTCACTAAAAATTGAGTTTGTATGAATTGTGTGAAGAAATAAAGTATTTTTATTTTCTCATCTTTTTTGATATATATATATATATATATATATATATATATATATATATATATATATATACACACATATATATATATATTAACAGCTTAATAAACACGTGCTATAAAAATACATTATCACATAAAGTTGTATCAGGATACTTCATAGCTTCGTGAACTCTACAAAACAACTGGCCACAAATAACGGGCTAATTTAGAAATTCTTAACAAAATAAAGTCCAGCATAGTTGTTTGCTTTCACGTGACGGCCTTTTGGGCACAAATAAACTTTGTTTATCATACCATATCATATTATGACAGAGACTAAGTCTAGGCACGATCTACCTATTCCGTATTGTGTGATGTAACGGCATTTTTTCAAACATTTGTAGTTCCTAGAAACCATTATCTAAATGGCGTCAAATAACATTGTGTTTGTTTTGTTATTGTCGTCGGATAGTAAGATCTATAATTTCGTATGTTTTTTAATTATTTCTCAATAAGTCAAGGTATGTTTTAAGATTTTTTGTTACATTTTTCTGTCTAAATTTATCAATTGTGAAGTTTTCAAATTGTAGTGTTAGTTGTAAAACATTAAACATAGGCCTATTTTTTTATTCCCTAGAGCAACAGTGGGGTATGAATTAATTAAACCCTATAAAAGCTCATTAATCAACACTTTCATTTAAATTATTTTATTAACTGTAGACTTTTATTTTTTTGTGTATTTTGGTAAGCAATTAAGTAAGTCTATGATGGTTACCTGATAACCGAAATGTACATACAGTGCTTTGTAGTGTATATATATATATATATATATATATATATATATATATATATATATATATATATATATACTTTGCTTTTTGGGTTTATCTGTTTATTGTGTCTATTTGTTTTACAACGTTTTATTTATTTTGACGTTTTTGAAACTGAGATTCAGAATTCTGGTTTTGAGACATTCTTTTGTCCAAGTTATTTCTTAAAATGTTACAGACTTGGTTGATTATAATGCAGAAACACATAAAGAAGAAGACTTGTTCTGAAGTAATTCAACCAAACGAAAAGTTATTAATACTACTATGGTTTGATTTAATTTGAAATTATCATTATAGATTATCATATAATTAACATTTGTATACTACAATCATCTTCACAATGATTAAGATTATATATAATTATATCCTCTCAGAGAACTATTTTTTATCCCCCTCCTCTCTGTGAGGAGATCAACATTTAGGAGTATCACTGTGACTCTGACTGAGAGTAGGTCTGCTTCAGGCGTTACCTTGAACGCATAAGCCTTAACCCTATTTATACTCCAGACGATGGTGATTCCCTTCAGGTGTTACCTTGAACACATAAGCCTTAACCCTATTTATACTCCAGACGATGGTGATTCCTTACATCTTAGATATCCTTACTTAAACCTAGTCCTAACCTTATTTATACTCTGGACGATGGTGATTCCTTATTTCTCAGATGTTTTTACTTAAACCAAGTCCTGTCTATTATACAATTAAATTCATATTTTTTCAGGCGAGTTGAGAGATAACGAAATGAATTATGTCAATAATTTTATAATAAAGAAAGAGTAAATAATGTTTTTACTTATTAAAAAGTATTTATTTAGTTTGAAGAAATTTCGTAAAGGTGAATTACTATGTAACAAAGTTCCATGTAAACTGTAAATTGATATTTTTTAAAAATGGAACTGAAAAAAATAATATTTTAAAACTCCAATCATTATATGCCATCAGTGAGAAAGAGTGCATGTCTGTGTATATTTGTATTTGGAGAACGTGTCATTGTTTGACCTAAACTCCAATAGAAATAAAAGAATGATTTAAATGTCTAACATCAACTGAAAATAAGTTTAAAGAAAAATCACTGCCTTCTTTATACGCTAAAAATGCCTAATAAATTTTAACATACTTTGAAAAAAAACGTATTATTAAGCAGGCACAAACACGCAAATTCACATTCGGGAATTTTCTTATATTAATAATTTTCGTTATATTTATTTGGAAGTTTTTAAATTTGAAATAAAAATTTATATAAAATATAAATTTAAATTAATTTCAATATGTTACTTTGATAACATTTTTAAAATGTGTATAAAAACGAACCATAAAGCAGTCCTATATCTATACAGTCCTGAATGGATCCATTTCAATAAATATAGTCTATTGTTAAAAATATTTTATTTAACTAAAATGTATAAAACTATTAGGGCCTTTAATTCAAAATATCATAATTGGTTTTTTAAAATTGAGTTTAAAATAGACAAAAAAGTATATCAATTGAATTCCATACGCATAAATTCATAATAATGTGTTTAAAGAAAGATGGGAGGATTTAAAAAACTATCCTAATGTAAGAAAAATGGAGATTAAATAAAGATTAATATTACGATATTATTTCGTCCATTAATAGTTACGCTATAAACCGATGTTAAAAGAAGAACTCAAGTAAAACAAGACAAAAATATCACTTTTTAAAAAACATTACTTCTATTAAATTGTTCGTTACTGAATTGCATACGAAAACAAGTTTCACATGACGTTATAATTTAGAGTTTGTAAATAACAAAAACTATTGAGATTGCAGCCCACGTGAGATTTCGTGTTGATTAGATAAAACATTTATCCTACAAGGAATGTTTTTACTATTAAAACACAATTTAATTTAGATATTAATACTCATTTTATTTTAACAATTAAAAAAAAAACTTACCGCTCGATCTATTTGGTCCGGATTCTGAGCAGGACTTTGGGCCATTGGAATTGGTGCCGCGGTTATAATCTCATCACCCATCTTGCGCTTTCAACCGACACGCACAGACTGTATCTGCTTGCCAATGCGATGAATGAAATCGCTCCCCCTCCTTTCCTTCAGGACCAGGACATGTCTATTCCGTTCTGAGCGGTACACATGTGAAGCCTTGCTTCCTCCTTATCTCTTCTACAATCTTATACATGACATCATTCGAGGTCTTGAGCAAATCGTTGGTCAGAGTTGAGGCACTTTGAATATCTTGTAATAACTTGTACGAAAATATTCTTACATTAATTATACAATATTTGTACTATTCAATAGTGAATATTGATTTCGATTGGGAATATTGTTTTAAAGCAAACTGTGTTTGTTTTCTTTTATTTTGTCTAAATGTTTAAATCGAATGGAATTTAGGGGGAAATATCTAGTTTTGAAAAATCTCTTTTAATTGGCTTCCAACGTACTAACTTAAAAATTAACTTTATAACACAACACACACACACACATACACACTCACATGTATAAATACAACACGACACGTACATTCACAATATACATAAACTCAAGATACATACATAAATACACACACATACAACAGACACGCGCGCGCGCGCGCACATACACCCACTCGCTTGCACGCACACACACGCGCACATGCTCGCACGCACACCTGTACGCACACCTGTACACTTACATACACACAATCGCGCGCGCGCGCCTGTGTGTGTGTGTGTGGTATGATGTATGGTTATAAAGACCTATATAAATGACATACTCTTTCTCATACACACAACACACACACACACACAACACACAACACACAACACACACACACGTTGTATTTAAATTGCAAAACGATCTCTCGTGAAAAGGTTCTATAACTAAATATAGGGCGATAGTTGACTAAATGGTATTCACCTTCGATTTGTTTCCTTTTCACAAATGTTAGTAAAACAAGAACAAACAAGAAACATTTTACTTGAAGCTTTGTACAATGTAAATATTGTTTTAAGGACTATTTTAAGGTAAATTTAGGTGATGGAAACATAGCCCTTACAAAGATCATAATGTAAGAAATATATCTTTACGTATAGTCACACTATGGTACATTTTATTCCTGTATATCTGTATTAAAATAAGCTACAAAGTATCTGGTTAGAAAAGATATGCTTTAAGAACGAATTTAATGGTAAATAAAGCTTTCTGAAGCATTTGTAAAGAGAAGCTGGTTTCATTGTATGGCGCACGTGAATAAACATTCAGTTTATAAAGTGAAGTATGACAAGAACGCACTGTTCCGGCTGCTATTGTTCGTTAACATGTGTAGCCTACGTAGCGAACCATTCCCCTGATTTGAGTTTTTTTTTAACTGAGATATATTATTTTTCATAACCAAAGATTTCACAACCGGATATTTTGTAGATATAATGTATTAATGTGTACAACAATGTACTGATATACAAACATTTTTGCTTTATAATGTTTTATGTTCTGCTACATTCGGGTTACGATTTACGTTTTAAAAATTTTAAGCTTTATGTTTTCCAGCATTGAAAACATTTATTTCTTGTTTATAACGTATATTTGATAAACATATGAAAAGGTGAAAATCAAAATTGAATATATTTGGTCACCTGTTACCATAATGAATAAAGCATATCCAATAAATATTTTATAAGTAGATCTAAAATGCTTCGTTACCAAAGTATAGCAAAATTTTACTAAAGTTAGCAAAGTATTTTGGCAAAATATTTACTCTCACGGTCAAATTAGATAATAATAAAATTCTGGGAACCCAAATATAAGCATACATTTTAGGGTTTTTTAGCCTAAAAATGACTAAAACTTATTTGAGAAATGTAAGAGTTTATAATAAACGGGCAATAAATTTGCGATGAAATTTACACTTCCTTAAACTTTTAGTACTTATGTATATTATACTCTTTAAATACTAATACTTCATAATTTTCCTAAGGAATTAAAAAAAATTTTATTCTGATTAAATTGATAAAAAAATTATACATTATTTATCTGTAACTCCAACTCAAACTCTACGTTTGCACTTGCAGGTATACGTTGTTAACAAACATTTTAACCAATTAACAATCGTTTTAACTATTCTAAGGAATAGGAATTTATTTCAATAAAAATCCAAAAAATTGACCAAAATACGAGTATACTGTTCAAAAAGACGTTTTATGCCATTTTGTTATAAGCAACATTTAACTTCGTGGGTCGATGTTTATATTAATAAAATCAAAGGTAATATTAGCGTTATTAATGTTTTGCATGAAATTAGTTTAAGACCAGAGTAGGCCTAGATCTTATTAATGCAAGTTAGAAACTTTGATTTAACAAATTGTATAGAAAAATTTTGTAATGCCATTAATATGATCCAGGAAGAGCGTGTTTAGTAGTAGACAATATTTTTTTGGCACTGATTGCGTGTGAAACCTAGAGTCTGCTACTCCTAGTGGCACATGGCTCCTCCATGGAAAAAGAAAAAAGCGGCAGCAGTTTTTGTTTAGCAGACCAATATGTGAACGTCTGGTATATTTGTCGATCTGAATTTCATCTGAGCAGCAATATAGAATTGTAAAGATCTCTTCAGGTGTTTTTCATACATAAAGATCATAAAGAAAAGATTATAAAGCAAACTGGGAAGAACAGAGCCCAATGACCGCAACTATGGAATAAATTATGTCCTACCTTGGATACGGTACTGACAGTTCTACTACCTGCGAGGAAAGCGGTCCAGGGAACGTGGAATAACCCGCATTAGAGTGGAAGGTGCATATAGTTTCCATTAAATTGGTAAATCTAAAAGTATAGACGGTTAAAGCGGGGTTGGGGAGGGTTAAGCCCCGCTTTAGTCTTGCCAACATTGTATTATGTTTAAAAAATAAAGCCGCTGAAGCTGAAAATAGTTTAAGATAACTACACACGCATTATAAAGTACTTAATACGTCACACATTCTATAGAATGTATTTTTCAAAGTTTCCTCAGTGAGCAGAAAAATTAGAAAATCATCTCTAGATTAAAGATATTTATTATATGTACTATAATAACAAAGTCCACGAGGAAATATAAAATATGTGTTGATTTACATGACGTTCAAAAATTTAAAAAAATGTTAGTACACTTTACAAAGATAGTGTATAATGCTAACTTTTTTTACTGTTTGTCAATCTCAAAAAGACGTAAACTGTTAACGAAAAGGCGAAGATTATTCTTTGCTATTTTGGCAACCATTTGCTTATTATAAAGTTCTTGATACGATTATTTATTGCATTTTCATTATTTTTATTGATGCGAAATTAATCAATAAAAGTTACATAAAATGATTCTGGTCGTAAAAATATCTGAATACACTAAATAACTAAAAAAATAAAGTAATACACACCCGATATATGTATGTGTTGTGATCCTATAGCCTAACCTTCCTGTTTCAAAATAGCTTTCCCAAAATGAGTAGAAAATAAGTTCGCGCACACAATGATCAAGGATTTGGACTTATGACTTCCATTTCACATAGTAGTTATTTCTAAGTATTACCCCGCAGGGGGGTGCGGACTAGCCGCACCTACGAGGGGTTTGGCGTTCCTCGCGGTACCCTAGCCTAACACTACACCACTCACAAAGTATACACACACACACATGCACATATACACATACACTAACATCTTAACTCAAGGTATTTGACTGGTCAGAACCGTTGCGCGTTGGGAGTGCTGAAAGGTCCAGAGCTTGACTAACTCTGGTCTGGGACGCTGCTGTGAGCTTGCTCTGCCAAAGACGTATGCGCGGTTGCTGGTCCGCTAGCCACTTCGTGCCTTGGTCAGGGAGTGTCCGCGGTGCACAGGTGTCAGAGCCTGTGCACAGTATTACGAGTTCTCGACTGATGCCCATCCAGTCGAACTAAGGAGAATACTATGGGCCCCAGAGTTCCGGGGGTTGGAAATGATCGAAAGTGATCCATGGGTGTAACCGTTCTCATAGTCTCGCCCGTAACGCCTGACACGATGGTTAGCTTGAAACAAATTTATGGAAAACCAACAAAAGTCCAACCAACCAACCAGAGTAATGTAAAGAGGCGTCATGAGGTTTCTCCGAAGATGCCTAGTGAAGTAAACAAGACGAGGAAAGAAATGCATGTAGCATCGCCTAAACTACCGCCTAAGTTTTTAATTGTTTCTAGCGCAGAAGAAGGAAAAGATCTTTCGAAGGTATCGCCTTTTTTGATCCATAAGGCTATAACTGGATGGCAGCAGGACCTGTCTCTTCCATAAGGAACACTGCTGAATGGAACACTGAATGGAACACTGCTGTTAGAAACAAGTAGTTCAAAGCAGTCACAATATTTGCTGAAAATGACCTCCTTCTTTGATCAGGTCAAGGTTTCGGTGGCCCCCCCCCCACAAAACCTTGAACTCATCAAAGGGAGTAATATCATGCAGAGATCTTTTGTATGTCCATGAGGACGAAATAAAATCAGAACTGGAATCGGAAGGTGTAACAGAAGTCGTACGAATTATGAGGATGGAAAACGGTCAGAGAGTTCCAACAACATCATTAATCCTGGCATTCGGGAAACCATCTATCCCGGAATATTTATATGCTGGCTATCAACGGCTTCCTGTTAGGCCCTTCGTTCCCAATCCACGCCGGTGCTTTAAATGCCAACGTTTTGGACACGTCAGCTCTTCTTGCTCCAGGCCAGAGATATGCGGACAGTGTGCATCTGAAGGCCATGTAGAGAATGTTTTCACAAGTGCTCCGAAATGCCCAAACTGTGCTGGTGATCACCCTGCTCGCTCCTTTAACTGCCCAAAGTTCAAGGAGGAGAAAGCGATCCTCAGCATTATGGCAAAGGATAAAACATCTTTCCACGAAGCAAAAAAGAAGTTCAAGTCAACTCAACCTAGACTTGAAACAAAATCTTATGCCTTAGCTACCACCACTGAAAAGTCGAGTTCCAACTGTGTTGAGCTAAATAAAAAAATTGAACTTCTCACTGAGCAAAATAGTAATTTATTAGCATTAGTGACTAAAAATTCTGTTTCCAACTCAAAGACTAATGTTGATTGTGCGAAAAATCTCCATTGCCAGTTAACTCTGCAAAAATTAGAAGAAGTAAGACACTATTAGAGACAAGTGCGAAAAACGTTAAAACTACCCCTAATACGAGTAATAAAAATAATAACAAAGCTGCACCTGTGAAAGTAGGTGCAAAATCACAAGCGACTCAAAAGAGGACCATTCAAACTCCTCTTCTGAGTCAAAAACTCTTCAGATTCCACCACTACAATAGTGGTGTATGAATCTGATGACTCTCTGCCTGGAACGTCCAACATTCCAGGTCAGCGAATTTGCAATGACAGCAAGGCGAGCCAGGTGAATCCATTTCACTAAAATTCAATGTCCACACCTAAACAATCCGTGATTCAGTGGAACATTAACGGTGTTAGAAGTCACACTGAGGATCTCAAAATAATTGTAAGAGATGTGTCTCCTATGTACATCTGCATTCAAGAGACACATCTCCATGAATCGCACAATTTTTATCTAAGGGAGTATTCAGTTTACAGATCGGACTTCGTTACAGAAAATCGAGCTAGAGGTGGCGTAGCTATTCTAGCCCGTAACTGTGTCGACGCCGTTCCTGTGAGCTTAATAACTCCCTTACAAGCAGTAGCAGTTCAAACAGCTGTTCCGTACAAACTCACTCTCTGTTGTGTCTACCTTCCACCATGTGACCACCTGAAACAGAGAGACTTGATAGACCTGATAAACCAGTTACCTTCTCCATTTTTATTAGTGGGCGATTTTAATGCCCACCATGTTTCATGGGGTTCACCAGGATGCAACTCACGAGGGCATCTGGTTGAGAGTATCAGATCAGAACTGGATTTATACCTGCATAATGAACATTTAGCAGCGTCTACAGGCGGATGGACAGCTGTTGACTTGTCATTGTGCAGTCCTGCTCTGGCTACAAGGCTAACATGGTCAGCATTGCCTGATCTTTACAGTAGCGAACATACTCCCATTGAGATCTCTTTGTATGACTCCTCACCCTGTTGTGGTCGACATCCCCGTTGGATCTTGAAAAAAGGAAACTGGGAACAATTCTCACAAGATCTAGAATCACTGGAAGTGGAAGACCTGGCTCCAATTAATGACATCGTAAATTCAATTACCAAAACTATTTTGAATGCCGCCGGAAAGGCAATACAGAAAACCTCATCAAAACCACGGCGACCACCTGTTCCGTGGTGGAATGATGATTGCTGTGTAATCCTTCGTTTACGATGAAAAGCTTTAAACCAGTTCAAAAGAAATCCAACGAATGAGAACCTGGAAAAATATAAAATCTTCCGTGCGAAAGCACGGAGAATATTTAGGCAAAGTAAACGAGAATCATGGTCTCAGTACATTGGCACTATTACAAGAACTACAGCTCCATCTACATTATGGAAGAAATTACGATCCGTCTGTGGCATTTCCGTTCCGATGCCATTAATTTCATTAAGGCATCCGGATGGAGTTATGACCACGGATAGTGAGGAAATTGCCAATGTGCTAGCGTTATCGTTCTCAAAATATTCTTCATCTTCTGCATACAAGGACGCTTTCCAGGTGTATAAACGAAAACAGGAAGCCTTACCTTTCACCGTTGGATTAGTTTGGAGACTCGTGTTTGAATATCCATTTCTCTATCGATGAACTAGAGTCGGCTCTCTCGTCAACGAAGGATTCAGCTCCAGGCCCGGATGATATTGTATACTCCATGATTAAAAATCTGCCACAGTCGGCAAAACTAGTTCTCCTTCGGATGTACAATCGTATATTCGGGGAGCACGGTTTTCCCAATGCATGGTTAGAAGCGACAATAATTCCTCTTCTAAAACAAGGAAAGGACAAAACTAATCCCAGTAGTTACAGACCCATCTCTCTGACCAGCTGCTTATGCAAACTACTGGAGAAAATGGTCAACCGTCGTCTTGTTTGGTATCTAGAAACAAACAAACTTCTTACTAACGTCCAGTGTGGTTCCAGACAAGGACGTTCATCAGTTGGCCAATTGGTTTTGTTGGAGTCAGCTATACAGAATGCCTTCATCTTACGACAAACACTGGTAGCTGTTTTCTTTGACCTTGAGAAGGCATATGACATGGCATGGAGAAGAGGAATTTTGAACGTTTTGAAATCATGGGGTATACAAGGTAACATTCTTGCTTTTATACAAAATTATTTGAATAACAGGACTTTCCGTGTACGTCTAGGAGGCATATATTCCGATCGTTACGAACTAGAGAATGGTGTACTACAGGGTGGCGTGTTGTGTGTGTCGCTATTTTCCGTTGCTATTAACAGCGTCACTTCAAACGTACAGTCACCGGTTCACTGTTCCCTGTTTGTAGACGATTTTTGCATATATGTGGCTGCTAGAAGTATGGCAAAAGCGGAAAGATCCTTACAATTAGTCATTAATAAATTGCAAGAATGGACCAAATCTACGGGTTTCAAGTTTTCGGCTTCGAAGACCCAGTGTATAGCATTTAGTCGTCGCAGGCAACACCAGGAACCTATCCTATATCTTGATGGTACACGGCTTCAGATCGCGGATAATGTGAGATTTTTGGGTCTTTTATTGGATAAAAGACTTTCATGGAGTCCGCATGTGCGTGATTTGAGAACCCGGTGCAGCAAGATATTGGATATGTTGAGAGTTCTAAGTGGTACAAATTGGGGAGCAGACAGAACCTGTATGCTCCGCTTCTATCGTGCCGTTGCCAGATCGCGCATAGATTACGGCTGTATAGCCTATTCATCTGCTCGACCTACGGTCCTGAAACTCCCTGATTCAATACATCACGCTGGTCTTAGACTTTCTACTGGTGCTTTTAGATCAAGCCCAATCTCCAGCCTTCTAGTTGAAGCTGGAGAACCATCTCTCTCAGTGCGACGTCAAAAGCTACAGATTTCATATTACACTGGTCTTCAAAGCAAACCTAAACATCCGGCATTCAAAGCAGTTTTTGATAACTATCTCGAGGATCGTTACAATGAGCGTCAACGTTCAACTGCTCCCTTCGGAATAAGAACGTTGCGCATTTTTAGCAATCTAAATTTAGAACTTCCACCTATACTCGAACGATCATCATTTTACATCCCTCCGAATGCCAAAATTTGACTTCTCATTGCCCATTTACCTAAAACACAATACTCCTGACGTTATTTATCGTCAGGGGTTTTTGCAAATTCAACTAACTAACGAACTTACTGTGACTATATTCACAGATGGTTCAAAACTGGACAATGGGATAGGTTGTGCATTTTATATGGAAGGAAAAACCTTCACTTATGGATTACCCTCAGCCTGTAGTGTTTTTACTGCAGAACGTTATGCAATTTTCCAAGCTTTAAGATCTATTCCGTCTGCAACATCTAAATATCTTGTATGTTCCGATTCCAAAAGTGCTCTACAGGCTTTTCAG
Source organism: Prosapia bicincta (assembly GCA_036971475.1). Lineage (NCBI taxonomy): Eukaryota > Metazoa > Arthropoda > Insecta > Hemiptera > Cercopidae > Prosapia > Prosapia bicincta. The sequence goes on along the minus strand of JBAIZL010000001.1, from coordinate 48,532,108 downwards.
GAAATGTACACTAAAAACCCTTTAGTTGGACACATCTTGTGCTCTATACACAGGCTCCAATTACGAGGTGTCGAGGTGTCATTTCTCTGGGTGCCTGGTCACTGCGGAATATTTGGAAACACTAAAGCAGATGAAGGTGCAAAATTAGCTACATGTATGGTACCATCGACACAACGTGTGATGACATCAGATTTTGTATGCAATGTTAAAAATATTCTGTTTTCTGTTTGGAATGAAGAATGGCAAAATGTAAATAGAAACAAGCTGAGGGACATCAAAAATACCGCCCGACCATGGAGGACATCTGTTCGTTCGAATCGTAGGGAGGAAGTGGTGGTTACTCGACTTCGCATCGGTCAATCTTTGTTAACGCATGGATGGTTGATGCGACATAAGGATCCACCACTATGTCCGTTTTGTAGAAATAATATTACAATCAAGCATATCCTGCTTGATTGTGATGAGTTGACAAATGTGTATATACGTTACGACCTTCGAGGTGGTTTAAAGGTGGTTTTAAGGGACGATGTCAGGGCTATCGACCGTGGCATCGCTTTCTTACGCCACCTGAATCTATTTAATAATATTTAAGTTATGTATAATTTTAGTTTCTAGTTTTAGTTACAATTAGTATTAAACACTTATTTTATTTTGTTTAGTTTGGTTAGTTTTGTTTTGTAACACTTATTTAAAATAAAACTTTAGTTAAGCGATGATAACCTCGATTGGTTTTTCGCCTGGAAAAAAAATATTTCTAAGTAGTTTCCCGAGAATTATAACTCTCTGGTTATAACTAGTTTTTTGTCTCCTAAATAATTTTTAATTAGCTATATATATGTAGCCATAATAATTTAAGCATATAAAATTATTTTTTAAAATTAAATAATTATCTATATTATTTAACACATTATGATGACAATATTCAGAGTACAATTTAACCTTCTACCTCAACACTATAGTTCGTTCATTTAATCAAACCTAAAAAGTAGATATGAGTATACTTTATCCCCCCAATGAGAGAGCGTTATTTGTTACCCCCACCACCTCCTAAGCCCCGCCCCTTGTCGTTGATAGGTGGATGATGGTAATGAAGATTGGCACACGCCCCTGATGGCGGCCATGCTGTCGATGTAGGTGGGGGATCGGAAGGGCCATCTTGTTCTGGTGTTGACGTAATTTTTTGAAAAAGAAAAAATATAAATGTGTATTGGGGAATCGAACTGTGGACATTTGGTTTGCTGGCGTGTGACGCTAGCGACTGAGCTACAATGTAGTCAGTTGTGTCTTGTCGTGTGATTGGGGTACAAGTAGTTCTTTAGTCGTGAGTGTTGGATGGGAGAATTGGGAGTTGTTTGTATAATTTTGGTTGTATAAAATAAGAGTAAATCGTGTATTTGGATAAAAATAAATTTATAGTCTTAAAAAATATGAATATAAATACATGAAGAAGATTATACAGATACGTAAATAAAATAAAAATTTGATAATATGAAGACTAGATATAACTAATTAGAACAAGACTATACAAATACGTAGTTTAAATATAATATATATAAAAATATAACATATACACATATATAACATATAATATAGAAAATTATAATATGAAGATTATAATAAACTCAATATTACATATTACAAATATAATATAATTAAAATCTGACAATAATAAAATGATAAAACTAAATATAAATACAAATACGAGTAATATATAACACGCACACCAACAGTCACACAAAAATATTTTTAGAAAATATAATACGCACACAGTAAGTAGGTTAGCGAATATTGGGTTCGCGTGACTTAAAATTCAGCGTAATATTTGTAGGTGACATCACAGCAACAACGCAGTTATGCACTATCGAAATCGAACTACACCATCAATTACTCCACATCAGAATTGAACTACAATATAGGTCAATTCTAGTAACGAGTCTTTGATGGTAAGGGTCGATTGCAATAGTGCATAAATGTGATGTTGCTGAGTGTGTCAGAGTACAAATATTACACACCCAATTTTAATGTCACGCAAAACCAGAATTCGCATGTATCCTTGGATTGCTGTGGGTAAAATATTTTCTAAAGCTAAGGAAGACAGCTCCAGCCATCGCTGTCCTCAGTGGTGGCCATTCCTTTACAACATACCATCCCCAATGTAAAATAGAAGCAATCACACACACACACACAAAGAAAATATTATACGCACAGAGTAAGTAGGTTAGCGAACGCAGGGACCACGTGGTAATATAAGAGAAATAAAATAATTACGATTGGGATCTCAGCAACATCAGCAATTACTCACTTTCGGAATTGAACTACAATATGGGTCAATTCTAGTAGTGAATCTTTGATGACGTTGCTGTGAGTTCCAAACCGTAATTAATTTTATTTCCAATACTACCACGCAAGACCGGCATTCGCATGTATCCTGGGCTTACTGGGTGCGTAAAATATTTTCTATAGCTGCCTTGAGGGCTACGGTAGGCAGCTCCATCCATCGCTGTTTTCTGTGGTGGACATCCATTACAACATACCACCCACATGCACAAAGAAATGCGGGTACATATGGAATATACACCTTTTCAAATAAGAAAAAAATTTGGGTTCACGTGAAAATGAATGTAGGAAGTAATATTTTAGAACAAGTGTCACTGCAAGGCTTGAAATACTGCTCACTAATATCATATTCACATGAAAACAATATTCAATCTTACCGCTTTGCGAGAAGTGTTATTCCTCTAGACTCTGCATTTCTTCGTCTGTAGTTGTTAATAAATCTATGACCACTATTCCGTCCAGGTCCCCGAGCGTGACTGGTAGCTTTTCAGGAGAAGGTGGTCTCTCAGATGCCGTTTGGCTCCGTAATTCGGTTATGATATATTCTATAAAATCCAGGCTCTGAGGAACCACCTCATCTGGCGCTGCCTTCGAGGTGGACGTTTGAGGTGGCTGGAATGCTGGTTGAGGTGGTTGAGATGCTGGAGGACGGGATGTTGATGTCCAGCCATGCGATGGTGGTGGTTGTTGCTGGTCGTCGTACGGGTTGCACGTCCTCAGATGCGTATCCCATGACTGGCTGATGATGATTCGGCCATCGTTCGTGCATGGGAGATAAGATACTCCCGACGTAATATTTAATGTCACCAAGGGGTAGCCCGCCGACGCAGCCTCCGTCCTGAGTCTCAGTATCTGGCTGAAATACCGACAACACAATTTAGTAATATGAATACACGAAATACTATAAAATCGCTCTGAAAGACTAATTCACAGTAGAATTTTTAAAATTAAGTCAATTTAATGAATAAATACAACGTTTATGAAAATACAGTACTACTGCCTTATACTATTTTATCAAAAATTGATTGGTTTGTAATAAGTTTAAAACATAAAATATCCAACAGTTTGAGCTCTCTTAAAGTTAATAAAATACGAAAATATAATTATTGGTAAAATTTTAAAAAGCTATGTGATATGAGAAAAATTCAAAAAGTAAACATATAAAGTATTTTCAAATAAAAGATGACAAATAAAGTAATGTGATTGAAATGAAAATATAACAAAAGTAAACATATGAAGTATTTTCAAATAAAAGGTGACAAATATAAATATTCGTTGTCACTCACCTAAATAGATCTTCAGCCAAGCCTGGTAAAATAGATTTAACCAGCTCCCGCAGCATGCCGTCAGTATATCGGGTTATATTGAATCCTGTCACCATTTTTCAAGCAACTGTGGGAGATTAACAAAATACGAAAATATAATTATAATAAAATATTAATTGGTAAAATTTAAAAAGCAATGCGTTTGAAATGATAAATATTCAAAAAGAAGACATTCAAAGAATTTTCAAATAAAAGTTGACAAATAAAATTTAAAAACGAAGCATTGTGATTGAAAACAAATGTAAACATATAAAGTATTTTCAAATGAAAGATGACAAATTATATTTAAAAAAGCAATGTGATTAAAATGAAAAATTAACAACAGTAAAGTATGTTCAAATAGAAAGATGATAAATATAAATATTCGTTGTCAATTACCTAAACAAAGTTTCAGCCAAACCCTGCAAGATAGACCAACCTCTTCCTCAGACTCTCGTCGGTCCAGGCAACCTCTCAAGCTACTGTCATTAAAAGAATTTTCAAATAAAATTTGATAAACAAAATTTAAAAAAGCAACGTGATTGAAAGGAAAAATTAACAACAGTAAGCATATAAAGTATTTTCAAATAGAAAGCTGATAAATACAAATATTCGTTGTCAATTACCTAAACAAAATTTTCAGACAATCCCTGCAAGATAGACCTGACCAGCCTCCTCAGACTCTCGTCGGTATTTAATCCAGGCAGCCTCTCAAGCTGGTTCACGATGTCACGCCGAGTTCACTAAACACTCACGACCCCACTACCGCAATGTCCGGTTCTCAAGGTTTACCAGTTCCCAAGCCTATGAAAGATAAATACGTATCGTGGCGGATGTGGGCGTTCTGCACACGCTACATACTTCAAGGCTAAGCGAGCACGATTGACAGGCAAACACATGTCTGCATGGTAGACATACAACTTGTACTTCTTCTGCACAACAAATCTTACATTTCGAACGATCATCCTCATTATGTTGTACTAGATCACCGTCGTCAATATCATCATCGTCGTCATCGTTATCATCATCATCATCATCATCGTCGTCGTCGTCGTCGTCGTCGTCGTCGTCGTCGTCATCATCATCATCATCATCATCATCATCATCATCAACAACATCAACTGCAATATCGATTTCTATTTCTTCTTCTCTTTTAGATTTTACAATCCATGCAAATTTACATTTATGAAACCATACAGCGTGTTCAGTAAACGGGTCGTGTGTAGGTTTCCAATCTATGAGAAAAATCCGATCAAGCTTAGAGTATATGGATTCAATGTTTCGCTTTTCACACCCTTCCAAATACGAAAAGAGCATAATCTGGTGTTCGCAAGTGAATAACGTCGATATACTGGGTTCTTAATTGTAAGAGAATCGGTCCAAACCATGTCTGTCTGTGGAATGACTGAAAATCTTAAATGTCTTGTATTCTTATACACTTGTTCTCTGTGTCTCATACGGGGTTGAAACCGTCATCATTATGCCCACATTACAAGTTTGGAAATAGCTCTTACCGACGCTATTTACCAGTGACTGCCACAAAATGCAGTCCCCACGGGTAATCGACTTTCAAGTAGGGTGTTTACCCTGACCTTCAAGGTCGATTACCCGAATGAAAATGGCTCCAACCATTTCCAACCGCCATTTCCTGTAACCACCACTCCATGACAAAATGCAGTTCCCAATTTGAAAATGCAAACAGCCAAGATGGTTTACGAGGACTTGTCCTACGCCAGGGACCTTCAAAGGCAAACCGTTTTTTGTCCTTTAAAGGTTTACAGGGAATTACCCCGTGGCAGAGACTTTTAAAGCATTTTTCTTTAGGTTTAGAGGGAGTTAACTCACGCCAGTGACCATTTGGTTTTTACATTTTTTTAAAGCTTTAAATGTTTACAGGGAGTTACCCCGTGGCAGAGACCTTTAAAACATTTGTCTTAAAGGTTTAGGGAGAGTTAACCCACGCCAGTGACCATCAAGTTTTTTTAAATTTTTTGAAGCTTTAAAGGTTTACAGGGAGTTACCTTGTGGCAGGGACCTTTAAAACATTTTTCTTGAAGGTTTACGAGGAGTTACCCTAACGCCAGTCACCTTCAAGTTGTTTTACATTCTAAGACCAAGCAATAAGCAAATCGTAATAATATCTTGCACTGCACAGTGCACATTTACAATCTAGATAACTGTTGTGTTGCGGTAGTATGCACTTGAATTAAATACGGTTGTTGTTGTTGTTGTTGCTAAACGAGTATTTTTCAGGCAGTTCCATGACATGTGGATGGAACTGCCGCAAATATTGAGCCTTTTCAAAACCTTTTGTTAATATGGTGGAAAACGGTGTTAACATGTTTCGCAATGTATCTTCGTCAAAAGGTATACTACATTCGTACCAGCTGATAATGTGATAGCTTGACTGTAACCAACGAGCAGACTTTTGCGATGACTCATTTAAATTGTGAAATTTGTAAGGCGGTTTAAAAATGTTAACACTTTGATAATGTTCGGCAACCACAGCCAGTTCCTTGACAACGTATTTACCATCGTTGTCGACGAAGGCATAAAACTCAACCACTACTTGCATGTTTCTTGTACAAAACAACTTCCTCGTACGACTTGTCTGCCTCGGGGAGAATACTGGACACGATCTCGTGTCCAATCTTTCCAATCTTTCAGCGTGTACATATATCTTTCTAAAAGACTAGTTTATTCTATAGCGTAAACCCATCCGTGAGCAATGAGCACCACATCTTCGCTGGGTGATTGATAAACGGCTGTAACGTTTGTAAAACAAGGTCGCAAATAGTTTAACCATTCCGAAATGATTTCGGGTTTCGGAACAACTTCTCTCTTATTCGGATCCAAATGCAATATCCATACATACTGTCCGTGAAACAAGTACATATGTTTCATCGCTATTAAAACAGCGTCAAAACCGCGGTCAGAACATAAATCGATAGTGTATATTTCTGTTTCGATCGTAGTAGGGGTAGAACGAAGTTTAGTGGTAGAGCTGATGGTAGTAGGGGTAGTAGTGCTTGTGGTGGTAGTGGTGGAGGGGGTAGTGGTGGTGGTTGGTTTTGCACCATATAGATACTGAATATTATTAATATCATCTGAAGAAAGGTGTAAATAATACATACTGGATATATTTCGGTTGGTCGTATAGGCATACATTATCGAATCTCGTTTCTTATTATGAGACAGTCCTAGAGCGTGCCCTATTTCGTGAACCAGAACAGCGTAAAACGAGTTACGGCCTTTTACGAATGTAGACATTGTAAAATCCCACTCTTCTTCGTTACCGAGGTGTATTTCTACTTGCGTTTGAAACACATGAGGCGCAAAAGCGTGGGCAACGACTCTTCCTCTACCGTCAAATCTAGTACCGCACATTGTTCCTTCCGACAGTTTTATATGTTCAGCGTCCCCGAATAATATAGCGATATTGGGTCTATTCGAGTCGAGAGTAAAAGTCAAAGGTGTATATCTACTCCAAAGATTAAAAGCGTACGAGGCGATATTAAGATATTTTTTATTACCATACATATACCAAGTTAGTCCGTTGATACCCCATTTACGGTTGGTCTTAGTCTGAACAATACTACTATTACTACTACCGTTAGTTTCAGTATATCCGCAAAATACCGTAGGCGTCGTGATAGGGGTAGGCGAAGACGTTGCGAGCGATGAGCTCAACAAGGCGAACAGTAACGTCAGCTTGAAGAACATTTCAACGACTGATATTATTTTTAAAGTGGTCTCGTATTTATTATCGCCTATTGTTGCATATTGTTGGCCTATTATCGCATAAGACCATGTCGATCTGTATCTATTTTTCGATAGGCTTCGACATCTCTCGCATTAGCGTGTCTCGTAGGCTTTGAATAGCCGTATTCAATTGCCTTTGCGAAACAGCATCGTTATCAGCTATACCATCGGCTATCCCCGATAAGCGCTTAACGTTTAACCAGTAGTAGTCGCCTGTCTCGTCGGAATGCAGAGTGTATTGCCTTATCCAAGATTTAATTTCATGAAGCTGACGAACGTTAACAGCGTCAACATAGTTGACACCGTCTCGAACATTAGTTATACATTTTCCGTTTGCATTATACATTTCACCGATCGGCAGTAGGGTGAGAAACCGCGTATTTTTTATTAGAAAACCCAGTGTGACCGCATCTTGTTGGTACAAAGGTTCTTCGACCTGAGCGAGCCGCTTATTTTGAAAACTCCAAAACAGTTTTGTCTTTTCGAGGTACCCTATCGTCCACGTATAATTTTGTAGCGGCGTCATTTTTATACAAAGGTGCTTTAACATTAAATAAGGCCACTCCGTGAGCGTCAAATTTACCCTCTGCGTTTTTCGATAAGAAATTATCTCTGACGTACTTCATGTTAATGTCAGAGTCCTTCATAGGCGTCGATACACCTTTGGTCGCCAAAGGAAAAACAATCGGCTAGCTTAATAGGAACCAAAGATTCCAAGTAGACTTTCGTTACGGCATCATCTTTTTGTTTTGGCTCTCCGAGACCTCCTAAAGGTAAGCCTTTTGTATGATATCTATTCTTTATTTGAGTCAAATAGTTTTATTCGAGATACGTTTTGGACACTGCATCGCCGTCCTCAATGGGTTGGCCTAGACCGCCTACAGAATAGCCTTTAGTGTAGTATTTTTTCAAATCCTCGTCGAAACCCAAACATTTTTCGCTATCGTACCCGCATTGACGGCATCGCTGTCCTCAATAGGATCACCATCATTGCGCAATAACATACCTATCGCGTCATAATGATTACAATCGGGAGTCAGACCTATCCCGTGCTGATGATGATTTGGGTTGGGAGCGTTAACCTGGTCCGAAAAACGTCCAAAGTTATCGACGCTCATCTTAATAATATTCTAATTTTTCTATTTCCACTGCCTTTTATAAAACCCGCTTCCCTCCGCTCTTCTATAATGAGGCAATTTCGTTCTCATGGCCCGTATGACCTATCTCTTGAGACGACAAAAGTAGTCGTAACCTATCACAGAGCTCTTTAGGGTTGTCCCAATAGGCATTACTTTTACCGCTATGTAAACCGGCCGGAAGAAATAATCTCGATATAATTGCCTTGTACTTGGTGGAATTGCTAACACGGTTTATGGCTAAGAGCGGACTATAACGTTTCTTATGAGCATTTGTTGTATACAGATTTGTCTATATGTGTTCAGGTCGGCCTTTGTGTATAAATCTTCATTGGGCTTGCGCATTAATAACAATTCATAAAGCCCTTCGGTTCCCTTGTAAGTGTCTCCGTCGATCATGATGTCCCAGTTTTCGTCGTCAAACTTTATATACTTGTCACCTATCATAGCAGTACCATCCACTATTCGAGGACCGTATCTGTTATCAATTGTATTATTATGGTCTTTAATCATTCTCAACATATAGGTCCGCGGTAGGAAATGTTTGAACACATCATGTACATAACGAACACTATCTTCCTGACCTGTCGGTGTTGATAGTAGCTCTTTAACTACACTTCTTTGGTGCAACGGTGTTACTGAAGGTCCAGGCTCACCTGTTGATTCAGCTATTACGTCGGTATTGATGAACTTCGGAACATGGGTTTGTGAAGCATCATCTTCCATGTCTTCTTCCATCTCTTTTTCTTTTTTAATTTCCATTTTCGGCTGTGGACGACGAATTTTCGAAATTTCCTTAATGATAGGACTATATTGTTTATTCAAAATTCGTTCAGCATCTGCATCACGGAATTTTATCTGAAGATACTTTCTCTTGATGGTCTCCCTCAAACGGGCGATCTCAGAAATAACTTTCTCCTCCTTTGGTGTCATAATGCGAAATGGCCCGTAACTCGACTATCAAATAGTTTTTAAGACAGTTCCAAAGATAGAAAAAACACAGCGTAACGCTTTTCACGCAATTGGTACTGTACAACCTGCTTTCATCAATTTTGGGTTGCTCCACGATAAGCCTCGGCAGTATCTGTACATGTCGTTGTCAAAATAGGGTATACTTTCCACCTTCTGGGCGCTCCTAAAGACAGAGGTACGTTTTATATTTTCGCGCCATTGCGGTATTTCGGCTACTATTAGATTATCATCTCTGGGAATATCTTGCATGTACCGTTTTAGCGTCGGTATAGAAATTTTCGAGAAGATAACTATTCAAAAGTAGAAACTCATCAGTATTTGCCCCCGTGTATGTGCACCACATTTGAAGTTGCCTACGATCGACAACAGTATATTTTGATCCGTCAAAAGACATCCCGAAATGATGAGACTGATTAGGCACTGTTGGCAAGGCGGCCTTTAGAAATTCGGTTGTGAACACACCTTGTGCCTTATTATTAACAGCCTCGTAAAATTTACCTCTACTGCGTAAAGGTAGCGACGAAGGTCTAGGACCGTATTTCACATTGTAGCTAATGTCTACACAACACTTTACACTGCTGATAAGCTTGTACGCCTTTATAGAACCGACTACTATTATCCTTTCCGTGATTACTACACAACGGGACGCGTACGACAATGAACAGCTGTACTGTAACATGTCGAGGTATACTTGCGTGTACTCTATGCCTCCGTGACTGAGAGTCAAATTCCTATTGAAAAAGTCAGGAAACGGCCGGAATCTGGATACCAAGTTTTGCGGATGGCGAACAGTTCCTTTCAACATGTGTTCATTGTATATTATCAATGCAAATGGTACACCTCCTTTATCACATTTGTGCATGAACCTAATCCAAATGTCTCGATTATAAATTCTATTTGCGGATGTGATCATTAACAGAATTATAGGCGGTAAACTCTTGCTGTACGACCCGAACCGCTTATGTCTCCAGCAGCGCCTATTAAATACATATCCATGTCTATTCGTACGGCTACAGTAGTTTCCGCAAAACCTCTTCTTATCGTGATAATAGAAACAACATAGAATTGATTTTGGTGTTTTGGTAGTGCCGCTATTAGCATATGGCGAAATATCATTATAAGTGTATATACGCATTATAAATCTTTTACGAATGAATCAAACCCGATTATGTATCGATCCTGATCTATATCGCTGTCTTTATCTATTACTATAAAACCGAATTTGTCTTTCCAGGCTGTTGCACAGAGCTTTTTGAAAGTGTTAAACGACAAACTACGTGATCCGAAAGAATGTGTCCTAAATTCATATCGTCCTGTTTAAATACAACAATCAGATTGGTATTGTCTCGGAATAAATGTTTGGGAATTCTACTGTACGTTTGACCTAGATAAAAAGAGTCAATTGAGCTATGTCTCCCCATACTGAAGAAATTACGTAGCCTATATTATCATGTTTTTCACACTGTATATCGTCAAAGATCATAATGGAATTCGGTTCCGCTTCATGTGGATTGATGATGTTGTCGTTATCACTATACGGAAAATAACCGATACCCGATTCTTCCATCACCTTAGACAGAAACGTATATTTCGGTTGGTGAAGTGATTTTGAAAAAATATATGTTGGCGAACTTCAGCCCGTTTGCCTCGAACAAAAGATTGAATATTACATTTGTTTTGCCGCAATTTGAAGGACCACACACAATTGCTCTAATAGTGTTGGGCAATAGGGGACTGTGACGAATTTGTTTCTCCTTTTCACCTACATAAGCGTCGAAATTATGTAGCTGCATCGTATATGGAGCAATCACTACACACATCTCGAAGGACGTAACCAGAATGAATCAATTGTGTGAAAAACTTAATATTTATTTTCGAAACTTATATTCTATTGCAGTATAAAGCAATTGTGACACATTGACTCTGCAACTAGTACTTTTCCCTTGACGTCATCGCATGCTCGTGGCCGGATGCGGGCAAGGTAAGTTGGGACAGTAGTTCCGACGCATTTGCTCCACGACCAGTACTTTTCCATTCACGTCATCGCTTGCACATGGCCGGATAAGTATGGGCGCAGCTGGCCGGATGTGGTAAATTGTTTCACAGTATAAGTTTATTTTTATCTACCCACGAGTTATGGTTTTTATCGAAACCTTGCCATTTCACAAGAAGCTTATCTCCTTTCCGGCGCAAAACGTTTTCCACCAAATGAACGTCGCCAACATTTGTTCGACCATATTCTTCAGCATAAAACCCACCTTTTAATATTTCACCTCTCGGATCTTGTAAAATGTAGGTTTTAGGTGAGGACGGTACAACAGCGAACACGGTAAATACTTTTTGCGTCCAGTTTGGATAAAATCCTTTCGAAAAAACTTTTTTGTATTTGATATTCTAACTCGATCGTCTACCTGGAATGATCGCGATTGAGGTATAATAAGACTATTTACTTTCTCTTTTATTCTAGCCAACAGCATTGCTTCATGTTTTTTTCTCACCTGACACGGTTTCATACCAATAGTACTGTGTACAGTTTTGTTGTATGACTTTACAATATCATCTAAAAAATCAGTCCATTTATGACTACCGCGAGCCGTAAATTCTAACCACATTTTACTTTTCAAAGTTCTGTTTAACCTTTCTACGATGGAAGCTTTTTTCTCGTTGTAAGTGTGATAGTGATTAATTTTATAGGCTTTCAATAAGTTTTGAACAGACGTGTTAAACCATTCTTTACCCTCATCGGTCTGAAAATGCTTCATACGGTGTTTCTCTAGTATAGGCTTTAATGCTGAAGCTACGTCGGAACCGGTTTTAGATTTTATCGCCACCGCAAACGCAAATTTTGATAAACAGTTAATCATAGTCAATATATAGCCTTTGTTTTCCTTTGCATAGGGAATTATCTCAACTAAATCAGCTTGATAAAGATCGTTTACACCTTTCAAAGTAACACTACGTGTTTTAAAATTTCTACGAGCCGGCTTATGAAGCTCGTTAGCAATAGCACGTCTAACGTTCATTTCAAAACTGACCACCTTGATTTTACTTTTGGTACTTTTAAACCAACTGACTAAGTTTCCATCAACACTCAGGAGGTACAGTCCGAAGTCGTTCTTGTTCTTGGAAGCTTCCCCGGAAATGTGAAGCATTCCAAGGCCTATCCTCCCAGGCGATCAGTTTTTGTCGTTCAATTTGACTTTTAATCCCATCCACACACACACACACACACACACACACACACACACACACACACACACACACACACTCGTGCAACAAATATTTTATATTTTTCAAAAAGGTATTTTATTCAATACAAACATACAATCTGTCTGACATTGTCACAATAGAAGCTATGTTCTTTTGTTGCTACAACACTTAGCCATTTACACAACCTTATAGGCGATTAGACCGTGACAGAGGGCCCATTCATTCAGCCTAGGATCTCCACACACCATAGGTATACAAAAACTAAAATGGAACGACTTGATTTCACAACATAATACCGTTCCGGATGATGGGAATCATTCTAGGCGTGGAACCTTACAGTACCCATAAGGTAGCGTATCAAAATCCCCGTTACGTTTTCTTTTCGCACCTGTGGCTCTGAACATTTTTGTTTCACACACAGTAATAACATCATGATCCTTTCTGCGACGTATACGCGGTTCATCGACCATTATGCTATCCTCCTCTGTTTGTTTATTCAATACTAGTTTCTTTAAAGAATGGAAATTCAAATAACCTGAGGTGTGGATATTTAAAGTCAGTCCTTTAATTTTGCAAACTGTAACGGTTTTGTCATTTTTCGGACACATTACCTTGTAGCCGTACGTTTTCGGACCTCCCGAAACAAATTCTGTAATGTATGCAGAAGGACCATAGTCCGCCAGTTCGTCTGTAATCGGCCCCAAGTAGCCTCCTGTCGATACATCAAGCGTACCGTCTTTTTGGAGATAAATGACACTATCTGTGTCGTAATAGAGGACCTGTGATCCCAACACGTCCAAATACTCATAGAGCTTAAGACGAACATGGGCTGTAGTGAATGCAGCGAGAACGACATTTACTGTTGGTAATACATGACAGGCATTGTCGGTGTAGCACCAGTTCACTACGACAACGTCCTCGTTAACCTCTTGTGTATTGATTACATCAATTGACGGCGACGTTAACAAGTTGAACAGTTCATTAGGCACTCTTACTATTGTAGTCTTTGCCTGGTTTTCACGTTGTCCAAACTTACCCCAAAAGGAGTTTAACATTAGTTTAGCCAATGACCTGGCACCAGGATCTTTTTAATTTTCAACGGGTCAAGTTTAACCCCTTCGTTTTCGAAATAGCTTTGGACATAGTCTATTTTGTCTTGTTCAGAACGACACCACTCTGGGTAACCTGAAGCCTCCTGCTTTATTTTTAAAAATGTAATAATATAGTCGGTAAACAGTCTGTTCCCTTTGTCAAATGAAGCCATTTCGTATTGCCAGAGCTCATACATTTCCAATATCACGTAACGTTTCTGCACAGCTTTGCGTATCTCATCCATAGTCCATGTTCCTGTCAACGCCCGTTCGTCAAGAGAGTGAGTACAGTCTCCAGGTGTAAGGTTCCCGCCACATGTATGGCATAGGATGAACATCAATTTATCGTTCATCCTGACCGGCAGCACTGGATGATACAGATCCCGAGGAGGTAGGACTGTACGTTTCAGGAGGCCGTCAGCAGACATTCCGACGGCTCTACACTCATTATTACCGACGTGTATTTTCGGATGTCCTTTTGGATATTCGCGGTACTTACACACCCAGGGGTACAAGGAGCAAACATCAATGTACCGAATTTTCTCGTTCTCCTGACGCATATGGTACGATTTTACATTCCTCGTACAACCTCCGAAAAACGCATCTCGAGGGTTTAGTGGTGTGAGGTGCATTAGAGGATGGGAATCAAGGTATGCCATAGTTTTGTTTAATATTTTCTTCCTATAAAATTCACACTCCCACATCTCGACAACATTATAATGACGGGATAACTTAGCCATCTTAGCTTAGTCCTGATCAGTCGTGCACTATGAGTGTCTGACGGGTCATCGATTAGAGGTGAATCACGCCCAAATGTGTAACAGTTTGGACATCCGTGGCAGTAACAGCCGTGAAATTCATATACGGTCTTCGTTTTCGTCACATAGTCCGTCGACCTTTATACCGTCTACTTTAATTTCACTACCTCTATCAGCATGCTACAGTCGATAGCCATTCTGGTCTTCGATCTATGCGAGCCACTGTATAGCGGTGGCGGAATGATTATCGACGCGTCTGAACCCATTCTTTGGCAGTATGCCTATTGTGTTTGACTTGAGAAAATTTTTTCTGAACGTTAGGCTACACACGCTAGCAATAAAGACGGCCTCGAGAAAAGGATCTACATTGCATTCTTGCAAGAACGAAGCACGAAACTTTATACAGGCTTGAGCTAATATATCAACATCAGAGAGGCAATATTCGAATATTTCCGTTTGAAAATTTGACACATAACCGTTGGAGACCAGTTCACCGTACCACTGTAAGAATTTTGTATTGTTCTTTTCGAACATTGTGTCAGGACAGTAGTATTCCTTTGCAGGAATAGGACCTACATAATTTTCATTGGCCACTGTGTTGAAAAGGTGAGGAAAGTAACCTTTCTTTTTTTCGGGAGGTAGGTCAAACGCTTCAGGGAGTTTAGACAATGCCATTGGCATATAGTTTAAAGAATCGATAAACTTTACGTTATCGATCACCATCAAAATAATCCTAGTTCCACGCTTTATCAATTCAGGTGTAAACTGAGTTTCTTCCCGAACGTATTTTAAAAGGAATTGAAAACCACATGCCTGTCCATTATGAGCGATAACACACAGCTTTTTAAACGTTTTACGCACATCCATTATGTAGGCCATGAACCCGTCAACTGGATTCTCTTTAAAAACACGAGTTCTTGGCGTACAATTACGACAACGATCGCCATTTATGCATTTCCAACAGTACTGTTGAGAAATGCATAAATTTACCCTGTCAACGTGAGCGCTATCAAGGACTTCGTCTTGACGCGTTTCCAGATCGAAAAATAGAAACATGAAATCTTTAACTTGAGGCTTTTGGGTATTGATTTTCATGTAACAACGATGGTTAGCCGGTTTGTACTCTAAGCACATTTTACAAGAAACCTCTCCACACTGATGTGTGGTTTTACGATCTAGAGTAAATATTACCTTCTCACACATTAAACATTTTCTAATATACTTGCAAACGCTTACGGAATGTGTGTTGTAACATTGCTGGTTCATAAATTGACGGTTACAGTCACCGCATTGAATACATCCATTGTCGTTTAGCACACACGGCGGCGTCCGTTTACAAGAATAACAGATAGCTGAACATCTGTGTTTGCCTAAAGTGTTGTACAGTGTTCGACATGCTTCACAGTAGAAATGACACGCAATCGCGCTAGTTAAACTGGTAATCACATTAAAATGGGACTTGCGAAATAGCAAATTTATTTTATACTTGGGATTGTTCACATTGCCTTCAAAAAACACATCCCTACCTCTACTACCGTAACTGTACACCGTGATTTTATATTCAGTTAAATGATTTTGAAACGCTTGTAACTCATTCACACCCGCACCTCACTCGGTAATTTCTACATTAGCGTCAGCCATTAGTTGCTGTGCCCTAACGGTCTGACATTTACCTTTGTTCTGTATTATAGCTTTATATTCTTTGTCATTTTGCGCCCGAGCAATGCCAACCACAAGAGCACAAGGCAAGAACAAATCATCTTTATTTTTAATTACAACGATTCCCGTTCTGCTGTGACACTCTTCGTCAAAGTTATTGTAAATCTCAGGCCTACGTCGACCCCGGCCTACAGGTACTCTAACCTTGGTACACGATATCTGGAAGATATCACCTGACATAAATCCCTCAGCGTTACTCTGGGCTATTCCGCCAAAAACGATTGTTTCTTAAAACAAAGAGAGTTTAAAATTTTAACGCTATAACACAAACCAAGCCATATCAAGGGGTTGATGAAATTAAAGTAACAAACATTAAGGGGATCATTCGCCAGGGGAAAACCGTCAAAATCGACCTAGAAATACAATCGACATTTTAACAGATGCAGCAAGACGAAAGGAATCGAAAAACAAGAATAAGAAAACTCATAAAAAGCACCAATAAAGAGTTATAAGGCCAGAACGAAAATTAGTTAGAATTCGATCCAGTATTGATTTTCTGGAGCAACGTTGAAGTACACAAAGGAATGCGTGCGCAATTTATGACGTAATCGATAGAGATCCTTATTGGTTAAGATGAATCATGGGAACAGCTAGCTGGAGATGGTAGGCCTACAGGTGGGGGAAGACACAGCGTCATGACGCTAGCAGCTTAACTAAAACACCGTAAGGGAACGGGTCGTGGCGAAGTTAGCTCCGGTGAGAAACATTGAAAAATAGTGTTATTACCGTTAATTGATCCAAAAAGATTCAAGGCTAAGCACGAAGTGATTCGCCGGTATGTCGTGACGTGGTGTTTTAAAAAATGGGGCCCGTTCGGCGAAGATCTAGCCGAAAGAGGTAGCCCAAAAGTAAGATCGAAGTGTGCAAGCGTCTTAGGAAGTTTTTGTGTTTTAAACGTTAATTAAAAATCAACCTTACTCTAAGATGGTAAGGGGAAGTGAACAGTGTTGAATTAGGAAAAATTTTAATGAAAATAAGATTCAAAATTAACTAAGTAAATGTCAAAATTGACTGCTTGAGAAATTTTAAAAAATCTGAGTGTTAGAAAATGCCCATCTAGGAACAGTGTTACAAAGGGGTTTAAAGTCAAAATTTTATCTGTATGGATTCTAAATTTAAAGATGTGTCAAATACCAAGAAAAATGAAATTATAAACAGTCGCAGAGAGAGAGAGAAAGAGAAACCAAGCAGACTATAGCCAGAGCTGATTCGTTTCACAAAGGGAAGGTGGAATTCAAATATGGCGGCCAACTAAATTATAAGCTAGACAGGCAGCAAGCGTCGGTTCGAGTTAGGAACAAGAAGGACTTCCCCACCCAGCGGTGTTACCAAGATCGCCACCAGAGAGAGAGAGAAAGGAGTGAAACCAGGCCCTATGGAAAAGTTGAGGTTAGATCTGCACAGTTTTCTCTTTGCAAATTAGAAATTTTAATTTGAAATTTTTTTTAAAAAAGGAAAGTGTAAAACAGTTCAAATTAATCATAAAAACATAAATAACAAACTTTGAAATTCAGCAATAAGCTCTGGTGGCTTTTTTTAAGGGAGGGTAAGAATTACAAGATGGCGTAGCCTTATTATACAAAGTAGAAAATAGGTTGAATTTTATGAAAATAATTGGAATGAAAATTTGAGGTTAGAAATGTTGGTTAAAAGGGGTAAGGTTTCATTGTAAACAAATCAAATAAAGATGTTTAAATTATTTAAAGGGTCAAAATTTATAGGGGGGTAAGGATATAAAGTAATATATAATTTGTTGTTTAAAATTAAATATATCACTAATATAAGCATGCAAGATGGCTGACAAAGGTAGATTGTTTACTACAGCTGATTCGAAGGCTATGCATTGTTTTCAAAAAGTCCCAACAGTGGGGCGGTATGTTATTTAATTAAATTAAACCTAATTGTTGTTTTATTTAGAAGGAGTTATTTTGTAATTAGAAATTGAAAACAATTAACATAAATTTTTCTTTTTAAATATAAAGAGTTATATCATTAATTCAAGTTAATTAAATTAAATTATTGGTTTTATTTAAAAAGGTGAACAATTATATATATGTATCCTAGAAATTAAATTTAAATAAAATTTTGAGTAAAAATAATGGGTTATGACTTTGATTCGTATTAAATTAAAATATTTTAAATGTGCATCAAAAGTGTTTAAGGGAAACAAGAGATGTTTTAAAAGAGGTTTTATATGTGGATGAATTTTGTAAATTATGAATATATGAATAAGTACCCAAATATTTAAAACAAGGAATAGTAAAATGGGAGTGGGGCTAGCTAATAAATCAAAATAAATTGTTTTCATAATAATTATAAGTTTATTTTGATTACTTCAGGATTTATGTATATAAGAAAATTTCCTTTTGTTGTTAGTGATAGGGAAAACTAAATAGAAAAAAAGAATCTTTGCAAGTTTTTGTAATTCAAGTTATACGCTTTCTGTAAATGGGTTAATGACCATTCAGTAAATGTTAATTTTAAATTTAGTAAGTATAAATTTCCTTCAGAAATTGCGTTGATAAATTTTCAGTAAATGTTAGTTAATTTCCAGTATGTATTACTTTCTTGCAGAAAGGGTTAATTAAATTTTAGTAAAAGGGTTAAATATTTTCTATTAAATGTGTTAAATAATTTTCAGCAAATGTGTGCATTCCTTTTGGTAAATGATTAACGATCTGTCAGAAAGGCTTTTAAATATGTTTCAGAAAACGTTTTAATTAAAACATGCAGTAAATATTGTAATTTCCATTCAGTAAATGTTTGATTTCACTCAGCAAATGTTTTAACATTTTTCATTAAATATAATTTGTTATTCAGTAGATATTTTTGATATGTTTTGGTAGATACATCTATATGTTTGTAAATATAATATCTTTTTCAGTATGTGCTTTGATATTTTTTATTTATAAATATAATGTAATTTATGAAATTATTTTAAGGTTATTCGGTAAAATAGAATTAATTTCTACATATAAAGGAAGTAGAAAATTACTTTGAAAAGTTAAATAAAGTTAATAGAGATATAGGAAAAATTTCAACACATTTTAACTAGTTGAACAAAATGTAAAGGTTAGGGAGCTTTCGGAGTGTAATGAAGAGTAAAGCTTTGCCAGAAACAAAAGTGTTGAAACGAAAATTTGTTGAATGTAGCAAATAACTTTTAATTAAAAAGCTAAGTAAACATAAACGAATATTGTCAATTAAATTTTCAAGGTTACATAACCAGGGATTTTGAAATAAAAATAGATCAAGTAGTCAAATGTTTTGAAGATTCACTTAAGGAAAAAGAGATATTTAAATTGAAGGTAACAACCAAATTTCAGGTTGAAAGCGTTAAAGTTTGACAAACAATATTGAGGAATTAATTGGGTAAAGTTTTACGCTTCTTTATATTTTGATAGCTAGTAAACAAAATTTGTAAAATCTTAGTTAAATGTTAAATTTTAAATTAAACTAAATAAATATTATGTTTTCTAAAAATTAGCAAGATACCAAATAAATGTAATTCAAATGACCTACAATCGATATGGTCATTTTGCCGATTATATGCCTTTAAAAAGAACTCCTTCCCCGGGATGACTCACCCGTAAAGGGTAATATTCTCAGCAAGTTAGGTTTTTTGTTTTTTAAGTCCAGTGACTTGTTCTCTGACAGATTTTGGCGAGCACTGCACAGCGTTCGTAGCTTTGGCTACGAACGGCTCGTTTCAAAATGCTTGCTCTGCAGCGGGCGCGTGTGCTGGTTATGCGCTAGACAGTTGGTCAACGAAAGGGTTGACGGCTGGGTAAGTGAGCGTTTGATGCGGCGGTGGTGAGGTGGTGAGCGGGCCCGTTGCAACCGACCACCCAACACCGGTGATTATTGTATTCTTAATGAATTATTACTGTTATATTCTTATTTTTTGTTACTAATAAATTGTACTTTATAGGCTGCAATATTAAATCACGTTGTAAATAGACTCAGAGATCGAGCTTCACATTCGGGTGAACTAGAGGAGGAATTGAAGCACATACAAGGACTCGAGCATTCCAGTATCGACTGTTTCCTTTGCTTAGGAAGTAGGACACGATATCCTCCTCAATATTCAGTAAGTTTTATTGTACGAAGATAATAGCAGTAATATCAAAGGATTATAAATGAATTTCATTTCTAATTAATTTTCTTAGACGGCTGTGGGGAATGCACGTGCAACTGCAGCTCGTAGCGTATCAGCTGATGCACTGCAGATACTAAAAAGACTGGTAACGGACTTAGAAGCAGCGTTTCAAAGAGATGGATATGAGGAAAATTTCTACGCAGTCGGCGTATGGAGGATCATGATGAGCGATCTAGACAAACTACTTGAAGAGGGCCGAAGAAAAGTGGCTGTCGCTGAAGCGGAGGCGATAATGGCCGATCGAATCCCTTCAGGCGTAGTCGTAAGTGTTACAATTTGTAAAAACTAATATTTATGCTATTCATTTACAATAATAGAAAATTATCTTCTTTGTTTTGTATGTTTAAACAGAGAACATCAGAAGAGCAGAATGAAGGAGACCGAAACAGCGGCTACCGTATAGCAGACTGCACTGTCTGCTTAGAAAGACCACCATGCACTGTCATCATACCCTGCGGTCACGTTTATTGCAGCGAGTGTGCGGAAAGGGTACAGAGGGGCCCCATAAGCAGGAAACCTGCAGACAGACGCTGCCGACTATTTCTGAACCTGGAATAATTGTTCAAAATATCATAGTATTCGTTAATCAAGCCTTCCCTCTAAATTCTGTCAATTCCTAAAACTATTGTCAGATTTTTATTTTATTTACGTATCTGTATAATCTTCTTCATGTATTTATATTCATATTTTTTAAGACAATAAATTTATTTTTATCCAAATACACGTTTTACTTTTATTTTATACAACCAAAGTTATGCAAACTACTCCCAATTCCCCCATCCAACACTCACGACTAAAGAACTACTTGTACCCCCATCAAACGACAATACACAACTGACTACATTGTAGTTCAGTCGCTAGCGTCACACGCCAGCAAACTAAACGTCCACGGTTCGATTCCCTAATACACATTTATATTTTTTCTTCTTCAAAAAATTACGTCAACACCAGAACAAGATGGCCCTTCCGGATCCCCCACCTACATCGACAGCATGGCCGCCATCAGGGGCGTGTGCCAATCTTCATTACCATCATTCCCCTATCAACGACAAGGGGCGGGCTTAGGAGGTGGTGGGGGTAACAAATAACGCTCTCTCATTGGGGAGATAAAGTATACTCATATGTACTCTAAAAGCTTTCGAGTGTTCCATTTTCAGAGATACCATTACTGTACTTCAGTTTTGCACACAATATATACGAATTCAACATGACAAACCATAGGTAAATCCACTATATTACTAATTATATACGCCATTAAGAAATTCTATTTTTTACTTATGTATTTAATAGGTTTTACAAAAATACATTTAGTATTTACCGTAACCAAGAGAAAGATGTGCTGCTAACATTTTTGTGACCTCTATTTGGCTTAACGAACAGCGGAACTTTACTGCGATAAAACATTTTCTAATCCTCTAAGCAAAAAATTCGTTTGGCGCTATATAAACGTAAATCGATTAACCGTTTTGTCTTAGTAGGGTTTTCAAAAATTGACATGAATTATAAGCTCGTCAAGTCTTTAAGTTGTTTAATAAAAACGCTCAACATTTCAATCTTAAGAAACAGTTTTACTGTCCCTGAATTAGAGTTATTTCTTTAAATTGTAATACGTTAAATATTGAGAATAGGTAAAACAGTTAAATTGTACAGTGTATCTTTTTATAACCAATTATTTTTAAAAAATTACATTAGACTGAATTCACATATTAGGTGACGTCATTACTTAGAAATTCACGTTGAGGTTATGTTTTACAGATTTTTAAAAACAGTTTCCTATATAGTCAGAAATATCGTTAATTTGTTTAAATTATACAAACTCAACATCTACATAGAAAATCAACAATTACAGTCACTATTTATTACGAATATACTGTGGTTGAATTTAACAATAAATTACACAAAAACCTCTTAACCACAAACCATTTTTTTAACCCTTATGTACATTTCAGTTACCTAGTAACTAGTCTTTGTATGTTATACCTCTGAGGATGGTTACTTGCTAACTGAAATGTAGATAAGGGTAAAATAAAGAAAGTTTGTGGTTAAGAGGTTTTCGTGTAATTTATTAATTATAGTCACATTAATCCGCGACACATGAAAGCACCTACTCCAACATAAATATGCTACTTTTAGATACATGCTTCATAGGTTCGAGCGTAAAAGATCAAAAGCACCAACTAAGAAATCAATACAGTTAAATAGCTATCACAAATTAATGGACCATTTTAAAAAATAATTGACATAATATGGTACAAAATTGGAAAACACAGAAGAACCAATATATACAGAGGAAAAAATAAATCCATCACCCTCATAAAATAACAAGACCTCAAATATGAGCGACGAGAAATTCCCCAAAAAAATGTTCACGTTAACGTTTAAAACAAACAATAAATTAAATATACCCCTGACTTATCTTTTGCTAACAACAAGATAGAAACAAAACGTGACGATAACTTAATTATTCTCATATTATCAATGAAAGATCACACCTCGACACGCTTGGGCAATAAGAAATTTTCAAACATAACAGAACAAAAAGATAAAAAGATTTTTAATGAACTAACTCAATACAAACCAAAAGGTACTCTGACCATATAGTATCTTAGATCCGAGATTAAACTATTGCCGATCAGCTCAAATACGCAGCCTAGTGGCCAACATAGACACTATTAAAGATCGCTTAATGCACTTGGAAGACCTTGTCTAAATATTTGTTTAAAACCTACTCCAATTATAAATACTATAATTATAATGGAAAGAATTTAATGACTTTTACATATAGGCTTTATCTTGCTCAAGGCTATATTAAATATTATCTATTTCATTTACTTGTATTATTGTCAATATAAGAGTAAAGAACTATATTAAATAAATAATAATTAATATAGCCTTGTGCAGCTCATTAGAGTTCTGAACTTACATAATAAGTTCTATAAGTATAGGTCTTAATTCTTCATAGCTCCATTATAAAAGTTTGGCTGATAGTCACGGGCAACAAAATTTACGAGATTAAATGAAGTGATAACAACTGTTATCTTACTTCAAACAGCTGTTTTTATTACTAGTAGGTTACGTCACTTCCTTAGCAGTAATTAAATTGTATTACTTCATAATGCACTAACGGTAAATATAGTTATATAATATACATTCTCTTGATGTTGAATCAGGCTATATTATTAATAAAGGTAACTTAATAAGATCTTTTTAACAGTTGTTTTTTTTAAATTCTCTTCTGTCAGCAGTCCTTGATAATTTTTTTTTCTAAGCGCATAAATATTGACTATAAATTACTACTTTTGGTGTCACTTGGCAAAAAAAAACACTACTTACAGGTATTTTTCAGCAGACGCATTTTGCACTAGGTCAGTGCATTGTTCAATACTGTGAGCAATGGACAAGACTGTTGCGCAGGTGTTTTGTATTGGCGTGACTCTGTGGTGTATTAATGTTCTGCGGTGTATTATTGTTCAAAGAGTAATTGTTAGTTATGTATTCAAATGTAGCATTTGACTGTGGGTTTTTTTGTCATTTAGAATTTGTTGCGGATGGTTTCTGTGGTGTTTGTATACCTCGTAGTTTTCTGTTATGCTTAGTTTGTTGATTTTTTTTATTTAGTCAAAGATTTTCAGATTAGTGTCTGTATTGGTGTATGTGTGTAGTGTGTTCTGTATGTGTGTGGAGAAGTTTGATTTGGGTTGTGTGTAAAACACTACACACATACGCCAATATAGACGCCACTCTAAAAATCCTTCTCTACATAAAAAAAGCAACAAACTAACATAACAGAAAAGTACAAGATATATAAACACCACGAAAACCATTCAAAGCACATTTTAAACGAAGAAACACACTCGCAGTTAAATACTATATCCGAATACATAATTAACAACTACTACTCTATGAAGAATAATACACCACAGACTCACACCAATGCAACACATCTGAGAACAGTCTTGTCCATGTCTCACAGCGTTGAACAATGCACTGATATAGTTCGAAACGCGTCTGTTGAAAAATACCAGTAAGTAGTGTTTTTTTGAAAAGTGATACCAAAAGTAGTAATTTATAATAAGGCCTCAAGATGTACAAAACAAACGCTGCAAGTATTGACTATAAGTACTTGAAAAAACATAGATGAGTTATTTTAAAAACCACAAGTAAATTAACGAAAGATTCTATTCCTGTTAGTTGCGAATTTATCGATGCATTTTATAACATGTTTGTTCGAAAGTTTCAGCTACGCCTGCAAACTTACTACTACACAGTTAACAGTTTGTTTGCCGGGTTCTCACTTTACAGACATGAAGGCGCCACGATATCACTTTCTGTTTGGATACCGCATTAACTGGAAAGACTGTAATAGTTTTCGTCAGGTTTAAAATTGTCTCTTTTCTATAATATTTTTTCCAACAAGTTAGTTAATTAGATAACTATGTTTACAAATTACGTAATGAAAAACACAGTAATATAATATCCTTAGACATACATTTAAACATACTAAGCGTATTTCTAAACTAAAGGCGGTTTGTTTATATTCCCTCATAGTTCGCGTGCACGCCGCAACGAGCGCTTACGTGTAGTGTGATCTGTATGTGGCCGCGACAATGTCCATGACGAAACGCGATCTGGTCGTCCATCTCTAACGCCAGACGATTTGCTGGCTTCAGTTGAAGCGAAAATTCGTGACAACAGACGTTTCACGATCACTACTCTCTCACACGAAGTTCCGGAAGTTTCAAGGTCTGTGATTTACAAAATTGTTCATAGAAAATTAAACTTTAAAAAACTGAGCTCGCGTTAGGTCCCTAAACTCCTGACGGAGGAGGACAAACACAAAAGACTCGAGAGTTCCTTGAATTTTTTGACACGTTATGACGAAAATGGTGACGACATGCTGAGTCGGATCGTAACTGGAGACGAAACGTGGGTTTCGCATTTCACTCCCGAATCGAAACAACAAAGCATGGAATGGAGACACACGCAATCTCCCGTAAAGGTCAAAGCCAAACAGACTTTGTCACAGCGCAAGATCATGGCGTCCGTGTTTTGGGATAGGCATGATGTTTTGGTGGTCGACTTTATGGAACGAGGAACGATAATAAATGCAGAAGCCTACTGCCAAACTCTGAGGAAGCTGTGCAGAGCGATTCAAAACAAGAGACGTGGCATGCTCACAAAAGGAATTTTGTTTCTGCACGATAATGCAAGGCCTCACACTGCCGCTCAGACCCGAGCTGCATTGGACTCTTTTGGCGGGGAAGTTTTGGACCACCCACCCCCTACAGCCCTGACCTTGCACCGAGCGACTTTCATCTATTCCGTCATCTGAAACATCACTTGGGCGGCAGCCGTTATGACGATGACGACGAATTGAAAACGGCCGTGAATTCTTGATTATCACAGCAGGCGGCAAGTTTTTATGAAGAAGGTTTTCAAAATTTAGTTGTGCGATATGATGTGTTTACAAAAACTTGGAAACTATGTAGAAAAATAGATAAAAGTATGTAGATTCCAAAAATAAAATTTGTTTTTGCAAATTTCTTGTTGTTTTTTTTTAATTTTCAAACGGCCCTTACTTTAAGAATACCCCTCGTACTATAATGTACAGTTCAGAAAGAAACATACACCTAGCCCTTGATTATTAAAAACATAAGTTGATATTATGTTTTTACGCTATCACATATTATAATCGAATAAAAATAATTCTTAACATATGCTATAGGAAATTGCTTTCGAAAATGATTTAAACAATTATCCAAAAAAGTTCGAAGTGAAGACGGAAACACATGTTACCATTAAACACAATGTTTTAAATACGTAAATCTTCGGGACAAAATTTGTGGATCTCCCGACTATTCACACTTTCGTGTGAATTCGTAAGTGATGACGTCACGTTTACTGATTCACTCACGTGTAAGTGATCGGTCATACGCTGATCCATGAGAGGTTACAATTCAAAAGTAGCTGGAGCACAATTATAAATTCCAGGTTTATTTTACAAAATGATATATAGGGCGATATACAAAGTAATATGATGCATGACATAATTTATATAATCTTACACAAGATAATATGTAGAGTTCAAATAGATTTAATTCAGTTTTTCTTAAACCTTCTCTGAAACAATCTGTATTCGTTGCACTTTAAGGTTTGCTAAGGTCGGTAGCATGGTTGCCATTTTGTTTTAATATTGTGCAAGATATTTGTGTAAAATGTAAACGAACGGAAGAACCCAGTTCTCTGTTGAAACTGAAAAGATATCTATGTCTATGGTCTATGGTGAAACGTTCCTAGATTACGTTTAAACCTGGAAACTATAAAATAGTAAAATATTTACAAAGGTAATCATTTTTAATTGCCCTTAAACTAAGTAATATTTATAACATTTTTAACAAACTCTGAAGATCATTGCAAACCAAGCAGTCATCCAAATTACGTTCGACCCTCAGTCAGAAGTTATATCTATTGTATTATTTAACTTTTGTGATGTCCCAAAATATACTTTTCATTTTGTACTTAATTATTTTGTACAAAATACAAATTAATGAAATTTAAGTGTTTTAGACCCACGTACGTACAGCGTAGTTAAGACCATCGTCTCACAGTAATTCTGTTTTTTCTCACTTTACACGTATATCTTCACTATATAAACACTTATTGTGTAAACAATGCTACATGTTTATCCTTGTTGCTCACAATTAAGTGTGAAACTTGAAACTAAAATGCACAAACTAGAAACTTCTGTTCCTGCTTTGTAAATAAAATAGTCTAGTTTTTATGTAATTGGAAATGAAAGATTGGTTACTTAATTGAAAGGAAAACACTATAAATACTAAAGTATTCATTTAAGTTAAAGCTTCTTGAGGCCTTCTTTTTCCTTAAAACAATTTGAAAGAAAAATAATATTTTTTATGGATTTAAAATAATAAACTTGGGTTTTATATACTTTTGTATGTGAACAAAACAAACACTCCATATGAGAACTGAATACTAAATCTCCAAAGCCATAAAGACTCGCATGTGCTGAAACTATTACTAGCTCAAGTCTATTAATATTACATAGTCCTATCTTTATTTTCTGTTACATAGATTAAATTAATTTCTTTTGGTTTTATGAGTATATTTTTATCAGCTGTTAAATGTAACTTTTCGCTTGGAAACTTGCCAATTATTTTCTT
Organism: Prosapia bicincta; assembly: GCA_036971475.1. Classification (NCBI taxonomy): domain Eukaryota; kingdom Metazoa; phylum Arthropoda; class Insecta; order Hemiptera; family Cercopidae; genus Prosapia; species Prosapia bicincta. Next base: position 48,504,479 of record JBAIZL010000001.1, on the reverse strand, counting down.
AACACTAAAAATATCTGCAGTGATTTTATTCCTCGCGATAAATTAATCTTTTATTAGTACAGTAGAACCTTTCTGATTCGTTTCTCTTTAATTCCTCACCTTCTGTAAATCGTCACAGTAATAAAATACATCATCAGTACTATCATGTAGTATAGGCGCCATCAGAAAATAATTCTTTAGTACAAAAAACATGACGGACTTTTTTATGAACTAAAACGTAAATAGATTCAATATACGGCAATCTTTTTGCTAGTGTTATTTTTCTTACAAGGTAGTGTAATATGATTTTCAAGCCTTCTATAAAAGTTTATTGACTTACTGTATTTGTAATTACGAACTATACTGCAGGCTACGAGTGTTTTTACAGTATTGTTGTGTCTTTCTGCCGGCATAAATAATGTAAGTACAACATTAATTACATTACATACCTGTTTACGTATTTATGTGCTACGTTTACCCACAATTACATGTTAATTTCAAAACTTTCGTAATAGTTTTCTCTCGAATTCGTCACCCCTTCGGTCCCGAACATGACGAATTAAAGAGATTCCACTGTATTTCTCTTCAGCTCCCATATAGTAGAGCTATAATATCTTTCGACTATATTCGAGAATTATGACAGAGATGCTTTCGATTAATTATTTTCCAAATACAGTAAACTCTCACTAATCCGGCATATATGGGGCGGGGATACTCCCGAATTACTGAGAACGCCGGATTACTGGATGGTCTATTAAAAACACAATTTACATTGAACGATATTTATTAGATCGCCCAAAAAATAAAGAAAACATTGGAGAACAGTATGGTAATGTATTTGCATCTACTGGTTTGTAATTTACAAAATGAGGTTACTTATTCTTTAACGGTAAAATAAAAATTTTAGTTTCCGTTTACACTGCAACTACATAAAGGCAAGTTAAAGGGGATGCAAGGCCAGTTGGAAAATAGTAAAATGAATTCTCATTTAGTTAAAATTTAAGTACACAACTAATTTATCAAAATCAAAAACTAAATTTACACCGCAGATTTTTTTTACATAGTTAATTTTACTGACCATATTGTTCAGAAAATTTAAATGAAATGTATGCATTTCTAAAACAAATATAGCTAAAGGATGTGCAAATTTTGAAATTAATTGAACATAACAGCCTGAAAAGAATAATAGTATAAAAGTGTTGCGAACCGAATGTTTGCAGTTCAATGTGGCAAGAGCACCACAATGGACAAATCTTCATTTTGGAAAAAACACTTAAAAGTGTATTACAGGCAGCTCTTCGATTATATTTCTCTTTTTCAAACACTTACTTGTGCGAAAAACATTTTCAGCACTTGTTGCAATAAAAACCAAATAAACGTAAAAACTTGATGTTGTTAATGACTTGCGTTGTGCCTTTACTAAACCTCAAATAGGTATGCTAGCGAAAATATTCAAGCTCCAACATCTCACTAACAGATCTTCCCCTTATCAATTAAAATTTACCTTGAGAATTCTGACTTGAAATATTATATTGTTTGTTGTGAAAGTATGTATAAATAAATAAATTGTTTTTAATGTATATATTTTATTTTATATGCCCACCATTTTTTTATAGTGTAAAGTGGAGGGGCGTGGAAGGCTTTCATTTCAGGAAGAAGGGGCGTGGTATGAGAAGGCTTAGAAACCCTTGCTTCAGATACTGTGTTTCTATAGCATTGGGGCCATTGCACGGCCGGAAGTTGTAAATTTATTCACACTAAAATAAAACACAATATTCCTATGTTCAAAAATATCACTAAAAAATTACCTTAAAGCTAGAAAAGTTTCGTAAAAATGTGAAATGTCCAATATTTAATGAAATATTAGACCCTATGGGCGACTGGAAGATATCAACAGATGTAAACAAAAATGTTTTTAGACTCTATGTGAAGATGTTACATAATACAACATAATAAACCTTTTAAATAAAACATTAAAAAAATTATAGCAAAAATTAGGTTTATTCCATATTTTTTTCAAAATCTAGGGCCTGTGAGGGACAGGAAGATGTTAGATTTTAAAATTGTTCACCGGTTTTTATCTATATAATTCGCAACTTTTCCGTGCTATTACAATTTCGAAATAAAAATATAAGTTGTTCTATCATAAAATATACGCTATACGCCTATATATATATATATATATATATATATATATATATATATATATATATATATATATATATATTTCATTGTGTATATTTGATTAAATTATGAAATAATCGATGATTTTAATCAACAGCTGTTTTTATTCTTAGGTCATGTCACTTCCTTTATTGAGTTTACTGTATTTGGAATCTAATTAATCGAAAGCATCTCTGTCATAATTCTCAAATATAGCCGAAAGACATTCAGCGATATTATAGCTCTACTATATGGGAGCTGCAGAGAAATACAGAAAATACGTTCGGGACCGAAGGGGTGACAAAGTCGAGAAAAAAACGATTACGGAAGTCTTGAAATTAACATGTAATTGTGGGTAAACGTAGCACATAAATACGTAAACAGGTATGTAAAGTATTAATGTTGTCAACAACTTAAAGCAACTGTGGCGTAAATGTTTATATTAATTAAAACAACCTCTCACCACAAATTCAACAAATTTTATTTCAACCTTATGTACATTTCGACTACAAAGTAATCATCTACTTATGTACATTTCGACTACAAATAACAAGAGTTATTTGTAAAAATACCTCTGAAGATGATTACTTTGTAGTCGAAATGTACATAAGGTTAAAATAAAATTTGTTGAATTTGTGGTGAGTGGTTGTTTTAATTAATATATTAATGCTGTACGTACATTATTTATGCCGGCAGAAAGACTCAACCATACTATAAAAACACTCGTAGCCTGCAGTATAGTACGTAATTACATATACAGTAAGTTAATAAACTTTTATAGAAGGCTTGAAAAACATATTACACTACCCTATAAGAAAAATAACACTAGCAAAAAGATTGCCGTTTATTAAATCTATTTACGTTTTAGTTCATAAAAAAGTCCGTCATGTTTTTTGTACTAAAGAATTATTTTCTGATGGCGCCTATACTACATGATAGTACTGATGATGTTTTTTATTACTGTGACGAATTACAGAAGGTGAGGAATTAAAGAGAGACGAATCAGAAAGGTTCTACTGTACTAATAAAAGGTTAATTTATCACGAGGAATAAAATCATTGCAGATATTTTTAATGTCTGCCGCTGAGTTAAATTGTAGTCCCTCAAAGTATTACTAATTTTAGAATTACCCAGGATTAAAATGTTGCAATATTTCATAAAACTAACCTCAGTTTAGGTCAAGTCGTCACATATTCTCATAAATAATTATTTCCATAAGTCCTATGTACATTATATTATACTATGATATACTGTAAGTATTATAATGAATGACAAATAGCTTTTTGCTGAGAATAACTGATTTTTTCTCTTAAGGTTCGCGTAGTAGACAATTTTAATAAGAACAATGTTGTAGATGAATACAATAATAACAACAATAAATTGAATAAATAACTGAATTTTACAAATTAATAAAATTTACTGTATATTAATTTTTCTACTATATTTTTAAATTTGTGGTAAATATCTTGCTGTTTGTTTGCGACACGTTAATAAATATCAAGAGCGTTTCGTTGAAAGTTTTCATTTGAAAACACACTTAAATTTGTCTCTTAAGCAATAAATTTGTATTTCTGATATCTTCATAGTGCACTTTAAACCTAAATATCTAGCTTCTACAAATTTTCGCTAATATAAGCACGAATCTATGAGGTTTGACAATAATGTTGTGTCTAATGAAAGTATGGCTATGTCAGAGCCTTACTAGACATTTTTGGACACATCCATATCAATCGATACTACAAACTGTTAAATGTGAGAAATGATAATTTTAAATTGTTAAAATAATGTCTTATTGAAGATTTTGAAAATAAACCTTTCATTTGTTATCAAACGAGAAACATAATCAACAGTAATAATGAAAATTTATAACTGAAATGTCATCAACAATTACATAAATGTAACACTTTAAAAATTTTAGTTTTGTAGACCAAGGCTTAGGTGATTCATCGAAGACCGTCTGCAGCAGGTAGGTGTATGAGTGTGTGCATGTGTCGAGATGCGAGGTTCGTTTCACCTTCTTGTTTGGAAGGATTTAGATTCAACTATTCATTTTGAAGTATTATTACAAGAAAGCTAAACGACCAACAAGTAGTCATTATGCCATCATATTCGTCGCAGCTAGACTGATTAAAACGTTCTTGATCTCATTCAGAGAACTATAAAATGATTCTATTGTTTCCCATACCAAGCCCATTCCTTACGCATATAAAGTTACATCATGCTTGGCATCTGGGTTGCTCAAGGATGGCGACTGGAAGGTGATGGAATTTAATTTGCAACAAATGTCACTACTGGCGTTAAATTATGAATAGGCTTAACCTTCAGTATCTTTACTCATAGCGCTTCTTTATCAGCGAAGAAATACTTTTCCAAAATAAAAGGTAATTTTTTGTAACCGTTTAATAAATTCTTCCGCTACCACAATATTTGCACAACTGCGTGGAGTCTGCCAGGGTTTTCCTGAAATTTACTCAAGTCAAAAATATTCACTGGGATGATAATAACCTTTTGACAGCATTTTAAAATTAAAAATCTACTTAGCCTAACTAGCCGTTGTTTGATGACACTTGGATATTTTTATAGGACATTATAGTCTATATCAGGGGTTCTCAACCTTTTAGTAACCACGTACCACTTGAAATTTTCAGATATTTTGACGTACCACCTTATATTTATATATATTTTTATTTTCATAAATAATTATATATAATTTATATTTGGTCATGTTTAGGAAAATAAAAATGCATTCTACAACTGTATGTATGTACATAGAATTTACTTAGATACAAAATGAAATGTATTTTACATTAAAAACAATCTCAAATTAGTTCATTGAACACAGTCATTTAAATTTAAACAGATCCTAACGAGTTCGTTGTTGTTGTTTGTCTTTAACCAAATTTTCTACATCTGGGTCGATTGAACTCAACTCGATTCTTAAGTCCTCTTCAACACTAATGCGGTTTCTGTATTTATTTTTTATGTACAGCAGTACACAAACTACACAAAATTTAAACTATAACTGATTTGCATTTGTAATTTTATTAAAAGTAATTATTTTAATTATGAAAAATGTGAGCGAAACATTAGTTTACTTGAGAGAAAGTAATATTATGGATAAGGAATTACTCGACAAAATTAATCAGCGAGGATGGAGAATGTGAAGTGAAAGGTCGGTTACGTATTATTGGCGTAGTTACCATTGTCCTTGACACTAACCGATCTTTCGCAGCTTCCTTGCACTCACGCCTACAGACTGTAATGTGGGGAACAGGCGTGATGTAGATATTTGCTTCATTTTCTTTACTTTTTTTTTATTTGTGACTGTATAATTACATATTTTAAAAGGTTCAACCGTTATAATAGCCTATTTTCAGAGTAGGCAATTATTGTAATAATTTTTTAATCAGCTATCTCCTAAAGCTATTAAAACATTGCAGCTTACCATTGACGTAATACTCAGTAACTACAATGCCCCCAAAAAACGTTTCTAGAACTTAGTTTCTTTCTACGCAGCGTTAAATTCTACCAAATAATACTATAACAACTTGAAACAATTGTGGTCTAATTTTTTAGTTTAAATAAATAAACCTCTTAAGTAATTTTAATACAATTGCAAAGCAGTCATCTTCAGAGGCAATTATTACAAAAAAAACTACTCGGTAATACAGCTTCATTAGTTATTTTTGTAATAACGTCCTTTGAATATCCTTTGATTACTTTGCAATTAAAACGAACATAAGGATTTTAATAAAAACCCTAGTTGTGGTTAACAGGCTATGTTTATTTAAACCAATTAAAGTATTTTGGAATTAGGCTAAACTAAATATTTATAATCAAATATTTCTGGTAAACGAGGCTGATATTATTTCCGGTAGTAGTGGAAATGGACAGAATCAATGATTAGGCTTTTTCAACTCGTTCACATCACTCATTAAAGTCCTTTAGAAATGCAGTCACGGTCAATTGGCATTTATGATATCCCAAAGCATTGTCCTTCTTTTACCTCCCTATTATTCAAGTTACATGAATAGGCCTATTCATCGTATACATATTTTACTATGATTAATTTAAATACAGTATTAAAAATTCATTTATGTAGGTTATATTATTAACTGGTAATTCTATATTTCAGAAGTACTTTTGAAGATGATCACCGTGTAATCAAAATGTACATAAAATAATTATAATAAAGATTTTTGTATTGTGGTTAGTGGGTTTTATTTATTTAGTTAAAAAATTAGTCCACAGTGCTCAACAAATTTATTAATAATCAAATAAATAGGTTAAGTAAACATATAAAGTACTTTAATTTTTATTTATTATAATAAATGTATTCCAATTGATATATTCGTGTATGATGATCTGTTTTAACGTTTTAATTAAACCAATTAACTACTTACCAAACTTATAATTCAAGTAAAACTACGCAAATTCTAGAACATGCCAAAGTAAGTTCCTCATAAAAATCATTAAATTATCAGCTTCGGTAAACGTCAATTAATCTAACAACAAGGTTAAAGTTTCGTAGCTAGTCATGAACAATAAAACCCGCGAGTTTAATGCAGCAAGTCAGGCTGCAGTCGACGAACATAATAAAGGTAGGAAATATAGGGTCTATATATATATATATATATATATTTATTTATATACGAACATAAAAAGCAATGCTGCATTTAGAATATCACTCCTACAAAACGCCAAAATAAACATAAAAAACCATACAAAAAGGCATAATTGCAAACGAAAGGCTGAAACTACTAACATTAAACAAAGAATTAGAAACAAATCATTGTGTAAATCAAACGACACATTAAGCCATGCACTATATGAGTTGCAATTAAAACTCGCATTTACCATGGACACAGTTTAACATTACAAGTCATAATTATTACATGCATGTTTTGTACGAGCTAGACAATTTATTAAAAGAATTTTTAATGTTAGTAACCTACCGTCCTTTTGTATATTATTATGACGATTTCCGAATAATACCTCTTTTTCCACTTGTAGTGTCTCAAGTAATGCAAAGTTTTAAAAATCAAATTTAAGCCTCACACTCTTAATATATTTAAAGACGAGATAAATAAAAGAGAATTTTTTTAAATTGTTTGTAAATAAAAACATGAATATCTAAGATAAAACAACTACTAGATATTCCTCAATATGAAAAATTGTATTTTTGATTACTCCTTCTAATGCAATATCTAACAGAATATATTAAATAAATTGTACAGTTTTGTGCTTATAAATTATTTAGTCAATAAATTAGAACCTACTCGTCTATATTTTTCAGATGGAAAATTATTAATAACAATACTTTTATACAACTGTTTACTTAGCGAAATATTTATAGTCACATTCTTATAATATAAAACTTACGTTAAACATTTTCAAATTGATGAAAGCAGAGTTGTAAATAACGTAACTGGGAGTGCTGGATAGAATTGCTACAACTAATAGATTATGTAAGACTGTCCGTGTGAAAATCTCCGAAGGAAGTGACTGTCTAAAGTGATTCGTTCATTTCCGCAAGGCACACGGTAGAGTGCGAGACGTGAGTTAAAGTGAAGGGGTTCCTTCGTCAACTGATGAACTGACTCTAGTCCCACCCACTCTAGTACTGACCTAAGCTCAATGAAAGTAAACTATCGTTACAAGTTCTTATTCTTCGAATTCAAGAATATATGCGATGTTCACACACACACACACACACACACACACACACACACACACACACACACACACACACACACACACACACACACACACACACACACACACACACACACACACACACACACACACACACACACACACACACACACACACACACACACAACACAACACACACACACACACACACACACACACACACACACACACACACAACACACACACACACAACACACACACACACACACACACACACACACACACACACACACACACACACACACACACAACACACACACACACACACACACACACACACACACACACACACACACACACACACACACACACACACACACACACACACACACACACACACACACACACACACACATACACACACACTAATTAACCGTTCACAAGCAAGACCGTGCAGTACATACTTAGTAGGTCTTACTTAAGGTTTCCGTCACCTATATTGCTAGTATTATCACTAGCGCTCTTTGGTAAGAGGGGAACTAAATATTCCTCTTACTCCCTAAACGTATTTTTTCGACAGAAGTTATTTTTAATTTTATCTAATCGTTTAACTCCAAACAATGATTTTTTAATTTTCGAATAGGCCTAATTCTTTTCTATTTTTAGATACTTATTTTTTCCCTTTCATGCTCATTTTATTTTTTTTATTTACTGATTTTATTTTCCCCGAATACTGATTTATATCTTTTCCTCATACTCACTCTACCTTATTATCCAAATTGTCATTCATTTTTTTTGGAATACTCATTATTAAGGCTTTATAGCGCGAGCTATACCTCACTTTGTGTAACTATTTTGCACCATTATACAATAAAACATGAAAATATTCAATAGTTTCTTCCTTGAACCTTGTAGACTTCGTCCTTGGAAATTATTCTTATCTTCAACGGTTTCTTGTATTACAATCTTTATTCAGGCTTCAGAAACTCAGATTACGGAAATGTATGCTTTCTTCTAATCAGAAAACAAAGTGGTCGGAACGAGACGTCCCAAGTCGTTTGGGTTAACAGCCGCGGTTATCCCCAGTCAGTGTTCTCGATTACTCCGGAAATACGACATCGATGAATCTCCTACGTCTACGCCAGCGTAAAGGTCACACTAAGTGAAATTTCATTTTACGTTGTTTGCATGTCTAAATTATTAGGATAATATTGTAAATAATCATTTAAAAAACTCACTAGGCACTACTAAGTAACAAAACATCTTACTACTAGGAATGTTGCAATGATGAAATCGCCCCTCAAGCAATGCTTAGCAAGGTGGAGAACAGTCGGCTGCCATATTACCATTGTGGTAGCTACTGCATATTTAATGTTTACTCATAATAGTTGTAAATACATTTATTAATCGATTTTTCCTTCAACCATTTGACATTATTAATATATTTCTTCCAAGGAGTAACATTAGCGAGTTTGAAAAAAGTTGATGCAAAAAACTTGGTTTTCTCAATTGTACGAAAGACTATTTAGGTTAAAAAGCATAACAAATCATGACCATGTTTTCAAGGTCTTTAGTTAAAGAATTTATAGAAGCTATTCATTGGTTACCTTCACGCTTATTATAGTCGTTCCTAACAATTACAACACTTATAATCAATAATCAGACTTGTGTGTGTGTGTGTGTGTGTGTGTGTGTGTGCATGTGTGTTTGGGCGTGTGTTTGTGTGTTATGATGTATGGTTATCTATATTAGACACACACTCTCTCCGCTCGCACGCACGAACACACACACACACACACAGTTTTAAGTCTAAAACCTAGCAGTGGTAAGATCTAGGGTCTAAAAGACTCACAATTAATTATAAATGTAAAAACCAAAGACAAAGCAGGCATTTTTTGTTCTTCAAACCAAGTAATGATAAAGCTAGTCTTTCTCTATAAATTCTTGGTTGCAATGCAATACAACAAACAATAAGCAGAGAACATGCAGTTTTAAATAAACATAATCAGTTAAAACACTATTATACGAATTATTTAAAAATCTCATTCGTAAACAGAATAGACACTGTTTAACAAACAGATTATGGTCAGTCCTAAATTTGTCTGTTAAAGCATTGTTTTGTTTAGCTAAGTTTCATTTGTCAACAGTAGTAATATTCTGCGCTATTGGTACATTGGATATTATACAGCATTCGAAAGCAAGTCGGTTTATTTTACTCGGATCCAGATCAATAGTCCCCTGCATAAAATTTGTTTTCAAGTTTGTAGTGATTGAAAAGGAGTCCCAGGATAGCTATGAGAAACTAGACTGGGACTCTCTATTAATTCTGGCCCTTCGATTTGAGATGGAGTTTTTTGTTAAATTTGATAAATGGAATAAAGAACCGCATAAAATATTAGCCTAAAGTTTTTATATTAACCTTCTCTATTGTTTAGCATGTTTCTTTTCCTGTTTATGTATATAAACAAAAACCTTTTGCATGAGTTATAGGTAACACAAGGAAATAAAATTTTTTGTTAATATACTTTATCTTATTTTAGAAAAGGGGTTGTTACTAATTTTGTAAAATAGTTTTTCTCGGGATGGGGAGTTGCAATTAAGATGTTTGAAATTTGTTAGAAATGTTCAAAACGTTAAACTAGTAGTATAATCATTACGCAAAGACCTTCCTTCATTCCACACGTCAATATTATCTACCCGTAGTATCTCTATGTACAGTGTTGCCATGTATACAACAAGCAATGTTTATGCTATTTAAGGAAAGATATACATGTAAAATTAAAATTGTTCTGCTATATAATAAGGAATAATTTTCTTTAATGAAATGAGGTAATTTGTCAGCTATTTTCAAGAAAGCTTATCTTAGGAACACATCAGTAAATTACAATGCTCTTTTCTCTTAAAAATTCGAGCACATTTAAATAAATTAATAAAATTATAAAAAACCAACGATAGTTGAGGAGCAGATGTGAAACATCTTATAATTTAATTTCCAAAATAATAATGCTAGTCATTAAGATGTCCTTTAATCTTGACTAGAACGTAACTTGGCCTTTTAAAAGACTAGTAGCTCAATTTTCCTTAAACATTTCTTTTATACCTTGAAGTCCTACAAATAGGTATAAAATGCTTACAATTCAAACATAATATAACGTTATTTGTTATCATAACATTACTTTTTTTAATTTAAATGTTGCAATTTATCATAAATTTTACTTTAAAGTTTTTTAATAGGTTTAATAGCAAAGATAATTTAATAGTCTACTATTTAGAAATTAAATAGTAAATGAGCTTAATTAATAATTATAGGTCGTCACTAACTAGCAAGTATAGAAGGAGACTGTATTTAATATGAAGTATTAGTAAACACTTGTTAGCAAGTTTCCATTCTGCAGACATCACATACGTTTGAACACTTGTGGAAATATGCTATGTTGTGGGGAGAAATACATTACAATAGCTATTAATATAGTGTTCTCATATAATACATAGATATAGTGGAGGCTTTAGACTTTGCGAGGTCCTGGGCGATTCGTATCGCGTGCAGAACACCTTTCAATCAAAGGCGATCCGAAGGACTCCCTACCTAAAAAACAATTAAAAATATTGATACGAAATTTTAGCATCTTTTTGCTCTATTACAGGATTTTACTTATATTCTCGAAATTAATCTGTTAACGCTAAAATATCACATTTAATAACTGGTATTTATGAATTTATGTTTTTAAAGTAAATGTTTATAAAATAATGTGTCAATTTCAAAAACATTCATTGGAAACAAATTTAAATAATATAGAAAACAAAACTAGCAAATTTAAATACACCATTTAGTCTTGGAAAGAAATAACTGAAAAGTTCTTATCCTAAAAATATTGCAGAACACAGTTAAAAGTAATTGTTAATTCGCGGTACAACTTTAAAACCTTATTTTACAGTTTTTTTGACTGAATTTTTTAATCACATGACTGAAATTTAAGCTAGTTGTCAACTCGTTTTCTATGAAAGAAAAGCCAGTGACGATACTCGAGCTTGTTTCTTGAATATATCTTTATTAACTCTAGCTTATAAAAGCTTTTTTGAGAAGATGTTACTGTCAAAGGAATTGTTTATTATATCTAGTGCAATAAACATATTTGGGTAGACCTTTGCTAGCTGTACTGAACAAAGTACTTCATCTCAAGTACATCCTCTCACTCATCGTCGTTGCCAAGAAACATTTCAAGTTCTTCAAATCGCTCTTCATTGCCAACTTCACGTTCATCTCCGTCATTGCATGACAGTTGCAAGTCCTTATAAATACTCATCACGTTCTTCATGCCTATTCTCTCGAAAGCCTTTTAGATGAAACAAAAAACCAAAAGTGTGTTTGTAAGTCAAAAGCAGTAAACCTTTGCCGAGATTTCATTAGAAAAGCATCATCTAAACCCAAAAATTAGTTTGCTTTTAAGTTTTCTTCAGGCGAAATGTCAGGTCCATCATTCCTATCTTATATGAAAACAAATTTTTGTTTCACGTTCTCACAACTTTAAATGTGGGATCATTTTCAGCTACTTCTCTGGCTGTGATCCATGCATGATTAAATCCGTCAAAGCGGTACTCACCCAGCCATTTAAGTAACGTTATCTGGTGCTATACTACATCTAAATGCACATTTACATTTTGCCACACTTGATGAATAGTATACAACTATTTTTTGAGCTTAGCTTGTGAGGTTATGCTAAAACAAATAAAAGACATACACAAGACTCACAAATTAATCATTTATTTACTCATACTCGTTTCAATGACAAAGTTATCATCATCATCAGTGAGTGTTACTACTACAAACTTTAACTTACAATTTAAGAGTCTTAAATTGTATTAAGTTGTATTAGTTACAACTTAAATTAATCAATGAATTACTTGTGAGTCTTGTGTATGTCTTTTTTTTTGTTTTTACGGATTGTGTTTTGTTTTTACTTATAAGTTATACTAAATCATGAGGGACAAAACGAATTCACGGTGTAACCCTATGAGTGGGACTCGCTAATCAAACCGCAGTCTGTGCTTCTTTACAGGTGAAAGTGCTTCTCATACATTGCTTAGCTGGAACCTACAGCCTTCACTTACTTATACTCTCCCATCTCGTCTCAGAAAGACGTTTAAAAAAAGTGAAGTTTCAGTATATTCCATCTTTTACTAGAACAATTTTACAAAGTTGTGCACAGCCTTTGTAAAGATCTAAGAATCTAAGGCTTGGTCACAGCGTCTCCTAATACTAGATTCCAGCTGTGACTGCCACGTGGGATTTCATCGGACAAGTTTCCATAGGATTTACATGCTACCACGATTGACCGCACCAGAATAAGAAAGGGGGAGTTTCCGCGTCGACCATTAAAACTAATACGAGTAAATGTAATAAGGTTACCTTTTTGCATAGTAAATATTTAGTGTATAATAAATTTACATAAAAAGTAATTATTTGTTTATTTGTAATCATTTACATTTGAAAAACATGCGCTCGTTAAAATCTTCGTATTATTTACTGCAGTTTCATTTGGATTTTTGTAATATTGGTCCTACCCAAGTAAAATCAAGTTTCCTAAAAAAAATCAAAATTTAAGTAAAAGTTTATTTTTGCTAGAAGAATAGAGTATATCTCCAATATCAAATTCTATTTATGTCACTACTTTTAGACTTTTAACACTCAAAGCTGCATTAACCTATCACCCTCGTCATAAAAACACCACCAACTACATCCTAAAGGTGTTCAGACTATCGGAACTAAGTTTAACCTTGTGTTATATATTACACGAAGCTAAATGGCGGTGAAGTCGTCTGACAATAAATCGTACACGTATCAGTAATCGTCATACATCCACAGATGGCGAGCTAATTTCAGCGTGCGTCGCGTTTGTGGCAACGTAACACCTTCTCGTCGAACATTCAAGTATCTAATTTGTCATTTTTTTAGTTTACATTGGAAAGAGTGGAGATACACTTAGGGCAGAAAATCTCTATCTTAGCACAAATAAGACTAAGGCAGGGTACTTTACAAAGATTAAACCTGGTTCTAAAAAGAAAACTAAATTTTAAAACGAAACTTTAATATTTTCTATAAGTAATATCTTCACAAATTATCGATGATACTGTCAAACTCACCAAATTATTGATTGATAAAATCACAGCTAAAAGGAAAACATTGTCTAAGAGTAAATTTCGGAGATTACAAACCTAGAGCGAGAGTAGAAATAATCGAGCTAATATTCATATGGAAATTAGAGTAATATATCTGAGTTCTAGCTAAAGATGGGACATATTTTATTATTCTATTACTTAATAGGATAGTATTATACTCGAATATGGTTACCATTATTTTTAGGTATTTTCTACTGTGAAAACGTTGGGTTTATACAGTCCGTTGAATATTAAAATTTATATTTAATCACTTAAACAATAGTTTATGACTACGAACTTTCCTAAATTTTGTAAATTTGTTAAAACTTACTGAGACAGAACGTTTTCGATCGCTATCTGCCGATCTTCATCAGTGTCTTCTCCTTGGAGATGTTGGGACAAGCGGTGACGGTTTTAAAGGCAGGTTTTCGATAGTATCAAAGAGTAAGTGTGATTTGTATTGTATTTGTTCGTTTAATATGTTTGTACTTTGTGTTTTTGTGTGTCTGTAAATTTAATATTGTTCTAGTGTGTTGAGATGTGGTTCTTTCTTGTTGATGTGAAATGGTTATGGTAAATGTCTGTGTATTTGTGTCCTGTTTCTTTTATGTGATTGTAAAATGTTGAGTTGGTGTTCTGTTTGTGTTCCTCAACTCTGTTTAAAGCTGCGACCTGTTTGCCCAATGTAGAATTCGTTACATTTGTCGCAGTTTAGTTTGTATACGCCTGGTGTTTGTAGTTTATCTTTGTTGTTGGTGTCATGTTGTATTTTGTATTGTAACTTGTTATTAGTTTTGTATGCTATTTTGTATCCTATTTTTTGAAATTTGCTGGCTATTTTGTTTGTTGTTTTGTTTATGTATGGTAATGTGATGTATTTGTTTTCCATGTCTGTTAATTTTAGTGTTTTTTTTGTACCATAGTTTGTCTATTATTGTGGTGTTGTATCCGTTTGTGTATGCTAAATATTTAATTGTGTCTAGTTCTTTGTTTATATTTTTTGTGGTCATTGGGACTTCTTTAAGTCTAGTAGACAAAATAACCACCATTTTAAAGATTTAAAGTGAGATGGTGTAAAAAAACAGCAAGATACAGCAAGGTTGCGCAAAATACTTACAAAATGGGTTAAAAGGTTGGCTTAAAATGTTGAAGTTCCTAGCCCCATTTCCTTCAAATATGACAGATTAGAATTTTAAATGTATTTCCTTTTCGTTTGAAACGCCGTAACCAGTTGGGTCTTAAAATAAGCTATATCTAATTTTCTTAGTGACAAGATTAATTTAAAAAATAAGTTTTTCTGCTTAAGAGCTCTAAAATTGGATTATACTCTTCAACATTTTAAATTGCTTCCACTAGTAACATTAGCTTCATATTGGGGGAGAGTTTGACGTTCCGGCAAGACTGTGATCTAATCATATCCTCGAGACAATATTTTTAAATTTAGATGGAATTTTAGCCTTTTAAGCTCTTTAAATTAGGCCCAAATTCGTAATTTCATGTACACATATGCTTTTAGTAACAGTACTTTGTCAAAAGGTTTGCCAACTTGTATTGAATTATGACGCCATTTTACCATGTGAGTGCAACGACGCCCACTGACGTACGCCTCAAACTGCCCTATAGACTATACAGATTTACAGAGCGTTTTAAAAAAAAACGGTGAAACTTCTAAGTCTTGTTCCTCAGATGAAAGTAATGAAAAGAGCTCATATAAACACAGATACTTCTTTAACGAATTACAGCTGGCAAATAATTTCATCTGGTTTTCAATTTCCCCGTTACAATGAAACCATACACAAATTTGTAGGTTATCATTTAAGGTGTAAAATGATTTGAATATTATGTAATATGAATAAAGAAATTCAATACTAATCAAACAAAGTAATTTGGTAAATTATCTGACGAAATACGTGAACTTCGGTAAGAAAAACTGTTATATCTTTATCCCAAAGTAAGTTGGAGTAACTTACATTGACTTTATTTAATGTTTAACCAATACGTATAATTTGTAAGCAAAGGTTGTAGAGAGTTTAATTGTGGAAAAAACTGTGTAAACTTTTGGCACACACAAACTTTAAAAAATTAATCATTTTTAAAATAATGCACCGCTCAGTGTTTCATAATAAACTCGTGTAAAATGTAATTCACCTTGTACTTGTTCCCTGGGCTACGTTGAATTTGCAGCATCACCTGATTTTCTTTATGGATATGAATTGGTTTGCATTCAACAAATAAACAAATGCACTAGAAATGATTCAGCCTTGTAAACACTGATGCACCGAAAAAGTTTTTGAATTCAGGCTTGTCTGTCTGGCACGACTACTTATACGTAGAGAAGGGGTGGTTTGGTAGCCTCCTAGGTTATGGACGTCTGTCTGGCACGTCAACTTACACGTAGAGAAGGGGTGGTTTGGTAGCCTCCTAGGTTATGGACGTCTGTATCCCGTTACTACTTTCACATAGAGAAGGAGGGGGGTTTGGTAGCCTCCGAGGTTATGCACGTCTGTATGCCGTTACTACTTACACATAGAGAAGGAGGGGGGTTTGGTAGCTTCTAAGGCTACACAAGGTTTGGCACGGCTACTTACACATAGAGAATGAGGGGTTTGGTAGCCTCCGAGGTTATGCACGTCTGTATGCCGCTACTACTTACACATAGAGAAGGAGGGGGGGGTTTGGTAGCTTCTAAGGCTACACAAGGTTTGGCACGGCTACTTACATATAGAGAAGGAGGGGTTTGGTAGCCTCCGAGGTTATGCACGTCTGTATGCCGCTACTACTTACACATAGAGAAGGAGGGGGGTTTGGTAGCTTCTAAGGCTACACAAGGTTTGGCACGACTACTTACACATAGAGAAGGAGGGGTTTGGTAGCCTCCGAGGTTATGCACGTCTGTATGCCGCTACTACTTACACATAGAGAAGGAGGGGGGTTTGGTAGCTTCTAAGGCTACACAAGGTTTGGCACGGCTACTTACACATAGAGAAGGACGGGTTTGGTAGCCTCCGAGGTTATGCACGTCTGTATGCCGCTACTACTTACACATAGAGAAGGAGGGGGGTTTGGTAGCTTCTAAGGCTACACAAGGTTTGGCACGGCTACTTACACATAGAGAAGGAGGGAGTTTGGTAGCCTCCAAGGTTATGCACATCTGTCTTCCGCGACACTAGCTGCTGTAGGAATGTGGGAACAGGATTTTTGACATTGGTTGGCTTCTGGTATGACAGGACGTTACTTTGTTCAAATGAAACTATATGGTTATGCTATGGTACTACGTTTATTTAAGCATCAGCAGACATGCAGTAGACGCAGCACCTACGCTAATATTTTAGGGGGGAAAGAAAGATCAATAATTTTTGAAATAAAACTAATGTTTGAATTGAATAATTTTAAAATAAAGAGAAAGTATAGTCACGTGTTCAGCTTGCCCGCATATTAAGCTGACTCTTCCGAAAAGTGTTTTACTTGTGTAACAACAACATGTAAACATGACGCAAGTGCGTAATACGCGAGTTTGAAAATATTTTGTATAGAATTAAAGTGTAAAGTCATTATGTCTCTGATACAACAATATGTATACTATAAATAGACATTCAATAGACAGTAAACTTCACTTTCTCAATTTTGCAATGCAACGGTTCCGATAACAATGTGTGTTGAAAAAAATACTTGTTTTAAATTACAAAATTCAGGGTGTTGTGTTTCAGTGATTGAGTTGTCAAGTTTATTGTTCAAATTGCTGGAGTAATTAAAATATGTTTTAAAATAGTTTAAGTACTGCAAAGTGTTAATAAAACTGGATATATATATATATATATATATATATACGTATATGAAGCTTTGTTTGAAAATTTATTGAAAATAATAGGGGCACGATTTTCAGCATTTTCAGCCACTAAAACATTCTGCCCTTGCCTTTGAACATCAGGTTGACTGGCTGACTAGCTTTGGCATTTTCCATCAATATTTTATATGTACAAGCATGGGATAAAAGACCCTTCTAAATACTTACCCCAATGCGAACTCGGCATTGCATTTTTCGGAAATTAAATCTTTGATTTATTTAGAGCTTTACAAGTCAATTTGATATCACAAAATAATAATTATTAAACGCGTTTTATTCTAATATGTCAACAATTATTTTTAATATAGCTTAACTTTTGTAGAAATGTGAATGTGAACAGGCGATCTGGAAGTCGTATCCCATTGTAAAGTCAGATGGTGTGAGTCCACGATGCAAAACAGAATCTCGCAAAACAGAGGTCCCCATTTAGTAAAAAATAAGTGCTACTTACTACAGGTAAGTGTTTACATATTGATATATATTAAATGCCTCTAATTGTATTCTGTTGCATGTGCTTTAAAATACATAGAGCAGTTTTTATCAGACCTCACTATCTTCTTAATTCCGCTATCTTTTTTTTAAAGCTCCTTATTAATGTAAGCTTATCAATTTAAATTAACATTTATCAAACTATCTTATCATTAGTTTATTGATTCATTGTTTTATCACAGTTATTCTAAGCTCAATTGTTTTCTTGAAGCGAAATTCTAAAACTTAAGTTTTAAAATAAGGACCTAAATTAAATTAATTTTAAACAAATTAATTTTAAAAAGACTTTTAAATACTGTACGTCAGTTTTAGCTTCGGAATACCTTAAAAGCTAGGCAATAGACGGCAAAAACATTTTGTGTAACTGTTTTTTTTTCGTGTTACTTTTTATTATTAATTAGATAACCAAGTACCGACTGTCTCTAGTATCAATCTAAATTATTTTGTTAATATTCAACTAATATCCAAATTATTTTTCAAGTGAAATTCATTTTTGAAAGAGTTTCAAACCCACAGTAGAATTAAGGCAAGCAAAAATTGAGTGAATGGAATTAATAGATGCGATAATTACTATTCATTACTAAAATAATTAATTTTTTATTTCTTAAAAATCATGTTAAAAGAATTATCACACAATTGTGATTAATAATATTGTTTAAAAACTTAATTCTGAACTGAGATTTTGTCGTACAACAGTAATATTGGCTACGTAAATGTAAACAAAACTTACCCAAATAAAAGGCGAGTTTCCCACGTCATCTTGTCGAACTGGCTGATAAGCAAAATTGTAATAGGACCGACCCCGGCCAGAGATCATGCTGGCTGACGAGACACTGAGCCACGAATCACAGATTCCACGCAACGAAAATCCGTGCATGAGTTCTTCTATACACTTTCACCTGAATTCGTCTTGGCTGTCCTTCACGCTGTTGCCACATTGTGCATCTAATGAGAATCAAGCATACTAGTTTAACTGCGCTGTTACAGAAAGAATAGCCCATAAATTATGTGAGATGATAATGTGTTTCTATTTATATAGATAAGTGAATTCCTAACACCAAAACAAACTCATTAAACTAAAGTAAGGTTTTGTTTAAAAAAATATTTCTGAAAGTTAAAAATAGAATAAATTGTTTGTTAATAAAGAAAATACTTTTCACACATAATATTTTAAAATATCGAGTCAAAAGTTTATTTATTTAGTACGACGTTTCGGCAACTGATTTGTTGCCCTTATCAAGCCTAAAAACAATTTTTACATTACACTATAAAAATTGTATGCAGGTTGGTGTTCGTGTTTGTGAGTACGAGAATAATAGTAAGAAGGACACTCTTCCCTTCGTGTTTTCTTTGAACATGGTAAAACGTTTGGGCATAAACTTTAGTTTTTGGAAATTTTATTATACTGGATATTGAGTCTAACTGGAGCAAGATGACTTATTCTGAAGTTGTCCATATTAATTTGCAAAAGAATGGCATCAATATTAAAAATGATTTTGATAAATTATGTAGTATGTATAAGCCATTGTTGTGTAAATTAAAAGCCTCCAAGAACTAGTTAATGTTGCTGTATGTTCTCTATTGTTGTTTTATGAGTTTATGTGTGGATATTTTGCTTGTGTTTATATTGTTGTTCTCTCAGTTTTGTTAATGTTTTTAATTATATTTTAGATGAATTATGACTCTCACCATGTAGGTTTATTAAGTTTTTTGACTAAAATTTCATTGAAAATTGTTCAAAGTTTTAAAATATTGTTGTTGTGAGAATACTTGTATTTATTTATAGTTGTATAAATAGTTGTATTTATTTATACTTGTGTATGCTAATTTATAGTGTAATGCAAAAATTGTTTTCAGGATCGATAAGGGCAAAAAATTAGTTGCCGAAAAGTTGCAATAAATAAATAAATTTTTGACTCGATATTCAATCGGCTTGTCATTTGTTCAATGATTATCTCGAGTGCTCAAATAAACATGAATATATAATTACATTTTACTGTTTAAACCTCTTAGTCAGCTGTTAAATTATTCAGGTTTTTTTTTCGAGAAATTATTTCCAAAGAAATTATGTTTCGTAACAGTTTGAATTAGCAATAGGTTAATCACATTCTTTGAAAAAATATCCATGTTTTAAGAATTTTAACTTCAATATTTCTATTTTAAAATTATTTTTAGAAAACTTCCATTATATAACCCAAGACACAATGAATGCCATTGTACCTTGGACCATCTTAAATTGTATCATTGGTCAACCCTTGTTTTGGAACCTTAGCCATTAGGAATATGATATAATTAATATGAAATCAAATGTAATTTTATATTTATTGATATTATAATGTAAGTTGAAAATAATTATAATTTTTGGTGATCAAATTGTGTATTTTATTTTATAAATTGCGACAAATTACTTTTAAGATTAAACTTTATCTTTCTTTAACAAACATTAAACATTCCGACAAGAAGTATTCCCCTACTATGCCAACGAATGGGGGAGGTACAATATTTACTGTGTTCTTGATGAGTTTCACTTTCATCAATCTCCCGGGTCTCATACAAATTTTTCAATTTCATATTCTTGAAACGCCTTGCATATTTTACAATTATGGTACTTTCTTTTATACCTGTAATTTAGCAAAAAATACATCTATGGTTGGTTTTGTTGAAGTGAATCATACTACAAGGTTTCATTTAACACAATTTGTATTGAAAATTCAAAAACATTTCTTCATTTTTAGCTCTTTCTTGCTGTTCTATTTTATTTTGTTTCTACAAAACCTTGAATATTATTCATACAAGAATGTTGCAAATAAATCGATAGATGTTAAACTTTCCTTTCTTTTACCCATTTGTGTTTTCGTTTTTTTTATCATTGTTATAAGTCTTTGCTTTATTGTTATCTTGTTAGAATTTTCTTTAACTCAGGTTTATTTTTTCGACATCTGTTACTAATTAATTTCTTTCTGAGGCATCCTGTGTCCCACTGTATAAAAATTATAAACCTTGTGATGACTAACTAATACTTCTAAATAGGTTAAGGGCTATTTGTAATATGAGTGTGAAGTTTTCATCATCTAAAAACACGTAATAAAGAAAAAGAATTTTTTAAAGTCAATTCCTACTCAGGTCGACAAAAGATGTTTATTTTAATTACTTTTTATTTTATAATTACAATTAATGTAAATATGAAGATATCATTCTATCCATATCTTGTAATGCTTCACTATTACAACGAATCTTTTTCTTATAACTTCATAGTACTCTATGAACCATGCTTTTGTTTCTGTGGATCTTTAAGAAACAATTTGCTCTGAGAGAGTTAGGTCATGGTAAAAGTACTGGTTTTACTGGTTTTTAAATATGTAGATCCACAGTTCGAATCCGACCGGGACATTAAATTTTTAAATTTGAATTAATGAATAAATATTTGAATAAACCGTATTAACATCAATTGTCATTCACTATGAGTTTAAAAAAATGTATTTGAACTTGATTGGACGAGTAAAAACCTATTTTATTAACGATTGAAAATTTGTACAAGATATATATCAGGAGAGTGTGAGCTAGTAGAAGGAATTTAATTAATGATTATGTGTTAACAACCGAATCACTTTTTTGTCTTGCCATCACTGGATTTACTTCTAACACTACATAAACACCTTTATAGTAGAAGCTATTGACCTTACTTATACTTTAATAGTAAAGTCGTAGCATCTAGCTTAGGCCCCTTTAAACATTATTAGGCATTAAACATGTTAAACATATAAACATTTAAACATACTAGGCATTCTTGATTTTCTCTTATTATTATTAATAAACTTTCAAAAAGCTTCTTTTGATGACTACTTACTGGAAGAAATAGATGAAATGAACTGCATGCTGGCTATTTGTAGAAAACTCCTTCAGGCCTCGTATATACGTTTTACGTTATGAGGCGTTTTTTACCTAAAGAGTGTCGCTAGGAAAACGCGTCTTTAAGCCTATTTTCGTGGCAGAACTTATCAGTGACAAACTAGAAAGGTATTTATATTCAGAAAAACTCACTAAATAAAAGGCCACAGTCCAGAAGAAGAAAAGACAGGCATTGTATTAAGTTTAACTAATATGTTTATGCTTAGTTGACAATTTTTAATTAATTTGACCTAATAATGTACAAAGATAATTATTCATTTAATCTTGATGAATATTTTACTTTTTTACTGAAACTTTCAAAAAAATTTTTTTATTTATTCAAACAGTTATTTTCAAGCAAAACAAAATCTTGAATACTTACGTAAATTTATATAGAATATAAATTTATAAAACGTACGTTGGGCTACTCTTGTCGAAAACGGGCCAATTAACAACATGTTACCCCGACGGGACGGGGTTGCACTTTTTAGACTCATAACTGGACACGACTACCTAGCTGCACACCTAAACAAAATACACGTCTTCTCGTCTCCCAGGTGCACCCTTTGTGACAGTAAGTAAGTAAGTATAAATTTATAAAACATTTATTTAATTATTTTATAATTAATTATTATATAATTCCATTTTTACCAAACTTAAATTAAATCATTCTTGCAACAACTCAAAATAATTTAAAATTCTTTCGCAAACAGGCTTTCTTATAATTGTAGTGGAAAACTCTGGAGTTGGGCCTAGATCAGATTTAATTACCACTCTGTTATATTCATCACTACTTCTGAAAAAATTTACATTTATTTAAAAAGCAATACAAGGTTTGTTGTTACTTCCTGGAAGAATAATTCTTACGAGTAGCTAAGATGTATAAAGCTACGCAATAAACAAATTATAAAATTTGTGGATTTGGTTTTTCATGACGGTTTCGAAACTTTTATATTTAAACTTAATAAAATTATTTTCTGCCGAATTTATTGTCAAAGTAAACGTATGAAAAAACTCAATGAGAAATGAATCATTTTCGCGCGCACTGGCGGCGAATCTAGACTCTGATGAAGATTAATTCCTCAGTACTCTACGAACGTTTCCATAAGGTTTTTATAGATCTTTATTCAGTAAGTCAGAATTTTACTACATTTAAAATAAACATTATTGTTAAATATTAAAATTTATAAGTAAATCTAGGTTAATAATACTACTTTTTAAAAACAAGAAAGAAGAATCGATGAAAATTATTTAGAAGAAAAATATTTTTGCGAATCTGGCTTTAAATATTACAATTCTTAAATCTGGAAAAAATATTTAAATAAGGAATAAAGTGAAATTGTATGACTTCATTAAAGGTTTTACAAGTTCATTATTCACTTGGGACACATTATTGTATTTGAAAACATCAAGCTCAGTCGATAGACTATATATCTACACCCGATGAACACTTAGGCCTAACTAAAACATTATTATCGCCTATTTACACAGAATAAACATCCAACTGCCTAATCTAGACTCTTCAGTATTTTAATAGAAAAGTAAAATCTTCAACATGAAATAACCTAAATTGAATTTTTTATCTTTAGCTGCGAAAAATAAAATCTCAAAATATAAACATGTTAAACAAAACTTATTTTAAATATTTATAATTTGGACTTTCACGGGTTCGTACTTGTATTGGGCAGAATACAGAATTATGTTGAACTAGTTTTACAGTTTTTTAAAATCACATGCAAAATATGAAATCCATGAAATAGCTACTAGTTAAACTATAGTGCTTATTCTTTTATTTAACACTTTCCTATAGTAGTACTTAATTTTTGTTTAATCTTAACGGATGTCAACTGTCACATGATAGAGTCTTGGGGAAATTTATTTATGTACAAAAAAAACTGCATTTTATTCAAAATTATGAATTCATTTTCTTCTTTTGTGCGTTAGTTTTGATTGTAAAAATTTTGAAAAACGGCTTCACAAAATTATTGGTTTGTTCTCCAATTTTTTAAATTTTCAATTGTTTAAATCGTTTAGTATTCTATTAATCTTAATGAAAATATATTTAATACAATGATAATTTAACAAATTTCAACAAACATTTTTTCACAGAGATTTATATTTGAAAAAACAGTGCAATAATATTTATTTTGTAAAATACCTTATGCAAATAAAAACTGGGATTTACAAACTGTAAAAATAACAAAGACATTTATATTAATATTATACATCTGAAAGTTTGTGTGCTTGTTTGTTATTCAATCGCGCAATTGGACCGATTGAGATGAAATTTGGCATGAAGGTAGTTTAAGTACCTAAAATGATACAGACATATTGCTTTTAAAAATATTAATACTTGTTATGAATTATTGCAAAGTTATTGTTTATAAACTGGTATTTTATACTATTATTTTTCTAACCGATCTTTCAGTCATGTAAATGAAAAAAATATTAAAATGAGTTAGATGCAACTAATAATCAATAAACAAACCACTCAGATGTGTGTATAAGAACATTCCTAAATATGCCTAAAGCTATATTAATAATGATTTTTTATTATGTCGGAAAGTTATTTTTTATCACATTTTAGTTGGGACTACGTTTTTAGGCGCACAGAAGCATCGGCGCAACGTACTACGAATGCAACATTACTATGTACCTATAAAGTATCCAGTTAGGATAGACTTGGTTGTAATTTTATACAACATGTAACTAAACAGATTTACACACTTATGATGTGAGAAGAGATCACGTGACGTCAACTGGCAGCGGAAACTTGCGTTAAGAAGCCGACCAAACTATCGGCCGATACAAAGTCTGCAATCTGCGGGAACTCCCAAATGTAAACAATTAACGAAATTTACTATTATTAAATACAGTTATTATAAATTTTTGTGGATTTGTTTATATTTGTGTGATTGATGGAAAGTATTGATTTCTACTTTTGGTCACAAAAAAATCTTCAGAATAGAGAAATATTGAGTCAATATTTTTAATTTATTTCAATTAAGGTTAATTATCATTCATCACTTTTACCAATTATTAATTTATACAGTATTCTTAAAAAATATTACATTTAATATAACGATAATGAAATATATATTATAAGTATTCATGTAATATTTGTAAGTAATAGCAAAATTAAATTGTTTTTAAAAAGATTTTTATTTTTTTTATTTGGCCTATTCCTGGTCTTGGCAATTAAGCCATGCGACACTAGCCTCCCAGTATTGGCTGGACGTGGTTGGTCGATCTACATGCAAAACTTGACAGAAACGCAGGTGGTCTCCATCCATCCGACCATCGTGGCAAAGTGGACAGATGTTGGTGTCTGCCAGGCCTATGCGATGCAGGTGAGGCTAAAGATAGTCATGTCCAGTGCACAAGCGAAACTCTGCGACAGCTCTCGCTCTTGCCAGATTGTTAGGGAGTGTGCCTTTCGCCAAAAGGGTCTCCCACCTTTTTCCTTTACAGTAATTTTCATGGCAACCCTTCACCAGCGCTCCAACTTTAGCCTCTATTATGCCCCTTGCCGTGACGAGAGACGTAAGGGTAAAAGGTTGCTCTTCGCGGGTTCCCCATTTCGCCAATATGTCCACCTTTCCGTTTCCACTGACCGACATGGCTTGGCATCCATTGTAGGTGTACCATCCACCCCTCCATAGTTAGTTTGTGGATAGCTCTTCTCACTTCTATGGTTCTGCTACAGTCTGTTGGTGTATTGTTAGCCAAGGCAGTTATGGCAGATTGCGAGGCCACTTGGCGGATCATGGTCTTGTCTACAACTTTTATCAGTTCTTCGATTGCCAAGAGCACAGCTGCGATCTCACCATCATAATTACTACAAATGGTCCCCACTCCTCTGTACACTTCAAACAAACTCCAAAAAGCTCCAGCGCCAACTCCAGGGTTTGGAATTTTGGAGCCAACTGTATAAACATGTAGCAATTTTTTTTTTTGAATAGAGTGTTTGGATGGTTTTCAAGGCACATTGTCTCAACTCCTCTGGGTTTACCATATGCGTTTTTAAAAAGACAAAAATTAGATTTTTACTTAGAAATTATCAATTACTACAATAAATTGGCTTGTGTGTTTTTGTATTCATTTAATTGCATGCAATACAATAAAGCTGACAATAAATATACAACCAGTAACGCCATCTATTGGTAAATGAAGTCAACAGAATTTAGGTATATCCATATTAATTTGAAAGATTGCAGTTCCATTAAAGTTGGCATTTACAATGGCAATTAATAAGTCGTAGGGTCGACATTATGCAGGAACACATTTGAGAGCTCCGTGTTTCGGTCAGTTATTTGTCTCCTGTTTTAGATTCCCGAGTAGCAAAAATCTATATGTTTTGGCCAAAAATTATAAGCCTTTTAATATTGTAAATGGAAATACATTAAATAGAAATAAACCTATCGTGCACCTATCGTAATTTTGAAAATCTACTATAGCCTAAATTGCAGCCCCTACATTTTATAATTGCGGGCGAGGCCGCATGGTTAATAACTAGTAAAATAATAAAATTAAGTTTTTTTAAATATTCAATTTGACGAAGAGACTTGAAATATAATTTATTCTCCATTTAAACCAGAGATAAACATTCACATTATTTTCGTTTGGAATATTCCACATTAACTATGCATCTCTATCTTCCGGGAGGAAAAATAAAAATATTTAAAAAATAAGTTAATTAAACAAACTATGTTCACGACTATTGTCTTTCTAGTACAATTGAATCTCAACTTGAGAAATACAAGAAGCAATCAAGCAAAAATGTTAAAGACCATTTAAGAATCATAAATCAGTTGTTAAAATAAAACTAACTAAAACAAGAGCACATTTATTTAGGTCGTTAATGATTAGAAAACACTAAATTGAAATTTACCTTTCAGATACAGAGCTGAGGATATTTAAAATCAGAACAGAAAGATGTTCTATGTTTATGCAAAAACTGTGGAAATTATTCACAGCAAAACGCAAAATTATAGTCTAAATAACAAAATTTTTAAATTAATTCAGAAATAACTTCAATGTAACAAATCGAAAAATATCAACTTGACCTCTAAAAGAAATGTAATTCGACATGTCCAAAAATCCTTTTATAAGAAAGTAGATAGAGAAGTGATAACAATAAAAGAAATAATTACCCAGTTATAATTTTTTAATAATAAACTAAATTTCTGAATTATTTTTCGCCCCTCTATTTATAAAAATATAACAGACAATAGATGTAATATTCTTAGCTGTAATGCAGTTTAAAGTAACAAAAATAGAATACATAAAAGGAAAGCATAAACAGCCTGTTGTTGAAATACCAATAAAGCTTTTATGTTACAGTTTAGTAGTGTTGCTACCTGCGAACTTATGTTTAAAGTAAATTCTTAAAACAACTGACACAATACGATTTCAGCCTCACTATGCGGTCATGAAACTTGAAATTACTAATTTCCAGATAAACGTTGCGTCGTACGTAATTGACAAAAAATCCACGGTCAATAAATTTTTAAAATATTCTACACTAAATAAAATTATACTTCAATACAAAAATTAAAGTCTTTAAAATAAATACACATTTGGAATGTCGATTCTTAAGAAAATGGAGTATGTTGGTCGGTAGGATAAAACGCACGTTTTAAGAAGATTTAAGTGCAGACGGAACAATTACTTAATTTGATTAAGATGTACCAAATTAATTAAGCATTTTTCTTGACGAAGACCGACGATAGTTGACAAAAACGATTGTAACCTGGTCATTTATATAAACCACACTTGACTTATATTGTAATTACCTCCAATAAGGTACCTCAATTTATTATTTATAATAACCCAAATTTTTTGGTTCAATCAAACCAATGTTCTTGAACAACTTTATTAATTGTTTGATTTATTGGCTATTTATAATTAAATAGCTCTATCCACTTTTAAATTTTATAAAAAATTAAATTAAAATTGTAAGATAAAGTAAATAAAAAAGTGGTTGATTTGTCAGTCACGTTTACTGTATATATTTTGTATCATTTGGGACGTTTCGGAAATTGGTTAGTTTCCATCATCAAGCTCGTTATGTTTTCCTTGTATGGCGACATAATTTTTGAGGTATGGTTTCAATGACTGACTATCAATGTGCTTACTCTAGTTTTTTTGAATGCATTACAATTGCATATGCTGCTGCAATAATATGAAACATTATACACATCGGAAAACATAACAAGGCCTGATGATGGAAATAAAACAATTTTCAAAACCTCACCAATAATATAAAATATATATACTTGGCTGGCAAATCAACCGTTTGTTTTTTTTTATTTACCTTATATTGATGCGAGTTTTAAACATGAATTATAAATCGTAAAATGTGTTTTCTTAAAACTGTTAGGGATTTATTTGATCCTTATATAATATATTCCTTTGATTACAAGGAATGATATTTGGCGATTCCGAAATGAATTATAGTTTATAACCAAGTCATATAAACAAAAATGTAAGTCAATTTCTACTTAAGTTCAGAAAGTTTATTTTATTTTAGCTCTTTTTATAAAATAATTACAAATAATATAAACATGCCTGTCTTTAAAACCGTCACCCCTTAACCTAACAACTACAATCAGAAGACACTGATGAGGATCGCCACGGAGCGGTCGAAAACTTTCTGTCTCAGTAAGTTTTTACAATTTTACAAAATTTAAAATTCGGATAGTCATAAACTAATGTTAAAGTGATTAATATAAATAAAGTAACATAGCCTATGAGTTGAAACAGCTGTTCTACCACGTAACCTATAACATAAAATCAGTTGTATGCAATCATATATTATGACTTATTTTAAGCCAAATAAGACGAAATAACTCTATTGCATACCTTGCCCCTTTTGTAAAAAGTTTTTCTCCCATTTAAAACTAAAATTAAATTTTTACTAAAATTTAAACATCAGATTTTAGACAAAATAATCTTTTAAACACTGTTACTTTAATTTTTTTTAAACATTATTTTACTTTGTTAGCGATTTCTTTAGTTCTTTATAAGTCGACAGTCTTTCTTCCAACGTCGATTAAATTTTAATAGCCGTTCTAGAGAGGGATCAATTTCAGGAGCTGCAGGTAACTGTTTCCCTAATTATAGAATTTCAACAGATTTTAATGTCAACTTCGGCGATAGAACTTTACGATTCCTTCATCTGCGTTATCCCAGATAGGCTCAGGTTCGGTAATTAGTTCTTCCAGCTCTTCTTCCGTCAAATCCTCGTTCGCAATTTTTGAACGGTCGATATCTTCACGTTCAATGTCTTCAAATCCTTCACCGTTAATTCCATATGCTATTGAGACAAAATCAGTAAAAATGTTGTGAACACCTATCGCGACATCGTTCTGGTTAACACAGGCTTCCCACAGTTTTTTTTCCAATATGCACACACCGATGATGATTTAGTTCGCCTACAGATTCTTTTATTTTACAAATGCAATTCAAATTTTTTCAGCATTGGCTCACTAATGAAATTTCGGCTATTTTCCATGGCATTTAATAATTCGCCGAAAGTAAGGCCATAGATAAGATAGGTTGGGTGCCACGGCATAGGGGAATATTTGGAAATGAAGCCGCAGATGCGCTGGCCAGAGAGGGGTCTTCGACTCCCCTGATTGGACCGGAGCCGGCGGTAGGTATTTCCAAATCCATGGTCAAGATTGCAGTGCGAAGGTGGATGGCTGAAAGACACTGTGAGCACTGGATCAGGGCTGAAGGGATGAGACCCAGTAAGCTAACCCTTAGGAAACCTTCCTTGGGGCTGCAGAAGAGTCTCATCTATCTGTCTAGGCAGGAATTGAGGATAGCCACAGGTCTACTCACGGGGCACTGTGGACTAAGGAAACATCTGCATATAATGGGTATCTACAAAGATGAACCAGTGTGCAGACTATGCGGGCAAGAACTGGAGACTGCCACACACACCATTTATAGATGTGAAGCACTTGCCGAGAGGCGCTTCAGCCTCTTTGGTGATAGTACAGCTCTGGTGGATGCTGAAGATAAAACACTAGTCAGGAAACTCCTAAACCTGGTAAGAGGGAAGGGGCTCTTTGACTAGATCAGGGAGGTAAGTACAATATACCTTAAGGTAGCGGTGCTTCGGGTAGTTTAAACCCGCTCCCAAGTTAATAAAAAAAGGCCATAGATAGTAGGCTTTAAAAATGACAATGGCACCCTGGTCTAGAGGTTGAATCAAAGCTGTTGTGTTTGGTGGTAGGAACAACACTCCCATGTTAGGACGTAACAAATTTAGATGTGTAAGGTACCCAGGCGCATTGTGCATTATGAGGAGAACTTTAATAGGAACGGACTTCGATTTCAAAAAATATTCCACTTCCTTAACAAAAAAGGGTTACCATTCTGTAAAAAATTCTCCGCTTACCCAATCCTTTTTGTTCGCTTTCCATAATACTGGCAAGTGAATTTGTCCTTGACAAAGTGTTCTAGGGCTTAGGGATCTATCAACTACTATTGGTTTCATCATGTAACCACTAGCACTACACCACAATAGAACAGTCAAATGAACCTTCCTGAAGCCCCCGGGCAGATTTCTCCTCCTTCAATAAGAAAATTCGTGAAGACATTCTTTTCCAAAACAGTCCCGTCTCATCTGCCTTAAAAACCTTATCGACTGTGTAGTCTTTCTCCGAAATAAAATTTTCAAAATGAGTTGGAAGCTTCATGACCCGCTGAAGCTGATTCACAGACAATTTTCACGTTGTGAAGAGAAAACCGTCTTTTGAACTTGTCAAACCAGCCTTTATTTGCTATAAATGATTGGCTGTCGAGACATCACCCCCGTTTTGAACAAAATGTTCATACAAACGCTTAGCTTTTTCACGAACAAAAATCAAACTCATTAACTTCTTTGTTTGTGATTAATCTTCTATCCACATACTCAGAGCCTTTTCCATTTTTTCGATGTTTAGTTTACAGGTATATCGCGACACACAGAGGAAACTTTCGCCGATTGACAAATCTCTTCTCTGACACTCCTCCTTAAATTTTCTTCATTTTTTTATAACGCACTGTTGACTAGTAAACGCTAAAATGCTTCGCGACAGATGCTATGCTTTCAACACATTTTAATTTATCTAAAAGGTCAATTTTCCTAATCAACGGGATAACGTTGTTTGCCTTTTCTTGTCCCTATTAGTGACATTATTACTTCCATAAACAATTAAAAGGTAAAGATAAAACAAAACAAAACAGATTCAACACTTACACAAGTAGACGTGACAATTCGAAAACTAGCAGATGCGACACGTTTGGTATCTCACGGGCAAAACAAAATCCGTGTTAGTTACGGCCGCCAGATACGATTATCGATGTTTGGATTTCGAAAATTACTAAACAGCAGTAGGCCTAAATAAACAAAAGTAATGCTAAGCGTTTGTAAGAAGCTGGATTCGGGTGCCGAATTGACTCATCGTAGTGTGTCAGTGACGATGACACTTCTTAACTTGTTATAAATAAGGAATCTTTTGACTAGTTGGCCGAGTAGTGTAGACTTTAATCGATGTTTAGAGAATAATCAGATTCGTGATAAATAACTACAGTACTGTACAAAATAAGCAAGACGAGAACACATTAGTCTATCTTCTAGGAATGCTGTAATTTTGGCGACCGCAAGTGGTAAGTAAAACCGCGAAAAGCGAGGAATTACTTTACTGTACTTCTTTTATAACCTTATTTTATAACATATTTAAAGTTAATATAGTAGGTAGTAAATAATATAATTTTTTTTCAACATACATTCTAAATTAATGATAAACAAAGTAAAATTTTAAATTTTAAAACACATTAAAAAAACAATTTTAAAATTCTATACAACACAGAAAATAACATAACCTACAAATAATTGTACTATCTCTTGCATGATATACATTGTTATTCGTATATTTCAATCAAACATACGAGTTGTTTTAATATAGTCTATAGAAAATTGCATTTCAAAGTGGTTTACAATAGTGGCATCACATAAAAGGAGGTAGTCAACTAATAGCTTCTCTCCCCATGAACTGATAGATACTACAGCCAATGTAAAGAAATTAATAGTTAGCCTACTAGCGGCTCATAGCAGCAATTGCTACTTCTTATTTATTACAATGAAATGAAATACTCATTGTTTAACTCTTTGTAATATTTTTAAGTACTATATTAATAATTTTATCCAAATATCAATACATTTAATGCTGGAATCACAATAGTATTTCTTGGTAAACAATGTTTTTGTGTAACTATTTTCATCATTGTATATTTTGCCATTTGTGTTTTGGTTTTCTATTAGAATTTTAATGTCTTGAGGTGCTCTTGTTCTACTAAAAGCTACATATTGTCCATGACTGGATACTGGGTTTCCCAAATCAGTAGCACACCCAAGGGCCCGGCCCCCCTTTACCATGAGAAAAAATGAAATTTATAAATAAATTGAAAATGACAAGAAAAATATTATATGTTTAACTGGAATTTAGGTGTAGGGTAATACGAAAGGTAATAGGAAATAATATTTAGCCTACTTGTAAATTGAATTCTCTGAGTCAGTATTTCCTCTAGTGAACGGACTGTAATAGCCTATATTTATTGAAAACACACCATCCACTGTTGGATAAAATACATGATGTTATTACTTTTATTTTTATCCTGTTTTAAAAAGCTTATTAGGCTTTAAGTAGCATTAAAATGTTAGCAATCTTTAAATGTATCATTAATTTTAAAAAATCTTAACGTTTCGCTTTGCGGTAAAATACGCAGTTTTTGAGTTAGCACCTTGAGGTATAACAAAATAAGCATTGAAGTTACTTGAGAATTGATAATTATGGGGAAATATTGAAATTGTCGAAAAATAATAAACAGCCTACTTTACTATGGCATAAAAACACAGAATTAGTCTCAATTAGAATCTTTTTTATGTTGCCTATGCTTAAAACATAAGTTTTAGAGTAGTAAAAATTCAATATTTTATACGGAAGTGAACAAACCGAACCCCAAAACAGCCCCGTTATAGTTCTGGTCCCCCTTGACAAAATCCTGGGTGCGCCACTGTCCCAAATAGTAATTTTTTAAAGATATCCCTTGAATTTTGATTATTGTCACTGAAAAGGTTAGTCTTATTGGAAATTGAGTCCTAACAAATGAAAAAGGCACATTTTTATCTGTTGTTAGTAGTTCTTCTTTTAAAAAATACTGCTTGGCCTTTGTTAATGCCAGTAACTATTTCCAAGTATAATGATTTCTTCCAACATAGCTTTCACAATTAGCTTTCCTACTCCATTTACCAGTCCAGAAGATGTATTCATATTTCTGATTAACGTAACTATAGCTTCAATCTTTATTTTTAAATTGTATAGAGGCATTCCAGATAGTGTTAGTGAGCTTAAGCTAACAATATTCTGAATCACACAGCTATAATGATAACTGATGCAATGATATAATGATTTAGAGGGTATATACTCGTATGCTCATCAGTCCCTCCTCCTGCATTGTAAATGATCCTTAACCTTTCTCTCCACCACCATTCCTAAATACTCCTCTTCTTCCATTACAGTTCATTTCAACATAAAAAAACACTAAAATAAACCACCAATAAATTAAACAATGTTCTTGTAAATTATCCTTGACCATTATTTCTACTGCACTCCATTCCCAAATAATTTTACACAAAATCACAGCCTTCCTCTATTACATACACTTCAACATTTCAATTAAACTGAATAAAAATAAAATAAATAAAAAATCAAATTCACATCAGCTGATGCTATCACCATCTGGTTTATTCATTAATCACCATCTGGTTTATTCATTAATCACCATCCAGCATATAGGGCTTACTTATTAATAAACCCACTTTGGTGATACTACCATTAGAAAATCATTGGATCTATCAAGGCCAGTGGGGCAAAACCCAGGTAATTTTTGACATGTCTGATAGTTTTCCCACCGTCTTTAGCCCTCAAGCTTTAAAATGTACCTAATCTAAGTATGTAATACTTCTATAAATTAAATCAACTTGACTGCTTTCGAAGCACTGGATTCTACTGTGAATCATGATAACACAAGAAGCCAGTAAATGTCATCCTATTCATGCTTAAATGTGACACAAAAGCTGTGGACATTTACAATCTAAAATCTCTCTATTTTACTTTAAGTGGCTGTATAACCATCCAGGGACACCACAGTGCTCTGTGCTTCCTTTCCAACATGACTATCTGAAAATCCTTTTAATCCTTCTAATTTTTCTGAGTTGTCTGCTCCCTTTCAAAAAATCTTTTCCAAGAACTGCCTTTTACATTAAGTAGTAGTTTAAGTTTCTATGTAAATTAATTTTAAACACATATTGTTTGTGTTAATTCCAAGTCTGGTGTATTTAAATGTTGTAACCCATTCCGTATACATTTCTACCACTTGTTACATTTCTTTATGTTTAGTTTTAGTTATTAAGTCACTTTGTAAGCAATTCACCCATTTCTTCAATTTTTAACTGTTATTAGATACTTATATCTAACAACACTATACAGTGTTTGTAATTTTTGTAGATTCCATCTTCTCGTGAGCTACTAGTTTTCACTAAAACACTTGTAAATATTTACAAACTTGCCTGTAGTAGAACTTACTTATATTTGTTAAGGACGGCCGTTTCGGGAGATGTGTCCAATTGTCAACTCAGACCGTAACTGATCTCAAGGTTTTCTTAGGTTATGGTATTAGGGTGGGGGTGGGATATTATGGTGGTGTGGGTGTACTTTGTGAGTATTAGAAGTTATGATGTCAAAAAATGTGCGCTAGTTATAATGTAATTGTGTATTGAGTATGTGTGTAGGGTGTAGTTATGGTGGTGTGGGTGTACTTTGTGAGTATTAGAAGTTATCATGTCAAAAAATGTGTGTGAGTTATAATGTAATTGTGTATTGAGTATGTGTGTAGGGTGTAGTTTGAAGTGTCTGTATATTTCATATTGTTCGGTTGTGTAATGTTGGTTATTTCTGTGTTGTTTATGAAGAAAATGTAGGTTAGATGTTATGTCTATGTAGTCATGTTTTGTGGAGTTGAGATGATCAACAAAGTTTGATTGGTAATTATTGTTTGTTAGTCTGTTTATACGTTCTTGGTAGCGTGTGTAGAAAGACCTCCTTGTTTGGCCAATGTAAAAACTGGGGCACAAACTGCAAGTTAGTTTGTAAACTCCAGAGGCGTTGTAAATGTCGTTGATTTTGTTGTTGGGTTTAAATTGTTTATTGAGAGTGTTGTGTGTGGATTAGGCTATTTGTAGTTGTATTTTTGTAGTGTGATGGTTTTGGATGATCTGTATGGTATTGATAAGTATTTTACGGGATTGCCGTGTTGTGTACAAATTCTTTATAAAGACACTTCAAACTATACCCTACATACTCATCACACAATTACATTACTACTCACACACACTTTTTGACATCATAACTCCTAATACTCACAAAGTACACCCACACCACCATAATATCCCACCCCCAGTTACGGTCTGAGTTGAGAATGGGACACATCTCCCGAAACAACCGTCCTCAAAAAATATAAGTAAGTGCTACTATAGGCAAATTTGTAAATATTTACAAGTGTTTTAGTGTTTGTAAGCTATTAGAACACTGTTAGATCTGAAGTCAACTAATTAAATCACACATTTTTACTTGTTTGTTGTAACACATAAACACGGCATACATACATGTTAAAATAAAGAAAAAAAGAGAGAGCCTAAAGTCAGTCAGCAAGGCCACAGTCATTTAGCATATTAAGACCTTGTCTTATCGTCTGACCATAACATCCTGCTGTGTTAGAATCTCCACTCACATCTAATCAATACCTAAAGCCATTCTCATATTCCTACTTGCAGCTACTATTGCAACAGACAAACAATGTATAACCTCGGAGGTCACCGAATCTCTTCCTTCTC
Source organism: Prosapia bicincta (assembly GCA_036971475.1). Classification (NCBI taxonomy): domain Eukaryota; kingdom Metazoa; phylum Arthropoda; class Insecta; order Hemiptera; family Cercopidae; genus Prosapia; species Prosapia bicincta. The sequence continues at coordinate 48,468,357 of JBAIZL010000001.1, read as the reverse complement.
TGATAACTTAAGCAGCTCTTGAATAAGCTCATCAAATTGTAAACTCCAAATAAGGACAGTATTTCAAGTAAAACATGCTAACATTGAAAGTCTATATTCAGCTGAAGAGTTTCCTAAATAAATCTAGAGCTTGTTGGATGATTCAGAGAACATTCACTATTTTCAACTGTTCTCAAAATCCACCCTTTACTCTAAATCATCTCTCGCGTCAACTTTCATGGATATTAGTGTAATCTTGTAAGAGTATAGAGAACTCTTCAGCACCATTCAGTTGGCTGTTGGTAGTAGCTGGTACTTTTCCTAAACTTAAATCTTTCAAACATATTTTCTTTTGAAACTTTCTACAATGGGAAATAAAATTTAAGCAATTATAATGCTACGTCACAGTAAATTTTTCATCTTTTATTTGTTTATAATAATAGATAACTACTTAAACACTGTGTGTTGTCAGCCGTTTAAATCTATCCTTTGGTCAGGAATAGTCACAATGTTTATTACAAGTCCCCTTTGAGATTTACATTCATATTGTATTTTTATTGTTATGTATTTGATGTCTCCTTATTAATTAGACTACTTCCAACTGATGTTAAGTTACTTGACAACCTTGTTATAATGCGTTTATTACTACTGTGCCTTATTTTGAAAATTAAATTATTGCAAATTAATAAATGTACTAAATATTTAAATTAAACTTCTATAAGAAAAATAGTTTGAAAATTAATGTTACACTGCTGTAAATAAACCAATAAAAATTTAAAACTACACCTTATAAATGGTAAATGTAGGTTTGTAAATAAAGCCCAAATACACACGAGACATACATTTTTGCAAATGCCACGAGCCAGAGCTAGAAGATTTATAAAATAAGACTTAAATTTTTTTTTTTTTGAAGACTGAACTCGAGAAAATAAACTATGACCCCTAAAAAATATTTAATGTAGACAATTGTGGTACAGGACAAGGCTACCAGAGTAGTTACCTTTAAAGGGAAAAGGCAAGTTCAGAAAGTGACAATGTTTGTGTTACCAGCAGCCCTGTATATTCCCCTTCTACTACAATTTTTTCAGAAAAGATCACAGGAAGAACTGCTAGCTCCTCCAGGGTTAATAGAGGCTTAGCTTGAAATCAGGCTGGATCAATGGTGCATTGTTTCTGAAAACATTATATTTTCTATAGTTAAACCCTCAATAGTTTATCTGCCTCCTTACTAACAGATAAGCTAGTCTTTGGATGATGCATTTGTTTTCTGTGAAAACTCAATATGCAAATGCTATAGAACAATGGTTGGCCTCTAACAAAAACAGAATTGTAAAAAAATTATAAGTAATCCGTTTGTGATGCATACATTCGTGTTGCTAATCTTGAAACTCTCATCAATAGCTTTAGAACAAACAAAATTCACCCCCTTGATCCGGATGACTTCAGACAGCATTATTTAATATGGAGACAGCTTGAAGAGCCAGACACAATGTAGGAAATAATGATAGCCAGAATACTCCAGTTCTACTTAGTGATCAGTTCAAGAGACATTTAGGAAGTTCTGCACTGTCTAGAGCTGATATCTCTATCTTGGTAACAGCAATTCCCCATAAGACATTTCTAACAGTCATAATTTAAAGGAAAGAAGTGCAACAGAAAAAAAATTAAAATCAAAAGCAAAAAAAGTATCATTTTAAAACATCAAGATCGGCTAGGAAAATTATCGACAAAACCTCCCAGAAAGAAATATGATAAGAATTTAAGCAGCTCTGAGGATTAAACAGAAGTTTTACTGATGTTCACTGCTGAGTATAACTTAAGTAACAAGTTGATTCATGTCCTAATTGTAGAAATGTTTTTCCTATGATAAGTAAAGGAAAAAATAGAACAGAGTACCAAATGTTGTTGAATCCAAAGATGTTTGTATCTGAACAACTTTACTATAATGTATATTAACCATTTTAATAAAATTTACCTTTAAAACATTAGTAGGCTACATAACTGGAAAAAGGCCCATAATTGGGGCACCTTTTATGAAAAATCCAAATTTACATTATTTTGGTTTACTAATTTTTCTTTAAGAAAAAGTTATTCAGTAGTATTACATAAGAGAATAATTGAGTACGTGCTAAATCCAATAAATTCACTTTTGATGATTTTTAACTGTAAATAATGTTTTCAAAATTTAAGTTGTAGCTTAAGTATGGTATTTGTCATATATACACTGCAGAGGGAACTTCACTCAGCCTGCTGTCAGCTTTAGTTGCTTTGTACGACAATGCCTGAACTTACAATAATGAAAATCTGAGTTGGCTATGGTAGACATCTTAGTTTGTGTATGAAGTGTGGATGTTTATTTAAACTGGTAGAAGTAATTTTTCTTCTGTAAGTAAATAATTTTTTCATATCTAGAATATGCAAAAGGCCTGATGAGATATAGTGAACCTACTATCGAAATGTTGTCAGTTCTTTAATAAATGACTCTTGACTCATCAACATAATTTACAACTTGTTCATCTTGTATAATGAACAACCTAGTCATTGTAAACAGTAATGTAAGAGATTTTTTAGCTTGAAGTTAATTTCTTTTTACTTTCTTAAAACACTGGAGTTTTTGTGCTTTATCAATCAATAGAAGCAGAAACGTTTTACACAACCGCTGCTTGCTATCCTTTTGTCCTAAATTAGTTTTTGTTCATATCACATCAGCAAATTTTTGACTAACCAATTTTTATTTTTTTCTAATTTTGTATTATCTAGATTCATCCAAAACTGACACATCTTTTATTACAATCTACCAAAGTAAATTTGCATTTACATGTTTAAAATCAGTAAACTGACCTGTTTTTATAAGTTTTGATATCCCAAACATTTTCAGTGAAATCGTTTGATCTACTTAACAAAATGTAGTTCTTGAATTTGTAAAGCCACTTTTCAGCCATTTTTTTAAAAATTCACTTTCCTTCACTGATATGTGTAAACACATAAGTGTTTACCAAGGTTTTGTATCCCACCCCCCATTCTTCTGTGATGTATTTTCCCCCTTCTTTCTCTTTGTACATTGGAATAACACTTTCCTTTATTACCTAATCTTACTTAACACTAAAACTGACATCATCAAATGAGACCAAGCATTGTGGAAGAACAATATGATTTACACAGTGACATACCTTTTGTCAAGTGCAAACGTTTCATCAATGTTTCATAACACAACTACATTTATTCTCTCCCTGAGGAAAAAATGACAAGAAACACTCAAATGCCTATGGAAAATTCAACACAGTACACTTTATTTTCTATTCTCAATTTCGCTTTCTGGGAATCAATGACTGGATTACTAATCTGTTGTTGAATTTCAACTGCTTTAAAATCTCTTGCATTAAAAAAAAAAATATTGGAGTTTGTTTCAACAGTACAAGGAACTTTACATGCTCAATTAGTAGCAAGCTAATAAATACAGGTACAAGTGTGATCATGTATTACACTTAGTGTTAAGTGTGACACATTAGTGATAAGAGTATTTTTTTTAAAAAAACCTTATTTAAAAAAAACGTATTTAGAAAAAAAATTTTTTAATCTCAACTTATTTTAACAGTAGTAGTTTGAATGATTACTAATAACTTTTAAAGGTTACAAATAAATAACACATGACCTCTCTAGAAAATCTTTGTATTGTAGAATTTATTCAATGACCTTAACTACACACATTACATGCAATACTAATTTGCTACAGATACAGAGTCATATTCTAATTACAAAAGTAATAATAGTTACATAATCATCAAAGTTCAACAAAAAAATGAGACCCATTTGGCTTTTAATCTGGAATTAATAAAATAAATGTTATTTGCATTTTATATTGTAGATGGATATTATTAGTACAATCCCTTTAATTATCAGTTGCTGCTACTTTAGCAGAAGTTGCTCTGTCAGGTATTGGACTACCTCTCCTTTTACGGCCGTAATTTCCCCTCCCGCCAAAGCCACCTAAAAAAATTATAATAAATTCTTACTTTTTTACAGAAGGAAAATGTGAATTGTAACATGGACATAAATAAACAAAAATGTACAGTACAGTAGTTATGCCTCACTACTTTTCCCATTATGATTAAAGTATCATAATAATTTTCTTCTAATACCTTTTCATATTTACAGAACAGCTGATTTTCCCAAATACTAAATCAAAACCAATTATTGATAATTCTAACAAACGTGTAAATTTGAGAGTACAAATTCATCGTACTTTATGGTTTATCACTTCTGGAAAATGATACATTTGACAATTCACTAACCCATAACAAAAAACCATATAAAACTAATACTATTTCATTTCTTTTTATAATTTAGACTAATATGACCTACAAAGGCCATTACCTAAGATGTGAAAATAAATCATGATTTAAAAAATTCAACTAGTATGGGTTGTGTGATACAATAAAAGTTAATAAAAAAATTGTCGAGAGGATTTATTTTAAAATAAACTACCAAATGTGTTCTAGAAAAAGTCAAACGGATAATTTTAATTTCTGAAATAGTTGGCAAAACATGCATATAACATGAACATAACAAATTAAATATTACATTAATGATTTCAATTTTGTATATAATCTCATTAACAATTAAGTTATTTTTGTTTTCATTTTAGAATTTGTTTAAATTTAGACTTTCAAGTATGCATACTTTTTATTCTATTAATTAATTTGTTGTAATTCACTGACCTTTTTTCCCTTCAATTTAATTTCTACTAGAGTATAATTTTAATTTGTTCACAATAAACCCTTTTACAATAAAAATAAAATTTAATACAGATGTAATTGTTCAATTAATTGTCCTTCTAGTTAATATTGACAAATCGGTTTATTTTTTTACTACATGAAACCTTAATGCAACTGAGACTTAATAAATTACCAAATTGTTTAAAATATTATTTTATTAAGTGAACCTTATGTTTTATCTCTAAAAATTTTCAAAATCAGAATATTGTTTAAAAAATGTATCTTGACTCTCTCAGTGTCACAACCATTCCGTCAAATTATATATGTAATTTGCCAGCCGGCTTTTGACAATTTTACAAACGTTTTAGGGAAAGTCAACCTTAGAATGAATCAGTTAACCCATTGTAGATTGGGTTCACGAATAATTGTGAATTCAGTGGTAGCTGCTACTAAATTATGTTGAGCTAGTTTATGAAATTGATTATTTGTAATCATTACTAGTAAACAGTAATAATCATGAATAAAATAATAAATGTGTAAACAAATTAGTAAAATCCTATTTACAGTTTGAAACTTATCAGTTAATTGTAGGGCCCCCAACAGTTTTGCAACTAATTATTTACATTTGTAAAAAAAGTTAAAACTAAAAATGATTTCAAAAAGATATTTACAAGTATGTTTTAATAACAACACATAAAGGCAACACGAATGGTACACATCTAGGGCCTAGGTCTAGAGTTACTGCAGTCTCTCACCCACATCTGAAGGATAAAGGCTAAAATAAAAGGTTGACCTAAACTGCCAACTGATAATAAGTTAGCTATATGCATTAGAAAGACAATAAAAATCCTACTTCATTTTTCCTGTCCTACCAAGAAGTATTAAGACAGCCATAAATATTTTTCATTATGGTGATAGTTTCGAGAGGTACAAAAAATTGCCTAGTTTGAGAAATATGCTGCACTTGCTTATCTGAAGCATGGAGATAACAATAACAAGGATCAAGTGGACGAAATATTCAACACAAAAAAACATCATTCCCTCAAGCAAGAAGCAGGCTGAGCTCGGCATTCTTCCTATTATTAACTTTTTGTTAGGACAAGATGATCTCCTTTATAAAGTATAATAGGTTACAGAAATTTGCATAGTTCTTTTTTCCTTTTGTTGGCAACAAAATACAGAACAAAACAATAACCCTAACACCATCATAAATGAACAGTATACAAAAAAATAAATGCATTATTTCTACAACAAACAAAATAATTTACTAGAGATTGAATTTGAACTAAATTTGCGCCACTGGTAATACCCAGAAACGCTATACCAAAATTTATATATTATACATTATTTTATACAGAAATTAAAAAATGTATCAAAACAATTGCCAAGAAGAAGTTTACATTATAAGCAAATAGATAATACTAGAATTAACATATTCACATTTTAAAAAATAGATGTTTCACTTTTGCAGAATTGTTTTTTTTAAATTGTCAGCTGTTTTTACAAAAAATTTACATATAACTGCTACTTCCAGATACACATATATTAATTATTTGTAATAATTAATGAAATAATAATATTTAATTAAATGTTATGTTCAAATGAAAGAAAAATGCATTCAATCACAACAATTAAGGCAGGTAAATGGAATAGATAACACATCAGGGCAGTTTTGAAAGTTTTGGTTTAAAACCTGACAAACAACTTGCATCATCTCATTTAATGAAGAACGTGGAGGAAAACATACAAGCATTAGTAGTATAAAACAAATAGAACTTAGAACTAAACAATCAATTGAAAATATAAACTAATAATTCATAAATTAATAATCTCATAATAATACATTACAATTTTTTTAATGGATTAACTTTGGTAATTTATACACATTTTAAATCATTGATTATATAAATACTACATCACTAAACATGTTTGGTTTCCTAAACATATGGAACAATGTTATTTACTTAATGAAAGATAATTTTCTTGTTAATTTTGTAATTTAAATTATTCCCTATTATAAATTTTCATGCATAAAACTTTGGTGTCAGACTCTACTAAACTTGCATTATAGAACCAATGTTCAACATGTATGTTACAAAACTGGAAATATATGATATAGAGCGATTTTACATGTAAACCAGTGACCTGCAAAATGAATTCTTTACTTATAACTAATATTACTATATTTTTTTGTTTTCTGTAACTCTTGTAATCTATAACAAATTCATAAAAATGTAAATTTTCCTAATGATACATTAATGACGGTTTTATCTTATTTTCTGACGTAATGACATATTTTGGAAGCAAAATTTAGAAAAATTAAAAAAATTTTAAGTACAGGTAGTTTATAACAGAAATATTTTATCACGAATATATAAATAATTTCATTTGCACAGCACAACATTTTTTATGTGATTTTTTTAACATTTAATGAGAAGGTTTAAAAATTTATCAGAAAAAAATTTAACATTTTCTCAGACGAATTATTTGAGATAAATTATCAGTTACCTGAGACAAAATATATAATTTAATTTAACAATGTTATACTTTTAGCAGCTCAATAATAGGCTATAAAATTGTTTGAAACACAAATTTTTGAAGCAAGTAGATCTTTTTTCCAGTTCAATGCACTGAAATAAAATACAGCTATGAGAAACAATATTTTAGAGTGTATGTACAAGATTATTAGTTATTCCCAATATAAATTTAATTGGTTGTACTTCTATCTAAAGTTTAGAGAATAAAACCAGCAAAATGTTTTAATATTTTTGTCAAAAAAAAAAAAAAAAACAGAAAAAATAATAACTTATACTTTCTATTGGTGTATAACAGATCTTAAGATAACCTAGACTGCCAGGAGCAAGTTATAAAAACTCATTTCACTTACAAAAATGCGCAATTATAAGGAAAACACCAATATACAGAAATCACTAGTATATAAAACAAAAGAGAATGTAACAAGTTCAAGTGTTTAACAATTTGAAAAACAATTATTACAAATTAAAAAAAGTGAAATAACGAGTGCCATAATTCTGTTGCTTGGAGAGTTTACTTCACAATGCCGCAAAAATAATTTAGTGATGTTAAAAACTTAGAATTATTAATCAAAATTGTTTTTACTGTAAATTCAGTGTATCAATGCCAAGAAAACTTTATGATTGACAGAGATAACAACTTCAATGTTTTTATCAGATTAAAAAATTCAGATACTTGGATAGAAACAGTCTTGCCAACAATACTTCTACCATCTAGGCGAAATGAAAAATTTAACTAGTACAAAATGCTGAACCTTTCAGTGTGTTATAGACTGTTGCACACACTTTGAAAAAATAATTTCTCATATTATATGTATGCTTTAAAGAGAAAAACCATGGTATAGACTATTTGGAGGGGAAGTTGTTCATGCAACAACCAATTAAGTTAAATAAAAAAAAATAGAAATCAAGATTGTCAGCATAACGTGACATTGGCAATTGCCTGTGCGCCCACCATTATCATGTCATAGGTTCCCTGCTAGTTGAAAGTTTTTAAAACGCCATGTTATCATGGCTTAGGGCAGTTTATATATAACAAATAAATATATACAAAATAATAAGACATTTTAAAACTTCTCTTAAACATTACTGTTTTATAAATACACATTATAAAACTATTTAGGTAAATGTAAAACTGAAAAAGTATTTTATGTATTAACCTCTTCTAGGCCGCCTGCTTTTGAATGATTTGTTCCTAAATTTTGCAATATCATCTCTGACTTTCTCTAAGAATTTAGTTTCTTCTTCCCCTTCTAATGCTCTTACATCAATATTGTTCTCTCCAATTTTTAATTTCCTTTCCTCTAGTTTTTCAAGAACCTGTAGAAATAATCAAAATGAAAAAAATTATTACTATATTTTAATCATATATTTAATTAACATTTCTAAACATTCATGTGATCCAGTGGCATGGATAATACTCCCAGCGATCCCCGCTCCCGCAGCATATTGAGATGTAAAAATTTCCCCACTAGGCCTTACTTTGTTCTATTTTATCTCAGCTTTCACACAGTGAAGTCTGTTTTTAGAAATTATTGCAGAATGCTGACAAAAAGCAATTCAAAAACCTTACTGCTCTTTGTTGGAAAGTTTTTCTAAGTATATTTACAACGTAAAATTAAATTTCACATTTAGTAGTTAGTTTTGTACTAAAAATTCACAAAAGTAGGTTTTTTAAATAATTTTAAACATATAAATTTTTGTAAATTTTCTTCTAGTTATGTTTAACACGTTGACTGCCATGACAGTCACTGGTGACAGACATTGTATTTTGCATACGGCCTCGGCGGTTACCCATGACCGACAATGTAGACCTAACTTTAGATCATCACATAGGGTTGTCGGGCACATTCACGATGTATTTAACCATATGAGGTGTCCAACGCGGCTTTTGTGTTACTGCAACTTAGCGTTCAGAAAATTTTTTATTTTTATTTTGTATTTTTACAAGACTATAATTATTGGGAAACTAGAAGTTCAGAATTTCAAGGCAATATTAGAAAAAATTAGTTTATATTTACACTTCTTTGTAGAACTACATTACGTTTTAGAATAGTGTTACCTTTGATTTTATCCTTAAAAAAATTCACCTAAAAACTAAACAATTTGAAAATTATAAACTAAAAACTTCATGAAAAAATGTTGTTGTTCATGACAATCTGGTTGTTAATTACTTATTACACTTTGAAATTACTTGTGACCAAACATTCTATTATTATAAATTGTTGAATTGTTAACTTACATTTAGAGGAAACGTTTTTGTCTTAAGACTTCAATTTCAAAATGTAATAAGATAAAATTCAATTTAAAACGTCCTCCAATTCATGAAATCGTATAAAATTTGGAAAAACAGCTCAATTTAAAACATACTTGTATTGAAACAATACAAACATAAATGTAAGAATAATGTTCGAAATATATTTACATTATAATTATTTAAAACAAAATATTTTCGAACAAAAATAGTTATACTGAAAATTTTAAAAATTTGTAAGAAAAATCTAGTGGTTATATTTATTGCTTAAAAATGCCTATTTTAATATTGTGAAAATTTGTTATAGTACATATTTTTACTTGAGTTTATATTGAAAAAATTCAATAAAAGTATCAACATTTTACATTCATTTGGAGGTTTGGCCTTGAATAGGGAATACGTAGTAAGCCCGATAATGTGACCGACGCAGCACCTTGTAGTATAAATTTACGACAGGCCATAACGATCATCAGTGTCCAACAACATTATAAAATAAAACAGTTTGAATGAATAAACACACTAGAAGACAAAATATTATTATGTTTTGTCATTATTTAAACGAAAAGTACAACAATAAAACAGTTGTGTTTGAAGGTTATCTGGTTAAACTGGTTGGCAGTCAATGTGTAAACCCAAATGTTAAAAGTAATGAATCTGATGAAACCGGACAGGAGTTTTAATAAAATTTATTTTTCACATGCTTTAGAATTTTGTTCATGCACTCTGCGTTCCTTGACCAGTAGACACTTGGGCACTTTGCCAGGGTATTATTTATGCCACTAATGTGATCACTTAAGTTATAAAAAAATATGTGAAACCTGTTACATGATAAATCATATAAGTAATCAAATTTTTTATTTTGTGTGATAACTGTTTAACAAATAGATTGCAATAGTAAAAAACATAAATAATGAAACTTCAATGCTAAAACAAAACCCTAATCAATATGTTTACAGAAGAAATGGAGCATTTTCCCCTCTCCAGGCTTCTATCAAATCTTTTCAATGAACATGGTACCTTCAAGTATCTAAAGTCTCGCTCATTGATCTGAAAACAATTTTGTTTCAAGTAATATTATGAATGTTTACTGTAATAAACACAATAATTAAAGCTAAATCTTGACAATTTCAATACACAATTGTTCTGCCCACCTCTAAAATAAAATACTAAATCCAAATTAGTTTCAAAGTGTGGTTAATAGTTGAATTTCCAATTTTAGGTTAGAAAACGGGTATTTGTGGAACAGCTGTTCCTTTTGTGTTGTATATAGTGAGAAGGTTGTAGGTTAGTTAATTGACTCCAGTGTGGCCTACCATTGTTAGTTCCAAAGGAGCTGTGAATGATGTTTTTTGAAGAAAAAACACTTTTATTAAAAATGGTGAATCTGTTAACACAAGAATGCAAATCTTTTGTCAGCCCTTCAATATTAATTAGGAGATTTATTTGCAATATTATACTTCCCAGATTTTTAAATTTTATCAATTCCCTTAATTTTTATTTTTTAATCTTTGACTATCATTAACCTTTTTATATGAACTGTTATTATAGTTGTATATGCCAATGTTATCAAACTTATTTGAAATCTCTAAGTTTTTACTCTACTTTCAACTTTTTCATTTTACAATAAATATTGTACTAATTTTGAGCCATAATAACCAGAGCATTTGCAAATACGAGAGGACACCCAAATAAATTGGAATTAGCATTGCCGTGGGCACTGCCCATGTAGTATCACTAGATGTGTCTGCCGCTAGATGTGGAGCATTACCAGTTCAGTGTTACTTGTGTTGTCGACCTGTTTAGTTCTGTTTGTCTGTAGTCATTGTTTTTGTTCTTGTGTCGTTTTCTATGAACATCAGTTTAAGCAAGTTTAAGTGAAACAAAGTTTAAGCAGTACTGCTGTTAATTTTTTTTTCTAGTCGGTAAAAATGGTGCTAAGTTTTTGCTTTGGAATAATCATCCCTAATTTTTTTTTTAGAAAAATGATGTAATAGTTATACAGGGAGCGGCAGCATAACTTCCTTTTTTGAAAACTCAATAAAAACTATTGTATGCATCTGAAAATATTTATTTATTTTTTATAATGTAGGTACATGTCTAAAGTTTTTATTTACATTGTTTTGAAGATCAAATCTGTTAGGTGACGTCCCTCATTCTCCATACATTGCGTAAACCGATTTCTGGCGTTTGTCATGACTCTTGTTAGCGTAGCAGGTGTTATGTTGGCAATTTCTTCTTGGATGTTAGTCTTCAAATCTTGTACGGTTCACATAAACACGGGATTTAAAAAAAACCCCATAGAAAAAAATCACAAGGGGACAGATCAGGAGGGCCATTCCAAATCGCCTCTAATTGAAATAAGGCGCTCTGGAAAGTGTTCCCTTAAAACAGCCATCGATGCTCTTGAAGTGTGTGCTGTTGCATTGTCTTGTTGGAACCAAGTGTCCCCCAAATCCAATTCTTCTAGCCGTGAGAAAAAAAAATTCTGTAGCATGTTTACATACCGGTTCGAATTCACTGTCACTGTAACCTCATTTCCCTCAAAAACCAGGGACCAATAATTCCAGCTGAGGAAAATGCACACCACACTGTGACTTTGGGTGAATGCAAAGGCCTTTGATGTAATTCTCGAGGGTTGTTGTCAGCCCAGTAGCGCATGTTTTGTTTGTTAACCTACCCACACAAATGAAAATGGGCTTCATCGCTAAAAAAAAACAATAGCACCCTCGGGAACGACATCAAGAAGAAGCTCACACGCGTTCATCCGAGAATTGAAGTCACGTTCTGAAAGTTCCTGCACTATCGCCATCTAATAGGGATGAAAATGAAGATCATCACGAAGAATTCTTCTCACAGAACGATCGGATAGTCCAAGGACAGATGCGTGTTTGCGCGCAGAACGCCGTGGTGATCGCAACATTGACGCTCTCACTGCTTCAATGTTCTCAGGTGATCTAACGGGCCGAGGGACTCCAGTTCTTCGTTTTGTCGCACTTGCAGTTTGTCTGAATGTAGTGACCCATGTAAAAATTGATTTGCAGTCTGGGACGGGAGCCAACGGGGCTAAATTAAAGCGATTCCGAAATGCGCGCTGTGTTGCAATAACCGAACATCCGCTTGAAAAGTAGGCCTCAACGGCAAAGGCACGCTCCTCACTATTCCAATTCATGATGGCGACTGAAACGTACATGATAGCTGACTTTGTACTTTGATAGCCAATGTTCCTCAATTTTCCATGCTGTGACTAATTCCATGGAGATATTTAAAAGAACCTGCTTATGTGCACAACCCTGTAATTTAATAGACTTGAAAGATGATATTACAAAAGAGATGAATTTATCTAACAAGACATTATGACCTGAGTTGCAAATGATTTTTTTTAAATGGTTGTTAACCTGTTAACAAATGAATGGTTATTAGATGTATGATATAATTTTTCATAAATGAGTAAGTTTTAAATAAAATTTTGACAAATGTCATGTTTTATATGTTGATAAAATAATCTTCCTAATATATGAAAATTGAATGATGTTGCTGTTAGTGTGTGTTAATCACATAAAAACTACTGGACCCATTGAGCTGAAATTTTACATGGACATTCTTAGGGTCCTTGGTTAACACATAGGCCTATTTTTATTTAGAAATTCCATCAGGGCACTACCCCGCTGGCCTTGAAAATTCCCTTAGCACTCAATTATCCATACTCCATTATTAACAAAAGTTCCCTGTAAAAGTTGTCCTCAATGACGAACAATAAATCTCAAGTTCAGACCCTTAGTGTTACAAGCCTTTATTTGGAAACTCAGTGTTTCTCCATTGGCAATGGTATGTTGCTTGCTTATCTCACAAAAGAAAACAAAACTGTAAATATTATTTATAATTTTGTTTTATAAAAAATTCTTTTGTTTAAAGTTGTTATATTGAAAATTGTTTCAACAACCTAGAGTTAACTTATTTCATCATAGTTTTGTATTTCAGAATGCAATATACACAATACAAATATATGTCAATCTCGTATGAATGATTTATATACGATACTCTGCTAGTATTTAATATATTAACTTGGTACAGCTCATTTTGAAACTCGCAGTTTCTTGTATGTCACCCTGTACATTCTATATTCTAACCCTAGGTATCTTTTTCCTATTAATATAATCTTTTTAAAATATCATGCCCAAACACTACTTTTTTTACTATATATAATAGATATTGACATGGTTAGTCTGAAACAAGGCAAAAGCTCTTTCATAGGATAAAAGGTTCTTTTATTTAATGAAATAGTATAAGAAAAGTATTAATATTTGTAATTGTTCACAGTCACGCCATTACTTACATGTAATGAAATGTATGAAATTAGTGTTGACTAGTTGCATTTTCTGAAGGAGTTGCTCCATGCATCCAGGTCTATTTAATCAGTAAAATTAACATTTACAATAATAATCAATAATTAGTACTTAAAAATCTATACAATTGAATTACATTTTTTAGATTGATTTGCAATGATAACCTAATATGTTTTTGCATTAAACTAGGGCATACTAATATTTTTTCAAAATTATAGTCAACTAAAGTTCTAACTAAATTGTTGTAGTACACATTAAAGCCTCTCTAGAAAAATTAAAAACATCTCACCTCTAGAGCTTTTCCTTCATCTTGGAGCCTAACCCAACCTTCTTCATCACCTTTTTGATAATCAACATATGCAACAGAAGCATCGAGCTCTTCCATTTTTTCCTTGATCAATTCTCTTGTAAGATCTGAAGGGCAACCTGATAGGTGAAGCACAGCATTTTTAGGAAATCCATAATCTTTCTCCTCTTTATCATCATCCTTTCCTCCGACAAACAAAAACACAACTTAAAGAAAATCTGAAATTAAAAATTTCTCACACTCTCACATTAAAGTTAGTTTTAGTAAAGCATATTTGAGATTTTTTGGTTTAGGTAGGAGACTAACAAACTTATCATGGGGATAATCCAGTCCTTTTAATGAAATATAAACATACTAAAATATTTGATATACTTAGGATGCACTCCATCTTTGTCAGTCAGAAAGAAAGAAACTCACATTTTATCACAAGTTTCAAAATGTAACAGTATGTAATCCATTTTTATAGACATTTTGTAATATATATTGGTCCTAAAAACACTTTAATTATTTAAAAACATAATATAGATACAGAAAAAACATATTTAACCAATTACAGATAATCTGGTTGTTGGATTGACAGGCAATTACACAATTAGGTTTGATATGCACCTCTGCTCCATAACAGTTATGGCATCATAAAAACAAGATTATCATTACACATTTATTTTTAGTGAACAATAGTAAAATGTATTAGATACGATTACTGTACTCACTTTAAATTTGAAAAACTAGATTTTAGAAAATAAGACAGCTTAATTATATATTTTAAAAATGAAGGCAAAAGACATGGGACATAAACACCTGTATAGTGGACAGTCTTGGACAGATCATCCTGTATATGGCAAAAACCCTGCTTAAAGTAACAATTTAGAGTTGGGCTCATAAAAAGTTTGGTTAAAACTAACAATTCAGAACTGGGCTCATAAAAAATATGGTTAAAAGTAATAATTCAAAGTTAGGCTCATAAAAACCCTGCTTAAAGTAACAATTTAGAGTTGGGCTCATAAAAAGAATGGTTAAAAGTAATAATTCAGAGCTTAAAGAAATCTAAGTCAAACCCATTTTATATAGTTTGCAGTTGTTAGGTGAAAGCCAAATACAGTCTGAGAACTTGAAGGAATAAAAAAAAAAAAAACGTCAAAGGAATCAAAAACAAAATCTTGTACAGAGAAAAAAATAATTGGTACTACTAGTTGATGACTGCAAATATGAAGCATTAGCCGAAATGCAAGTCTCAAGAAACAGGTCATGAAGAAACGAAAAACAGCAGAGATTTTAATACATTATGTTAGGCAGCAACAAGATTCAATGGCATTGAACACAATAAATCTATACAAATTGATAGACTTTACTTTTTTTTAAAATATCTTGAAGGTAAAAAAATAATAATTAATTGTTTCAATAAGTAATACATTGCAGCATGTACATTATGTTTTCAAAGTTTACTAAATGTCAATTTTTTGTTTTTGAGTAAAACTTTTTTTTCTCCTGGCGTAAAACTCATGTTGGTTATTATCGCCAATTTGAATAAAACGAGTTGATATAGTGTCTTAATTGTATTTTATTTATAATAAAATTTTACCCTGTGGAAATCGATAATTTCATTGGAACCTTCTGATTGGTTGTATTTAACACAAGAATTTCGCATCAACTTGGGACCAAATGCCTAACCTGTCAGGTCCCAGCTTGATCAGAACATACATTATAAACCCAATCAACTAAATTCTGATTATATGATTAACTGAAGAAAATATGCTGTCAGATGTCAGATTATCAAATGCTCAAGTTTAAAAATAAGCCATTTTAAAATTATAATTGAAATTTATTTTCGTTTTTATATCATTATTTTCATTTCAATAAAACCCAGTATCAATTTAAATTGTTTCATTCCATTACATTAAAAAATGCCTGAAATCATTTTGACAATGTTTTATTATACAAACTACCATTACACTAACTGTGTACATAATATCCTAGCAGTGCAAGGATGCAACTGGTTTAGAATGCCCTGGGGTTCACATAAAGAAAATTATAAAAGAAGGCGAAATATAAATTTTATTCAAGATGCTGTTTCGTTTCCCCACATTAAATACTTTTAACAGTTAGGTCAAATGTAACTGAATAAAGATAGAACAATATTCATATTATATTACAAAACACCTGATAATTTTTAATATAAAAATAAATACTAACTTTAATTTTAGGATGTAATTACAGTTAACTAAACATACAAATTCTCCAACAAAGAACAGTAAGGTTTTTGTCTTATTAAGACATTATTTGCTGGTTTTAGGCAAAAATTCTAGCAACAGACATCACTATGTGAAAGCTGAGATCAAAATGAGCCCTACTGAGAGTTTCTACAATGGTATGGAACAGATAACTCAATGATTCCAGGAAAGAATAAACATGTTTCCTTATGGAATTTTTTGAGAATATTGAAAGGTCCCCTCTGCACAATGTATTCCTTCTTTTATTCGCATTTTTCTTTTATATTTGGAATGTTTTATTTTTCATTTTATATTTCATTTATTTCAAATGTTATATTGGCTCAAAAGCAAAAACGGTTTATTTCATTAGAAAAACAATGTAATCGTTAAAGGAAAAATTATATGGTAACTGATTATTTTAAATAATTTTTTTATGAAATTCAATTCTTTTTGTCATTATACATATATATTACACACCAAATACAAAAATTTTACAAATTATGTGCACTAATTATTTACAGTATTTTTTATTATCTGAGAAAATTGATTATTCGAGGTGGGTTCCTCCCATTCAATGGAGAATGGTGAATTTAATAAGATATTTTTTAAAAGATATATTTTAAACGATAAAACTAGAATAAGGTTTATTCAAAGAATAATACATCCAGCACAATAATAATCAGGGAATAATAAATCACTGCTGCAATAACTGTAGAAGTCATCAAATTTTTACAAGAGAAAGAAACTAATAATTTTAAACAAAATTGTAATTCTTAAACTTGTATGTAGACTTTATATTATGTAAACAGATTCTAAATAAAAAAAAAACACAGGTCAAAATGAACAATATATAAGAAAAATGGTGGCCATAATTAATTCCAGCTTAAAATCAAATAACAGTACCACTCCTACAAATATTTTAGTTCAGAAGCAGTTGTAAATAAAAAGTTTGATGCCATGCACTTACTATTTATTTTTAAAATATTACAGTATATTTTATGTAACTCCTTAAAGAAAAGGATAAACAGATCCAATTTCAGCTGAACCTTAAAGGATACCAAACAGAAAATTTAAATTTAACCCTGTTTTATCTAAGAAAACGTTGAAAATAAATAAATCGTGGTGTCCATAGGTTAGTCTTCCTCTTATAACAACAAATAAATCTTGGCAGAGAGAGGGAGTGATGTGCCAAACATCAATTTTGAATTTCTTTCTAATCATGTTTTGATGGGGCTTAGCTTCCTTCTCCAATTGAACCCAGAAACATACTACCACTTTACTTTTATAATTATTATATAATTACAATTAATATTTTTAAGTTCTTTCTGAATATTAAAAATGTTCAATGTATGAAACTTTTAGATAACTATTTAAAATGAAATGAAGATGAAATATAAAGTATCAATTTATAAAAAAATAATCAAATATTTTCCCCAAAAATCAGCAATATATTTACTTTTTTAATAAAGCATAATAACTATTAACATGAACGTCATGGAAATAACTCAAAATTTTAAACTGATATTGCAGTCAGTAGTGCCATCAGACCTGTTTCTATCAAAAGTTTATTTGAACTCTACTGAAATGGCTGTTGTTTGTTAAATCACTGAATCACTGATTTTAGAAAAAAGATAATACTCAATAATAAAATGATTGGAACTGAATTCTGTGAGAAAACAGATAAACCAAAAATACCATTTTTAATAATTACCTGATCCCCAACATTTTGATTCTTCCTCTTTTCTTCTTTTGCATCTAACCTTTCTTTCCTTTTCCCTTCAATATAATCATTCCTAAAATAAAAATTAGAACTTTTAATAATTTTAATACAGAAATACAGTTAAATAAAAATTGTATTATGACTTCCCATATTTCCTATATAGTTTTTATACTCTTATTTATTTTAATAAGGATTCTCAATGTTACAGTAAAAAATTATAGGAGAGTGACTGCTGGCACCATAAAAATGAATTTTGCAAAGAATTTGTAAAAACAATGCAATAAATGATGGAAAATTTATTGAGAGACGAGTACAGTGAATTCGTAAGTGCAAAATATTCATCATATTAGATGGGAATGATTGAAAAAAGTATATTGAAAGAAATTTAATACATGATAAGTGTATGAGGTTAGAGCTTAAATAGTAAGAGGTAAGATAGAAATAGTATCTGGAGGGAAAAGGCTAGTAAAGAAGTGGAGTAAATAAAAATAGCGAGAATTCAAAAGAAATTGTACAACGGTGAAGCTCCATACTATTTTACAAACTGTTATATCTCTATTGCAAAATGTATTCCAAGTAAAACAAAATATAAATCAAGGTCGTAAAAATCTGATATGTTTGATTTATTTTCTCCCTGTATTGACACAATCATGAAAGATTAAGTGATGAGAAACAAAGATAAAAGTAGGATACAAACACATAAAATGAAATATAAAACCTCACATTTGAGTTTATAAGATAGAATCAATTCAGTCATATAAAATTGAGAATGTCAGGTGAGAAACACAGTGAATTAATTTGTGAAGCATGGAGAAACTAAAATGAAAATGAAACTAAGTGAAAATAATAAAGTGGTATAAGAATAAAAGGAAGGAAGTAAGAGGATATCTCAGATAATATAAAAAATAATAAAAAGCAAGAGATCTAGTGAATATTTATATTAGAGAAGCTGTGAGAAAATAGAAGATTAAAGTTGAGTTGAGGATAGACTAAGAGAACGTTACCTAGAAACTATAAAATATTGATTTAGATCTTTTACTCTTTCATAATACTTACTGCCACAGTCTAATTAATTCTTCCTCACCGTACTTAACACTTTCTTGTTTGAGGAATTTTTCTGCTGCTTCTTTTGTAGGAAAAACGACAAATACTGAACCTTTGAAATGCCATTCCTTTAGAGCTTTATCTTTATAACTTCGCATCTACCACACAAAACATTACTAAATCATTTTCTTAGAAATTTATTTTAAGTATATCAACACTTTTGATGTTAAGCGTTTTTAAATATTCCTGTTGTTAAATAATAATATTCAAATCAAACCTATTTTATTCTCAAAGTTAACTTTAAAAACTTATTAATATACATTGTTTCCAACCCTTATACATCACTTGAATGAACATCTCTGTTAAACAAAAAGTTAATGTATTTAGTGAAACCGCATAGTGCTCCTTATTCAAGAAAAAAAATATTAAAAATTTTGGTATTATTCTACAGTGGAATTTGTTTAAAATTAGGTATGTTTTCAAATGTTAACATTAATATCTGTTTGGTACAAAATAAAACAAAGTTGATAACTGCTAATAAAATGTACCTTTAAAAAAAATATACACAACTATATATATATATATATATATATATATATATATATATATATATATATATATATATATATATATATATTTAGGTTAGTTTTAGTTGGTAAAGATTATTTAGATTTTTTGGACTAGGAGACTGACAGACTTACCTTGGTAAGAGTCCACTCTGTTTAAGTGCTTTTATGTGTTTCTATTTCAAGACTACAGAGTGGACTCTTACCAAGGTAAGTCTGTCAGTCTCCTAGTCCAAAAAATCTCTCTCTCTCTCGCTCTCTCTCTCTCTAAAAGAATGTATATATATATATATATATATATATATATATATATATATATATATATATATACATAAAACCTTTGTATTTTTTGAGTTCTAAATCACAAATACATAATTTTATTTTTCCTCAGTGTTTTATGAAATATCAAAACATAACCGAAAATAAGAACATTTTGTTCTTGTGTTATAACAATATCACTTTCATAAAATGGCATTTTTGTATGTTCTGAACATTTTATTAGCAAAAAAAAAATATTGTATTTACAACTGTAATTTACATTTATTATATTGTATAACACCCCTTTTATACCTTTCTTCAAAAATGATTTATATGTATTAAAAGTATTCTTCCTTATCTAATGTTCCAGGGAAAACATGCTTCCTCTCTTCATATATTACACAAAAAATGTTTTATTTTTCATGAATATGACTGTATTGTTGTAACAGGAAATGACCATTAATAGACTACAAATTGAATTTCTACAAATTGTCTTCTGTTTTCAATGTGAAACTGAATCCTCTTAGTTTCAGTCTGAACCTTACAACTTTCAGTATCATACCAAACACTGTAAATGTGAAGGATATGCCTAGTAAAGATTTACTTTTACTAAACCACTTACATAAATCCACTTAATTAAACTCAGATGACTTGCATTTCTTGTGGAATATTCTTAGAACTCCAAACACTATTAAATGGCGTTATTTACAGTTCTAGGGTTAAAGAGTTGTCTTATCCTCATTCATTCTCCTATGATACATATAAAATGTTTATAGTTGATAAAAAACTTGTAATCAATATTTTTCTAAAAGTGGATACTATGGAGCAGAGCAAACATGCAAAATAACTCAAATCTCAATTTATATATATTTTTTACGTGACGTCCCTTGACATCCAAACTGTCCTCATCAGAGATAGGTAAACACTCATGAACAGCTTGGTTGTTGATACATCTTTATCACAGTCACAGTCATTTTGTAAAATATATTGTAGGATGTGAACTTATATTATTCTGGCAAGTCTAGCTCAAAAAGGAATCGGTTATTAAGTATTCACATTTTCTTTCTAATAAAGAAAATAATCAAAATAAACATTAAAACATAAAGAAACTAAACGTAATACTTACAATTACATTTTCTACTTCAGTAAATTTTCTAAAAAATTCTAAAATGTCATCAAGTGTACTAGTTGTAGGGAAACCTTTGAAGTATAATGTTCTCGAGATTAATTCTTTACGGCGTTCTTCATTCATTTCTGGAAGAGGACGCTCTGGATCCCTTCGAATTTCAGACTCATCCTCACTTATCTAAAACAATTTGAGATTTTAATTAAATGTTTGCCATGTAGTTACATTATATTTTAAAAAATTGATTACAATAGTTTTAAAATTTTAACTTAATTTTATGTCAAACAATTATTTTTCTATCTGTATGGGTTCAACTTCCAAGGTATACTGACTAGGCAGTCTTATAGTACACCAAGGTTTTGAGCTTTATAGAGCTAGGCAAATTATATATTCCTTGAAGACCCTCAACAATTGCATCATCCTCTACAACAGCGGTTCTCAACCTGGGGGGCACGCCCCCCTGGGGGGCGTAGAAGAATTCCAGGGGAGGCGTGAAAAAATTTTTTAAAAAATTGAATTTGATGTTAGACACAAACACACAATCATTGAAATTTTTTTATAGCTTAATAGAGCTATAAAGCTCTATTTCTTTACTCAACAAACTTTTCTTCCTTTCCAAAATCTCGTCGATGATACCCAAAGTCTTCCAAAAGACCTAGTAAATGAAATGAAGGACCTAATATCTGAGCATTTGTTGTCTCTGAAGAACAAAATCGGAGCCTATTTCCCAGATATAAGCTCGGAAAACTGGGAATTCAAGTTAACAAGAGACCCCTTTCAAATCAACATTGATATACCTCCTGATCACATTCAAGAACAAACAACTGACTTGCAATGTGATTCCAAAGCTAAATTGGATTTCCCAAACATGGATCTCGAAGATTTCTGGCTACTATATCTTCCTGTTTACCCAGAAGTAGCAATGGAGGCAAGTTGCTTGTACAATTTTCATCAACTTATCTATGCGAGACAGGATTTTCAGCCCTGGCTAATATAAAATCTAAATATCGAGCCAGACTAGATGTGAAAAGTGACCTGCGGTGTTCTTTGTCAAAATTTCATCCAAACATACAAAAAATAGTTAACGAGAAACAGTGCCAGCCCTCACACTAGCACTACAAAAGTAGCGAACATTTTTCTGGTTATTACTTAAACATATTGTAAGTAAATTTATCATATATAAATCTAAATTAACTTAATCCGTGAAGGGAGGCGTGACCTCACACCAAAGTGTGAAGGGGGGCTCAGAGCCTAAAAGGTTGAGAACCCCTGCTCTACAAAACAACTGATGAACTTTTAAAAGGTATCAAAACCAAAAACAGATCTGTCTTTAAAGATTTTATATTTAAGATAAAGTAAAGGCTTATTGGTATATCTCAAACCTAAATAACAAACATACTAAGAAAGCCTTAAAATGTATGCAATTTGGCCAGAAAACTATTACCGGCCTCCTGGGCATGGATAATTGCCACTGCTAACACTAATATATATATATATATATATATATATATATATATATTAAAACAACATAGGTTATTCAAATACAAGAATATTTATTAATTTATATCCAAAGCTTTTCGTTGGCAAACAGTACCAACATCATCAGGAATGAAAATTACAATAATTGTAATTTTCATTCCTGATGATGTTGGTACTGTTTACCAACGAAAAGCTTTGGATATAAATTAATAAATATTCTTGTATTTGAAAAACCTATGTTATTTTGAATTATTAAACCAGAAAACGTATTATATATATATATATATATATATATATATATATATATATATATATATATATATATATATATATATATATATATATATATATGTATATATATATATTCTTGATATTTAACGTTATCCATTGTTTTTCCGTTGCACTGACTTTATGAAGTTAATATATTACTATTGTAAGTAATTTTATCCACCATTAAGTGCAATATTTTTACCTTGAGTGATGAGGCACCTTTCGGTCACTTGACCATTGTCCATTGAACAATGGTCAAGTGACCGAAAGGTGCCTCATCACTCAAGGTAAAAATATTGCACTTAATGGTGGATAAAATTACTTACAATAGTAATATATTAACTTCATAAAGTCAGTGCAACGGAAAAACAATGGATAATGTTAAATATCAAGAATTTAATACCTACCAAGGTAAACAACTGTACCGTATATATCTTAACCTAAAAATCAAACTCCAGAATTGCATCAACAAAATACAGTTTAATAAAAAATGCTTAACACTTAATATAACACCAAAATACGCTAAATTACACATAAAAAATAAACAAAACACTATTATTAATAAAGCAACAAAAATAGCATAATCACACATAATTAAACAAAACATTAAATCTGCCTACCATAAAAAAAGCCAAATCAATTTACAACTATACACAACCAATTTGGAAATCATGAAAACTTTTGATACTCTCACACCTATTATTCACGAAAAAACACAACAAATTATAATAAAACATAAAACAAACACTATAAACAGACAAAACAGAAAAATCGAAAATTTATCAAAACAACATAACCTAAAAAATAGCCTAGAACCAATCCACACATCAAAACAACAACATAACCTAAAAAATAGCCTAGAACCAACCCACACCTCTAACAACAATAAATTCATAAACTTAACTAAAACACAATTTACTGAATCTAACATCCACAAAATTACCCACCAAAATACTGAACACATAAGAAACAATATTAATAATAAAATTAACCTACTAAAAACGGAAAAACAAAAAAACGGAACAATATATAAATAAAAAAGAAATTATAAAACTCAGAGAAAAACTAGAAAACAACGACTACTTAATATTAAAATCAGATAAAACAAATACACCAGTAATAATTGAAAATACCAAATACATCGATTCAATGACTAACTACATAAAAGAAAATAAATACGAACAAATCCCAGACCCAACTAGCAAATACCTTATTACAATAAAAAACTTAATAGTCACTCACCGAAACACCCTAAACTATAACAATAAATTAAAATACCACACAAGACTATACCCATTCAAACCATGCGCACCCGTATTATCAGGGATACCTAAAATCCACAAACCCAACACACCATTTAGACCACTAATAAATTTCACAACAGCACCATCTTACATAATCGCAAAAATTCTAGACAAAATCATAAGATCTAAAATACATATCAACAACACATACAATATAAAAAATGGATACGAATTAATTAATAAAATAAAAACGATAAAAACAAACAGCAACACAAAAATAATAAGTTATGACATAACTAACATGTACCCTAGTATCCCAATAGAAGAAACCATAGAAATAATAAAAAACAAACTGATACACAATAACGAAAAAAGAAACATAATAGATAGTATCATTACTCTAACCAAACACATATGTAACCAAAATTACTTCCAATTTAACAATAAATATTATAAACAAACAACAGGACTCCCCATGGGTTCACCCATATCATCTGTCATGTCAGAAATATATTTACAACACTTTGAACAAATAATAATTAAACCTATAATAAACACACACAATATCTCACTATGGACAAGATATGTAGACGATATACTTGTAATATACCAACCTACCATTCACAACGAACACGTCATAATATTAAACAAACTAAATACATACAACGAAAACATACAATTCACCGTTGAAACAGAAACAAATAGAACAATCAACTTCCTCGACATTACTTTAAATATAAATGATAATAAAATAGAAACTACAGTATACAGGAAACCTACTTCCAACAACACCACAATACACTACAAATCTAACCACCCCTGGACACACAAAATTAACACTTACAGTAACATGATAAATAAAGCAATAAAATACACACAGGATAACAAACAAAAATTAAATGAAGAATTAGATAACATTACAAAAATAGCAATAGAAAATGGATACAACAAACACATTATACAAAATATATACAATAAATTCACAAAAAAACCTAACCTCAACACAACACTACAACCGGAACACGAAAATAATAAAAATAAAAAAATCTACCTAAAATATAAATACACCAATAACAAAATAGAAAAAATAACAAATATATACAACAAAGAATACTACACTCCAACTTACAAACCAAACAACAAAATAATAAAATATCTTAATAACACAAACCACATAACAAATTCAGAAAAACATAACCTATCAGGAATTTACAAAATCGCATGCAACAACTGTAACGCTTTTTACATAGGAAAAACAACCAGAACATTTAAAATAAGATTTGAAGAACATTATAGAGCATTCAAAAACAAAAATTCTAAAGTATCAAATGTTGCAGCACACCTAATATCCCATAAACACGAAATAACAAATTACGAAAATAACCTAACCATACTGGAAATAAATAACAACCCAATAGAACTAAACTCACTAGAAAAATACCACATTTATAAAAACATACACAACAACTTAATGAATCTACAAACAACATATACAGAAGACATACTATACAGAAATATCATACACACAGATCAAGAAAAAGTGCGCGTAACGTCAACAAACACCGGCTTCACGGACTTAGCATCCACAGCAGAGAAAAATCAGTGATTCGACAATGGTCAACGACCGAAAGGTGCCTCATCACTCAAGGTAAAATTATTGCACTTAATGGTGGATAAAATTACTCACATAGTAATATATTAACTTCATAAAGTCAGTGCAACGGAAAAACAATGGATAATGTTAAATATCAAGAATTTAATACCTACCAAGGTAAACAACTGTACCGTAAATATCTTAACCTAAAAATCAAACTCCAGAATTGCATCAACAAAATACAGTTTAATAAAAAATGCTAAACACTTAATATAACACCAAAATACGCAAAATTACACATAAAAAATAAACAAAACACTATTATCAATAAAGCAACAAAAATAGCAGAATCACACATTATTAAACAAAACATTAAAGCTGCCTACCATAAAAAAAGCCAAATCAATTTACAACTATACACAACCAATTTGGAAATAATGAAAACTTTTGACACTCTCACACCTATTATTCACGAAAAAACACAACAAATTATAATAAAACATAAAACAAACACTATTAACAGACAAAACAAAAAAATCGAAAATTTATCAAAACAACTTAACCTAAAAAATAGCCTAGAACCAATCCACACATCAAAACAACAACATAACCTAAAAAATAGCCTAGAACCAACCCACACCTCTAACAATAATAAATTCATAAACTTAACTAAAACACAATTTACTGAAAAAGAAAAAATAATAATAACAAATTCCTTCAAATATAACCTACCTAACTTCAACAAAAAACAAATAATAAAAAACCTAATAGTTGACACAGAATCTAACATCCACAAAATTACCCACCAAAATACTGAACACATAAGAAATAATATTAATAATAAAATTAACCTAATAAAAACGGAAAAAAACAAAAAAACGGAACAATATATTAATAAAAAAGAAATTATAAAACTCAGAGAAAAACTAGAAAACAACGACTACTTAATATTAAAATCAGATAAAACAAATACTCCAGTAATAATAGAAAATACCAAATATATCGATTCAATGACTAACTACATAAAAGAAAATAAATACGAACAAATCCCAGACCCAACTAACAAATACCTTATTACAATAAAAAACTTAATAGTCACTCACCGTAACACCCTAAACTATAACAATAAATTAAAATACCACACAAGATTATACCCATTCAAACCATGCGCACCCGTATTATCAGGGATACCTAAAATCCAAAAACCCAACACACCATTTAGACCACTAATAAATTTCACAAAAGCACCATCTTACATAATCGCAAAAATTCTTGACAAAATCCTAAGATCTAAAATACATATCAACAACACATACAATATAAAAAATGGATACGAATTAATTAATAAAATAAAAACGATAAAAACAAACAGCAACACAAAAATAATAAGTTATGACATAACTAACATGTACCCTAGTATCCCAATAGAAGAAACCATAGAAATAATAAAAAACAAACTGATACACAATAACGAAAAAAGAAACATAATAGATAGTATCATTACGCTAACCAAACACATATGTAACCAAAATTACTTCCAATTTAACAATAAATATTATAAACAAACAACAGGACTCCCCATGGGTTCACCCATATCATCTGTCATGTCAGAAATATATTTACAACACTTTGAACAAATAATAATTAAACCTATAATAAACACACACAATATCTCACTATGGACAAGATATGTAGACGATATACTTGTAATATACCAACCTACCATTCACAACGAACACGTCATAATATTAAACAAACTAAATACATACAACGAAAACATACAATTCACCGTTGAAACAGAAACAAATAGAACAATCAACTTCCTCGACATTACTTTAAATATAAATGATAATAAAATAGAAACTACAGTATACAGGAAACCTACTTCCAACAACACCACAATACACTACAAATCTAACCACCCCTGGACACACAAAATTAACACTTACAGTAACATGATAAATAAAGCAATAAAATACACACAGGATAACAAACAAAAATTAAATGAAGAATTAGATAACATTACAAAAATAGCAATAGAAAATGGATACAACAAACACATTATACAAAATATATACAATAAATTCACAAAAAAACCTAACCTCAACACAACACTACAACCGGAACACGAAAATAATAAAAATAAAAAAATCTACCTAAAATATAAATACACCAATAACAAAATAGAAAAAATAACAAATATATACAACAAAGAATACTACACTCCAACTTACAAACCAAACAACAAAATAATAAAATATCTTAATAACACAAACCACATAACAAATTCAGAAAAACATAACCTATCAGGAATTTACAAAATCGCATGCAACAACTGTAACGCTTTTTACATAGGAAAAACAACCAGAACATTTAAAATAAGATTTGAAGAACATTATAGAGCATTCAAAAACAAAAATTCTAAAGTATCAAATGTTGCAGCACACCTAATATCCCATAAACACGAAATAACAAATTACGAAAATAACCTAACCATACTGGAAATAAATAACAACCCAATAGAACTAAACTCACTAGAAAAATACCACATTTATAAAAACATACACAACAACTTAATGAATCTACAAACAACATATACAGAAGACATACTATACAGAAATATCATACACACAGATCAAGAAAAAGTGCGCGTAACGTCAACAAACACCGGCTTCACGGACGTAGCATCCACAGCAGAGAAAAATCAGTGATTCGACAATGGTCAACGACCGAAAGGTGCCTCATCACTCAAGGTAAAATTATTGCACTTAATGGTGGATAAAATTACTCACATAGTAATATATTAACTTCATAAAGTCAGTGCAACGGAAAAACAATGGATAATGTTAAATATCAAGAATATATATATATATATATATATATATATATATATATATATATATATATATTCATTAATAAAATTATTTTTAATCAATGTCTTTAAATGGATCTACTACCTGAATCAAATTGTTGGTTGACTTTTTCAGTGCTGAAATAATTGTTGATTTATCCATTGTCAGTGCTGCTAATCTTTTAAATGTTAACAATACATCTAAAGAAACCCAGCCATCTTTTATTTTTACTTGTTCTTGCAGAAACCTGTCTCTAGGCAAATTAATATCTCCAAAATAATACTGAAAAACAAAATCAATATTTTTAAAAAAGTGAAAAATTTTTATAGTAGACAGAAAAAAAATAAAACAGAAAATATCAAGTCACAAGAATTTAATTCACTACTGAAAATACAAATTAAATCATCATTTCTCTATCTTGAAATACCAACATACTCAAAATAATTATCCTAAAGAATTACACAAAAAAGTAAAGGAAACCATTTTATGGGAAAAATAACAAAATACCAACCTTCTCAAAATTATTATCCTAATCCTTTACATATACAAAAAAAAATATTTTATGGTAAAATAGTTATGACCATTTTACTTTAATTTATTAGTGCAACTAAACTTTAGTTATATTTTTTCGAGGCCTACTTAAAATGTCAAATAAAAAACAAAAATAATAATTTCGTTAGATGGTTTGTTTGTTCTCTTAAAAAAACATATAGAATTGCCATTTAAGGATACAATTTGGAAACATAAAATGAAATTGTTTTCAAGCAAAAACATAATAATTTCCTATATTTCAAGGTAGTATTTGGGGGAAAGGATTAAACGTTTTAATGGGAAAGGAAATATTTTAAACTGCTTTTAAGTCTAAATTTGCATTAGAGGCTGAAATTGATCTAAATCTTTAAATATGAATTAATGTTAAAACAATATTTGCTAGAGCATAAAATAATAAAAAGTTTATATATAACTAGTGCACTATAAGTTTTGCTCTGGTTGTCGAGCGACGAGTGGTGGTGTACTGGGATGAGAGGAGCAAGAATCAATGCTGTTTGGCAAATATTGGTTTTCTGTTATTCTGCAAGTTATTCATTTTGTGTAGAAATCACATATATACAGACAGGCGTTTAATGAAGCGGAATTTTAAAACATACATTTTTCTAGGTGTTGAGTCAGACAGCACAGACTGAAGACATGGTGGGAGGAGGGCAAGCGTCATTGTACGCAGACTGGCTAGTAGCAGCCAAGCCAGAGTGGAACTTATAGTGTGCAAGTAATAGCACTATTTGAGCCTAGGAAAATTCTAGTGCTGTGCAGTGACTAGGATTGTTATTAAAAAAAATTTAGAAAATTAAAAGCTAGGAAAATTTAATCCAATAACTACCAACTACAACAAACTTTATACTTTTAAACACTCTGAAGTTTGGAAAATATATTGTATAATGGTTTTCTCTGGTCCAATTCAGTGTAGATCTTCCTCTCAAAACTCATACTATTGCCCCCGCAGGGGAGGTACAGGCTAGCCGCACCTACTAAGAGGGGTTTGGCGTCCCTCACGGTACCCCAGCCAAACATATATACTACTAACAATACCAATTTCACTATTACACACTAATACACTTTCTACAGACACCACATATTCAACACTATCTCTAACATTTAAACACTTACATCTTCTCTTGGGATTTTGACTGGTCAGAACCGTTGTGCGTTAGGAGCTTGACAAACTCTGGTCTGGGACGCTGATGTGAGATTCCTCTGCCGAAGATGTATGCGCGGTGTCTGGTCTACCAGCCGCTTCGGTCCTTGGTCAGGGAGTATCCGCGGTGCACAGTTGTCGGAGCCTGTGCACAGTATTACGAGTTCTCAGCTGATGCCCATCCATCAAGAAAGGCTATAGGCCTCAGAGTTCTGAGGGTTGGAAATGATCTTTATGTGATCCAAGGGTGTACTCGTTCCTATAGTTTCCCCCGTAACGCTTGACTCGATGGCTGGCTTAGAAAAATTTATGGACTTAATAACCCCGTCAATTATTACTAGTTTAAAGAGGACATGCCAGGATTCTCCTGACGATCCTAAAATTATTGATGCGAGTAAAAAGTTGATGGCAACGTCACAGACATTGCCATCACCAAAATATTTAATATTTTCTAGTGCTGAGGAGGGGAAAGATCTGTCAAAAGGTTCTCCTTTCCTAATCAATAAGGCGATAACTGCCTGTGCTGGAGGTCCTGTCACCTCCATCAAAAAACTACGAAATGGGACACTGCTGGTGACAACCTGCAATGAGAAACAAAAGAGATCTCTTTAAAAAATGACCTCTTATTTTGATCAGGTCATTGTATCTGTGGCCCCCCATAGATCCTTGAACTTTTGAAAGGGGGTCGTCACCTGCAGAGATCTAATGAACGTCACTGTCGACGAAATGAAATTAGAACTGTCTTCTCAGTAATAAATAGTGTGCCTATTATGAAGACAGACAAAGGGGCGAAAGTTGCAACAGCCTCTTTCATACTTACATTTGGCAAACCAGAGATACCCGAATATATACATGCGGGTTACTAACGGCACTTTGTAAGACCATATGTGGCTAACCCTAGACGCTGCTTCAAGTGTCAGCGTTTCGGGCATATCAGCTCTACTTGTTCGAAGCCGAGTGTATGTGGTAAATGTGGCGAGGAAGGCCATGATGAAAAGGAGTGCATAAATTCCCTAAAGTGCGCCAACTGTGGCGGTGACCACGCGGCGCGCGACCATATGACTGTCCTAACTTTAAAGAGGAAAAGGCTATTCTCAGTGTCATGGCTAAGGATAGGTTATCCTTTTCACAGGCAAGAAAAATTTATAGGTCTGCCCAACCAAAGGTTGACGGTAAGACCTATACTGCTACTGTAACCGCTACGACATTGTCCTGTTCAAACTGTGCCGACCTGGTGAAAAAGATAGAAATTCTTCTAACTGACCAAGTTTTCCGTCTACTCTCGCTAGTCACATGTGGTCAATCTTTGAATATTAAAGAGCCTGCAAAGACATCAGGTGATTTGCTTCTTCTACCAGGCACCTCTGCGGAGGGGTTAGGTGGCTGAACCAAATCCGTGAATGAAATATGCATCTCCGAACAAAAGAAATCCCCTAGCAGTTTAAAGTCTGTTGCGTCCAAATTAGTATCCCAACCAAATACAGCGAAAAGTAAGTCTTTAGTCCAAACCAGTGAGTCGACACCAACTATGTTGGGTGCTAAAAACCGTATAAATAAAGGAGGGCATGGTAACAAAACCCCTCCGAAATCCAAATCTTCCTCAGATTCTATCCCTGAACTTGTGGATATAGAATCTGAGGAATGTAAGGCTGAGACGCCTTTGAACGTCACGGGCAAACGAGAGAGAACCCATGGGTGCCAGAGAAATCCATTGCTAAATTGATAATGTCTGCAATTAGCAAGTCAGTGATACAATGGAACGTCAACGGTGTTAGGAGTCGCATAGAAGATCTCAAAGTACTTGCACGAGATGTGTATCCAATGCTTATATGTCTACAGGAGACATCTCCACGAAGAGCATATTTTCCATTTAAGGGAGTATTCAGTTTTTAGATCGGACTTCGTTACAGAAGATCGGGCTAGAGGTGGCGTAGCCTTCCTAGCTCGTTACTGTATCGATGTTTCTCTAAATTTAATAACTCCTTTACAAGCAGTAGCCGTTCAAACGGCTGTCCCATATAAAATCACTGTGTGTTGTGTCTATTTGCCACCACAAGAAAACCTGCAACACAGTGACTTAATGAATTTGATAACCCAGTTACCGACTCCGTTTTTATTGGTAGGAGATTTCAATGCCCACCATTTGTCTTGGGGATCTCCGATTAGCAACTCTCGAGGTCAACTTGTAGAGAGCGTAAGAACGGAACTGGACTTATGTCTGCTAAGTGACGGTTTGCCTATTCATTTAGCAGCATCTACTGGTGGATGGACGGCTGTTGATTTATCGATCTGCAGCCCATTTTGGCTGCTAGATGCACATGGTCAGTGCTTGACGACATGTATGGCAGCGACCATGTGCCCATTAGGATCAATTTATATGACTCTTCTCCCTGTTATGATCGTCATCCCCGTTGGATTTTGGGAAAAGCCAACTGGGACGCATTTTCGAAATATTTTGTATCACTTGACACTCATTGATGCAGTTGTTGAAAATTTCACTAAGACCATTTTGAATGCCGCTGGAAAGAACATTCTTAAATCATCTGTTCACACACGCCGTCCACCTGTTCCGTGGTGGATCAACAAATGCACAGAAATCCTCTTTTTACGACAAAGAGCTCTAAGGAGATTTAAGCGTAACCCAACAAGTAACAACCTTCAGGGATATAAAATACTCCGTGCGAAAGCACGGAGGATATTTAGGCTGAGTAGAAAGAACTCTTGAGAACAGTACATTAGCACAATTATACGAACAACTCCATCCTCCACATTATGGAGGTAACTAAGATTAATTTCTGGTACTTCCATTCTGTTGCCAGCCATTGCGCTGATTCAACCTAATGGAAGATTGATCACAGGCAGTGATAATATTGCTAATGTACTGGCAAAATCATTTTCAAATTTTTCTGCTACTACAGCCTGTAATATAGTATTCCACAGACATAAACTGAAGGAAGAAGCAATACCATTTACTGTTGGGTTGTCTGGAGACTCTCCTTTGAACACACCTTTCTCCTTAAGGGAATTGAAGTCAGCTCTCGCGTCAATGAGGGATTCTGCACCAGGTCCTGATTCCATTGTATACTCCATACTGAAACATCTACCATCATCAGCGAAACTTTTCCTTCTTTAAATATACAATCGGCTATTCGAGGAGCAGTTTTTTCCCGATGCATGGTTAGAAGCGACAGCAATTCCTCTTTTAAAACCAGGTAAAGACAAAACCAACCCCAGCAGTTACAGGCCTATATCTCTAACAAGATTCTTGTGCAAACTATTGGAAAAGATGGTCAACTGCTGTCTTGTCTGGTACCTAGAAACCAACAAACTTCTTAGCAACGAACAGTGTGGTTCCAGGCAAGGACAATCATCCGTTGATCAATTGGTTTCGTTAGAATCCGCTATTCAAGATGCCTTTCTCTTGCGTCAAACACTCATTGCTGTTTCCTTTGAGCTTGAGAAGT
Source organism: Prosapia bicincta (assembly GCA_036971475.1). NCBI lineage: Eukaryota > Metazoa > Arthropoda > Insecta > Hemiptera > Cercopidae > Prosapia > Prosapia bicincta. The sequence goes on along the minus strand of JBAIZL010000001.1, from coordinate 48,434,705 downwards.
CATATGATATGGCATAAAAAAGAGGAATTCTGAACACTCTGAAATCATTGGGTATACAAGGGAATATCCTAGCATTCATCGCTAACTTTCTTTCAAACAGATCTATCCGCGTTCGTCTTGGAGGCACATATTCAAACAGTTATAAACAGGAGAATTGTGTACTGCAGGGCAGCATGCTGAGCGTCACGCTATTTGCCGTTGCAATAAATAGTATCCCCAGTAATATACGATCTCTGGTACACTGTTCCCTTTTTGTGGATGACTTTTGTATATATGTGTGTGCTCGTAGTATGGCAACTGCAGAAAGATCTTTGCAGTTAGCAATATACAGATTAGAGGAATGGTCAAAAACTACAGGTTTCAAATTCTCTACTTCAAAGACCTAATGTGTAGCATTTAGTCGTTGTAGGCAACACCAGGATCCGATCCTTTATCTTGATGGGATTCAGCTTCAAACCACGGATAGTGTTTGATTTTTGGGTCTTTTATTTGATAAAAGACTCTCATGGATGTTCGTGATTTAAAGGTGAGATGCAGCAAGAAATTGGATATGTTAAGAGTCCTTAGTGGTATGAATTGGGGAGCTGACAGAACTAGTATGCTTCGATTTTATCACGCAGTCGTTAGATCGCGCATTGATTATGGCTGTCAAGCCTATTCATCCGCACGACTTACAGTTCTGTCCACCACTCTGGACTTAGACTTGCTACTGGTGCTTTTAGAACTAGCCCAATCCCTAGTCTTCTTGTCGAGGCTGGGGAACCTGCCCTTTCGAGACGACGTCAGATGCTACAAATATCTTACATATCTGGTCTTCGTAGCAAACCAAATCACCCGGCATTCAAAATGATCTTTAAAAACATGCATAATGAAGATTACAATGCACGTCAACGTTCGACCGCTCCATTTGACATATGAACGGTACGAATAACTGGTAACCTTAGGATGCAACTTCCTACAATGTTCGAACGATCAATGTGCTATCTACCTCCATGATTAATACAAACACCTCACTTCGATTTCTCATTGTCCAGTTATATAAAACACAATAATTCTGATGTGGTCTACCACCAGGAATTTTTATCTATTTATAAATATCATCAACACAGTGAAACTATTTTCACTGATGGATCTAAACTGGACAATGGTGTTGGGTGTGAGTTTTATACTTGGGGATGTAGTTACACGTACAGGTTGCCCTCGGCTTGCAGTGTTTTCACGGCAGAAATATTTGCCATTTTCAAAGCGCTAACCGTCATTCAATCTCGATCTTCCCACTATCTTTTGTGTTCTGATTCCAAAAGTGCTCTTCAGGCTCTTCAAAATGATTTCTCTCTGTCAACCCTTTAGTTGGGTACATTTTGTGTGCTGTACACTGGCTTCTGAGGGGTGTGGGGGTGACATTCTGTTGGGTTCCTGGACACTGCGGAATACTTGGAAACACAAAAGCGGATGTAGAATGCTACAAATTTGGTGCCTATTACTCAACGAGTTATGGCATCTGATTATATGTGTTTTGCGAAACATTTGTTGCTCGCTGCTTGGAATGACGATTGGCATACCGTGATTCAGAATAAGCTGAGGGAAATTAAAGATACCGTCCGTCCATGGAGGTCTTCAATTCGTTCAAAACGTAGGGAGGAAGTGGTGGTTACATGCCATCGCGTTGGCCACTCTTTTGCAACTAATGAATATTTGATGTGTCGTAAAAATCCACCAATATGTCAGTACTGTGGTAATTGTCTTCCCAATAAAACATGTTTTAGTTGATTGTTAGTGTAACTAATATTTGTGCCATTTTTAATTTAAAAGGGAGTTTGAAGGTGGAGTTAAGGGACGATTCCTCGGCCATTGACCGAGTCATCACTTTTTTTACACCATTTGAACATATGTTTTAAAATTTAATATTTAAAATATATGCTTTTATAGTTACACTTATATTTCCTTTAATTATTATCTGCGTATATTTTTATTTATTTAAATTAAATATATTTAATGTTCTTGTTATTGTGCTATTAAGATTTATTTATTGTTAAATTGTTGTTTTAAATATTGTTATTATCTATTTACTGTTATATTGTTCTTTGTTGTTATTTTGTTATTTATATTGTTATTGTTATAGATTTATTGTTGTTTTTTTTGTTGTAGTTATTGTTGTTTTTTTTTAAATTATATATTTATGTTTACATAATTGTTTTTATTTATTGTTTCTTTGTTAAAGTTTTGTTTGTTTTGTAATTTTTGTTTTATTTAAATTTGTTTTGTTATTTTGTTTTATTTAAAATATTGCGTTTTGTGTTAGATTTTGATTGGCGATGATGATAACCAGTTAGTTTTTCGCCAGGAAAAAAACTCATACTATTGCATCAGCAAGCTCAATAAATATCTTTGCTTTTTTAATTTGATATTGTTAAGCTAAGAGCATCATCTAAGGGAGGCTAAAATAATCAGTCTCTTTCCAATGAGTTAGAAATACATAATCTATCTATAGAACATTACCATTTTCAAATATTTCCAGACATATATAATTATTTTCTTATAACGGTATATGACTTAAGTGGTGTCCAGTAAAGATTCCTTAAAACCCTGCTCTGATATTTGATAGACCAAGTTTCGGTGAAATCGCATTTGGAAACCACTTTCTTTTTTAATGTTTTGATGTGACCACATCAAAGAGAAATAGAAATTTCTAGGAATGGCCAGATCTGAGGAATTTTCCTGTTGTATTATTATTATGTAAAAGAAGTATACTCTAATTTTAACACAAATATGAAAATTAAAAAACTTGTTGGATCTACTAAAGGTTATTTAGAAAACAAATTAATTAAATTCATATAATGAACACTTTAAAAAATTAATTCAGTATAAAATTGGTACATTTGACTTGAACTTTTAGCCAGCATTTGGTGGGACATATGTAAGGATATTATACTAGCAACTATAAAATTTTCACAGTAGATTTAATGTTACTTATTATTATTTATTTTGAAATGTGACTTACTTCTATTTGTCTAATAATCTTTTCATCTAAATGAAGGTCTGTAGTACCTTTAAGCTCTAGACCATCTCCATTACCTTGGTGAACTACTTTCTAGATTAACAAACAAAAATGTTAATATTACAGGTTACAATTGTTATATTTACATTGTAAGTAATAAATATGCTTTAAGAATTACATTTTATAATCAATATATAATGCAAAAATTACATAAAAAGGTGCTCAGAAAATCACTTATGTTTCAGCACTATATTTGTGTCAAGGTGTTCACTTATGGCAGCATATAATCCATCATGCCAGGCTTCTACTCTGCAGACTGTTAATAAATTGTCTGCACCTATAATCACAATAAAGACTCCACTGGTCAGTCTACCCAACCTACTTAAACTGGTAACAAAATTCAATGAAACATTTTGTAAAAATAGCTACACTACAATTAAGGAACTCTTGCTCCATTTCCCTTCAAATTCAATAGAGTTTATTACATGAAATTGTAATAGGGAAACTAGGACAAACAGGTTATATGTCAGACAGATGCCACAAATTTTTATGGAAGACAACAACAACTAAAAACCTTTTGCTGCAAAACTAATAATATACAAAACCTGACTGACAACAACTCATTTCTCAATTGTTTCATAACTGGTGATTAGACATATTTAATGCATTTCAATTGTAAGACAAAAAGTAGATAAATAATAGCTGTCAACAAATATTGCTTCTGAATATATTTTCATAATTAGTGTGGTGTTACTTGATTGTCCTAGTGTCCTATTGTTATTACACTATAGTATTCATAACAGGTAAGATATTTTTGAAAAGATTATACATATATGTCTTTTGTATATTCACACATACAATTAAATAGCAAAATTTTATAAATAAGGTTAATTTTAAAAATCATGGGTGTTGATGTGTTAAAAATAAAATGCACTAAGATTTTTTGGTTTCAAGACAAGTACGAAATTATTTTAATTTTGTTATACGACATAAGACATGGAAATGAAATTTTTAATGAGTTGCAGTGACAGTTCATTTACATTAAATGTAAATAAACACACACAAAAAAGTTTAAGGTTTAATTTTAAAGAAATATTTTACAGTATTTTGAAAGAAATATTAAATACAAATGTATGGTTTATATTAATAGGAGTTTATGTATAATCAAGTAAAATGGTGCTTTCAACCAAAAAAGGGTCATTTCAATGTAAAGAAAAATATCGTTAATTTGTTAATAGTTGTAAAATAAGTAAATAAGTGATAATTACAAAATATATAATAATTATTATTTTAAAAACTAATAATGTTGAGTAAACATAATATAAAAGTTTCAATAACCAAATGTTTCTGTTTTTATAATAATTTTTTATGTACAAATTATCAAAAAAGTATTTGATTAGTTATATAAATGTTATAAAAATGCTTTACAGGTTGAAGTATGAATGTGTGTAAATATAAAATTTGATAAAAAAGAATACAAATAAGTAATTTTAAAAAAAATTAAGTCCTGAGATTAACAAAGGAAATTTTTTTTAGTTACTTTTTATTTCATAATTACATTTAATAAATATATATATATATATATATATACACACACACAGTGAAACCACTGTTAAACGGACACATACGGTTCTCGATATTTTGTTCGCCCATGAGCGGTGTCCGTTTAGTGGAGGGGTGATTTTTTTTTTTTTTTTTTTTAACTTGGGAGCGGGTTTGAATTGCCCGAAGCACTGCAACCTTAAGGTATACTGTACTTACCTCCCTGATCTAGTCAAATAACCCCTTCCCTCTTACCAGGTTTAGGAGTCTCCTGACTAGAGTTTTACCTTCAGCATGCACCGAAGCCGTTCCATCACCAAAGAGGTTGAAGCGCCTCTCAGCAAGTACTTCACATCTGTAAATAATGTGTGTGGCAGTCTCAAGTTCCTGCCTGCATAATCTGCACACTGGTTCATCCTTGTAGATACCCATTTTATGCAAATGTTTCCTTAGTCCACAGTGTCCCGTGAGTAGACCTGTGGCTATCCTTAATTCCTGCCTAGACAGATAGATGAGACTCTTCTGCAGCCCCAAGAAGGGTTTCCTAAGGGTTAGCTTGCTGTGTCTCATCCCTTCGGCCCTGATCCAGTGCTCACAGTGTCTTTCAGCCATCCACCTTCGCACTGTCATCCTGACCATGGATTTGGAAATACCTACCGCAGGCTCCGGTCCAATCAGGGGAGTCGAAGACCCCTCCCTGGCCAGCGCATCTGCGGCTTCATTTCCAAGTATTCCCCTATGCCCTGGCACCCAACCTATCATGACTTGATTGTGCCTTGCCAGAGCTTGTAGGTTAATTAGGCACTCCCTGACTATGGCCGAGGTGACCACGTGTCCGTTTAGTGCCTTAATTGCTGCCTGACTGTCGGAGAAAATAGCAATCCGGGTCCCATGTGTTTCCCTTCACGCTATCTCTCCCAGACAGGCATTTATAGCATATACTTCGGCCTGAAAGACAGAGGTATGCCTCCCCAAGGAAAAAACTAGTTCTACCCTTGGGTTTTTACAATACACCCCCGCTCCAGTGCCGAAGTCCATCTTGGAGCCATCTGTGTACCAGATCTGAGCTCCCGATGTTAATGTCCCTGACCATTCCATCACAGTTTGGTGTACCTGGTCAGGTGCAAACATTCGAGTAATGTGGTCGCTGCCCATTTCCAAGACGGGTTCTTTGACCACGCACTCGATACTCATATGTCCCGAGACATCTGGGAGGTTAGCCCAGTTGCTCGAGTTGCGCAATCTCCATGCCGCTAGCCTCGCCTCTCCCCTAAGGACAAGCTCAAGGGGAGGGAGGTTAAGCATTACTTCCATTGCTGCACCTGGTGTAGTTGACATCGCTCCCAGTGTGCACAGACGGGCCAATCTCTGGATATAGCCAAACAAGCGGGGCATCCTGGTCGTCAGATCTTTTCGCTGTCTGGTGAAGTTAATGAGAGCAGTCTTTTTTGGATTTACCCTAAGGCTCTCCTTTTTACACCACTCTTCAATCAGTCGTAGAGGATTTCTGATTACCTCAAGGACTGTATCAGGGAATCTGCCCAGGATCAAAACAACTATGTCGTCCGCATATCCTAGACAGAAGTACCCCTGTTCATTCAGGAGTTCAATAAGGTTGTCAACCACTAGGCACCACAACAGAGGAGAGAGAACCCCCCCCCCCCCCCCCCGTGCACAGCCCAGACTTGTCTCCGCTCTTCTGACCTCCCCTGCCACCTCTACAGAAATGCTTCTGTTTGTTAACATGGAACTTATCCAACCACAAGTGGTTGCATCCACTCCATGACGTCTTGCACCACTTACCATCGTCTCCACTGAGGGGTTATTGAAAGCCTCTTCAATGTCGAGGAAGGCACCTATGGCACAACCTTTCTTGGCGATCATTTGCTCAATCCTACCAACCACTTGATGGAGAGCTCCCTCGCAGGATTTCCCCGGTTGATAAGCATACTGGTTCCAATGCAGTGGTTTTATGGCCAAAGCACCCCCCCTAATATGCCTATCAACCAGTTTTTCAAGTCCCTTAAGAACAAAGGACATGAGTGTAATAGGTCTGTATCCTTTCCCTTCCGATTGGTTACCGGTGGGCTTAGGTATAAAGACCACCTTACTAGCTTTCCAGGCTGCCGGCACATGCCCTAAAGCAATGCTTAGCCTGTATAATTTAGTAAGTACCAGTACCAGCAAATCCATTCCCTGCTGCAGCAGCACAGGATGGATCCCATCTGGACCTGGAAATTTGTAGGGTTTAAATGTGCCAATAGCCCATCTTACCCTTTGTGGAGTTACTATCCTCCTTGCCACTTCCCAGTCCTCCCTCTTACCACGTCTTGTGGAGAGTTTGGCAACTGGTTCATTGTCTGCTCCCCCAAGTTTCCTCAGGTTACTGGAAGGGAAATGTGTTCTGATTAATTCTTCCACAGTTTCCCCTGCAGTTTTTGTTATATTTCCCAGTGGGGTTCTTAGCATCCCCACCGGGTTAACTGGGTCCTTAGATAGCACTTTATGCAGTCGTGCCCCTTCCCGAGTTTTGTCAATCTCTTGACAAAACTCCTTCCAGGACTTCCTGCGTGCTTCTCTAATTGCCCTGTTGTATTCGGTTAATGTTTTCCTATACTGGTCCCACTCCCCGTTCTTTTTTGCTCTATTAAAGAGTCTCCTGGTGGTCTTCCGAAGTTTGCCTAGCTTCTTGCTCCACCATGACGGATCCCCTACTTTTCTCCCCTCACTAAGAGGGCAGTTATCAGTAAAGGATTCTACTATAGCCTCGCCAACCAATGCGGCAGAGTCTTCTAGCTCTCTCCTCCCACCATACTCCAGTCCAGCCTCCTCAATCCGAACTCCCAGGTCCCTCCTGTAGGAGTCCGTCTGTTCTTCTTGGATCCCTGGTTGGCCGAAGCATGGCTGGATTTAGAGAGATATCATACCTAATATGTCTGTGGTCAGAAGAAGATGGTTCATCCGACACATGCCAGTTTAGTACATACCTAGCCGTCTGGTTCGATGCCGCCGTAATGTCCAGGACCTCCTGTCTGGCCCTAGTGACAAACGTTGGCTCTTCCCCCTGATTTAAGACTAGTAAATTCTTAGAGCTAAGATAAGCTAAAAGTTCCTCACCTCTAGTGTTGTTACCTGTACTTCCCCACGAAGTGTGATGGGAGTTAGCATCCATCCCCACCAGCAGCTCCTCATCCACAGCCCCGCAGTGCTCGACCAGCCTCCTCAGCTCTTGTGTTGGTAGAGCCCCCGCGTAGTCAAAGGGGAGATATGCCGTGGCAAGGTTCAGCCTCTTCATCCTCCCCTCCGCCCGCAGCTCTACCGTCACTGCTATCAAGTCCCCGCAGCAGAAGTCCGTTAGTACAAAAGCACTCAACCCCCTCCTAACCAGGATACACGTCCTGGGAACACCGGAGTCCTTATCGTACAACAACTTACCTCCAGATGTCGCCAGCCCGCATATTCGTCCTCCAGAAATCCATGGCTCCTGGATGAGAACCAAGTCCACCTCTCCCCTGTCCAGCATCCTACACACGACAGCACTCGCCGCCCTGCTATGCTGTAGGTTCACTTGGAGGATCTTGATCATTGTTCTGCTTAATTTGCAGTCGCCTGGGTCCGCAGAGCAGCCCCAGGACTAGACATCGTGCTCAACTCTACAGCCACTTCACCGGTTTCTGCAGTCGGCAGCTTGACAGCCGCCCCCGCGATGGTTGCCGTTGACACATCTGCTACAGACTCACGGTTTGCCGTCTCATTGGCTCCCACTGTCTGTGCAGTCTCGAAATAAATTCTTTTACTTACTTGGTCCATTAAAGTCCCACGAGTATGGGGGAAATAATGGTCGACCAGAGCAGAGCCCCCCACTGCCCTGGCAAGACAACATACAATGAGGTTTTGTCTGGTTCCTCAAGGGGATCCTTTGGGACTGCATTTTATACCCTGCAGCCATTCATCCTTCGGCACGATGCCTTCCACCTTGGATTGGGTATTCAGTCACTGACCTTGAAGCACACCCCAAGTTCAGGACATTATTAACTGCTCAGACGAACAGCCTGCTTTACTCTCTTTTTTACAACTGTGTCGTTTGGGTAGTTTCGCGCCCATACTTCACTGTCGCATTGCCCTTGGTTCATCCGGGAGGTGAGAGTAGCATTGTGAGGACTTAATTCCCAACTACCCCAGTATCCCCGGTCAGAGCACTCGGTTATTTCTACCACGCCCAACCGGTTGACTGACGAGGAGGGATAATTCCTCACCTTTGAACCATAGCCTTGGTCCAGGCCTGCATATTCAGAAACCTTCCGGAATCCTTATTCACAGGTAACCTACATTTCTGTAGGCCGCCCCACTATCCGCCACCTGTGGACCCGCCCGGTTGCTCAGGCCAGCTTGCCGGGGGAGGGGTGATAAGGAGAAGCCGAATTTCAAAAATTATTACAGTATTTACTCACTACACACTTATTGCTAATCCACTACATAATAGGCTACAGTATTTAACTAATAATAATATATTAATGTATTTAACAATAATACCAATGTACAGTATTTAATTAATAATGTAGGCTACGTTTTTATAAATACAGTATACAGTACAAATAATACAGTAGTGTACTGTTATTAAACATACATTCTAATGCAAATTTAAAAAACATTGAAACAATACAGTAACGTACACTTTTTTAATTTGTGAATTACTGTAGAGCCTAGCCTATAATACTTTAAACTAAATATTAATTGTCGTTTGTTTGACGAGCGGCGGGACTGTACAACAGTTAGCAGCTCTTTTGAAATTCCCCCCCCCCCAACACACGTTTCATATTTAAAACATATAGTTTTTCCAGGTAAAGCATGGAAAAACAGTCCCGTTTCATCGGCATTGAAGACATCTTCATGAGCATATGATTTGATAACTCCTACCAATTTGTTTTCCCATTCACTCACTGTATTTCTATCTAACGAAGCACTTTCGCTCGAAGTTGTTTTAAAAGAAATCATATGTCGTGTACGTAATTTTTCGAGCCATCTATTATCCCAAGTCACTCGAAACTTCTAAGGCCTTTATTTGGATCATGGGCCAGGAAGGTGACCTCTAACCTTTTAAGGATCAAAAACTACCTTACCTACTGTTGTACCCGATCCATGCCCAGTAAAGTTTCTTCGCACACTTTAGTTTCCATTTTCACCGAATTGCTTTAAAATCATTATTGCTTTGTTTCTTATTATTTCTGCTGCACTCGTTTTACCTATCTTAAAACGCTCTGAAATTTTTCGAACACCACATTTTTCACTGTCAGCATAATGAATTAAGACTACTTTTTCACATAGGCTCATACATTTGCGAGGAGCCATGTATAAAATTCTGATTGCATACATAGTTATTTCACCTACGTTTTGCAGCACATTTGTCCGCATAACAGAGGTGCAAAAAACAAAAAAGGCACCATTGGCTGTCCATTGTTCGTTTAATGGAGTGTCCGTTCAAAGAAGGGAAAAATCCCTCCTTAAATTATTTAATTTATTATTTTAATTATTATTATATAATAATTATTATGTATTATTAAATTGTTTGTTTACCAGAAAAATGTCCATTTAAGAGAAGTGTTCGTATATATATATATATATATATATATATATATATATATATATATATATATATATATATATATATTTAATAAATTAAAAATAATTTATTAAATATATATATACAAGAAAACATATCACCATATTTAATATATTTAATATATATATATATATATATATATATATATATATATATATATATATATATATATATATATATATACATATGACAGAATCTCAATATCGTGCCAAAATAGAAAGCAAATTTCCATTTTCCTATATATATAGCGTATAGTGGTGGACTATTATTTTTGTTAGTTACTATTTATTCACTTTCTTTTTTTTCATATCTAACTTATGAAACTGGTAGTGCTATATAATTTCTCATTCTATTTATCTCGTGTATTGCAAGGAACCTTTCTCTTACAATTTCATATATATCCTCTAGTCATAGATTTCTAGCAATGGGAAAGTTGGCTCGGTACCAAAGTGCTGGATTTCGAAAATGTAGTCATTCGGTTTGAATCTGACCAAGACATCACCTTTTTTAAATTTTAATTATATAAATATTTGAAAAAGCTGTATTAACATCAATTGTCATCTTCTACAGGTTTAAAAAAAAATGTATTTGAACTTGTTTGGATGAATAAAAACATATTTTATTAACAATTGAAAATTTATAAAAGACATATATAAAGAGAGTGTGAGCTAATAGAAGGAATTGAATAAAAAAGTAACCAACTTAACTGTAATAAAGGAAATATTAGTAGATTATAATAAGAAAAAATAAATAAAAAGTTGGTTAAAAATTAAGAGAAGTTATTATTTTATAAGACGCCTGTAAAAATAGATATGTGTTAAACAAGTGGTGAGAAAAACAAAAATTTTAAGTTAGCAAGTTTCCAATAGCAGTTATTAGTTTTATCTAAATTATCAATTTAAAATGTAAATAAACAATGTTAAAAATGAAAATGTATTTACTCCCAAATAAATAAAACAATACAAAATAAATTTATATAAAAATATACTACGTGGTTACAAGTATAAGAGACAAACGATATTGTAGAGAATGTGTTTGTGTGCATAAAATTAATCTTCAACTTACTTTTTCAGATACAGGTGTTCCAGAAGATGCTTTGAGTTTTTCTTCTCCATTTAGTTCAACAAGAGTTTCAGTATCTGCCATTGTGAAACTAAAAAAAATACATAAAAATTGTTTGTACACTTTTGTGTTTAAACCTCTTTAGGTACAAAAAACACACACACACACACACACACACACACAAAGTAACCATTGTTTTCGTGAAGCATATAAGTATACAATTTTGTTCTTTGTGTCTGTCTGTTGGTGTAATAAATATTTTATTATTTAAAAAATAAATAAATTCATATTCTATTACTACATAAAATGAAATTTCAAATCTTTCTAAGCAATAAGGTTTTCTATTAAAGATAGTCTTTATAATTTTTATTTATTAAACTGCACTATGCCTTACACTTATAAGAAAACACAGGGCTAAAGTGTCCACAGCCTCAAAGGATTTTAGTTTATTAGACTCATCTTGGACCTCACGAACTGTTTATAAATATATATATATATATATATATATATGAAGTTAATATATTACTGTGTGAGTAATTTTATCCACCATTAAGTGCAATAATTTTACCTTGAGTGATGAGGCACCTTTCGGTCGTTGACCATTGTCGAATCACTGATTTTTCTCTCTGATTCGACAATGGTCAACGACCGAAAGGTGCCTCATCACTCAAGGTAAAATTATTGCACTTAATGGTGGATAAAATTACTCACACAGTAATATATTAACTTCATAAAGTCAGTGCAACGGAAAAACAATGGATAATGTTAAATATCAAGAATATATATATATATATATATATATATATATATATATATATTTCACGGTGTCCGTTAAAATAAGATTTGAAGAACATTACAGAGCATTCAAAAATAAAAATAAAAAACATCAAATGTTAAAGCATACCCAATATCACATAAACATGAAATTAAAAATTACGAAAATAACCTAACCATACTCGAAATAAATAACAACCCAATAGAACTAAACTCACTAGAAAAATACCAAATTTATAAAAACAGACACAACATTTTAATGAACCTACAGACAACATATGCAGACAACGTACTATTTGAAAACATTATACACGCAGCTCAAGAAGAAATATGCATGACGTCAACAAATACCAACATCACGGACAAAACATTCACATCAGAAAAATAGAGAAAAATAATCAGTGATTCGACAATGGTCAACTGACCAAAAGATACCTCATCACATAAGGTAAAATTATTGCACTTAGTGGTGGAAAAAATTATTTACAAGTAATAATAACTTCATATATATATATATATATATATATATATATATATATATATATATATATAGTGTTCATCCTTTATGGGTTAAATCTACACAGTTCTTTTATTTTTTGTGTCCCAATTTTATTCTCATGACAACTTCACTATTTCAAAGTTGATATATCTTTACAATACTTTTCCCACAAAATTTAACATTGTTTTTATTTCCCTACATTTTAATACAAGCCATTTCAGAGTAAAAAATTTAGAACATTTTCAGATATACATATATTTTGATTTCTGTTAATCAACTGAGTTCTCATTTGGAATATATTGTTTTATGTATTCTATCTTTCCTCATTTTTTTGTTTTCCAATGAGACATTTTACATACCAGTTGTTGAATTATGTCAAACAAATTGTTTGATACGAAGTTTAGTTTTTCGTTCGGCAGTGCTTGATGTTATTTCTGTAATAAAATAAATTTTATAATTTTCTATTAATGACATTCTGAGACTTTTTAATTTTATGTAATAATGTTACGATATTATCAATAATCCTGTAATATTGACCTACGTTTGCAAAGTCATTGATTATTAAATGTTCTAAGAATTTTAATTTCGTATTGTTTAAATGGGAGAAGAATGTTTGCACACCCTTTGTATATTTTTTTTTGAATTAGCATCTTGTTTGATCTATATATTTTTTACTACAACTGATACAGGACATTTTACATATGTCTGAGTTTTAATAATTGCTGTGTAGAATTTCTGTTTGGTTCTGCTTACAGAATGTGATTTAAATACTGTCTTGTTATTTAAATCAAGTTTAAAATCAATGGTGGTATGTTAAGAATACTATTCCTAGCCATAAAGCTTAATATAGGTCTCTCCCCTATCAGACTTATTCTTAGAAATATTCCTCAATCTCATTGAAAATAAATACATAAATAAAGAATACAGCCCCTTTATTTAACAGATATTATATCATAGATATATAGATGATACCATCTGCTAGATAAAAATATTTGAGAAATACGTTAACATTATATTAAATATTAACGACAGAATTTGAAATCATTATCAGCATTAATCTACAACCTCCCCTAAATTAATTAATTACAAAAAAAAAACAAATATCCAATACATAGAAAACTCGTCCAGAATAACCACATAATTCAGACCAAATATAATCACCATCAATAAGCCACAAACAATAGTTTGATAGAGAGCACTACTGATGCTATTAGGGAAGAAGTTTAATAATAAAATTGAAATCAAAAGCAAGGAGCGAAGACTAGCTACATGGATCTAGCTCTGAAATTATAAATAGGGTAGATAGTTTACCCATTCAAACAATTTTTTAAGCGAAGTAACATTCTTACACCAGCTTTTATGATATTTTGACCGCATCAAGAGATTTATTGTTGCCTGAAAGCTTAAAAAAATATGTTCTAGTCTTAATAGCTTATAGCTGAACAAATCATAGTAACTCTAAGATTCCTATTTCAGCTTGGAAGACTGTAAAGTATATCTCCTTGAAGATACTAACACCCACCTCTGATTTACTGTTAACTCAAGTCTCAATATATTTCCAACCCATCTCCGTCTTCATTTCATCTCTGGATACGACACTAAACAATCCTAACTGCACATAGTGCCCCACTCAGCTATCCCATCCACCATGACTAAATGTGGTACAAAATACAGTAGAATCTCAATAATTCGAGGTGAATGGGTCCAAGACCTCGGATTACATGGAAAAAGTTCCTGGGCATTAAAAAAAATAGGAGTTCTAATAAACCCTAATACTTCATATCCAGATCAATGTGGCAACAGCCCGACCCGGATTTATTATAAGCAGGAATAAAGGCCAGTCCAGCTAATCATGAGTGTCGTCATTGTTTGATTGACTTATTTACTCCAAGAGAGTTTATTTTCTGATATGGCATGCACAAGACTAGACGTTTGTGCTGGGATATTTGTTGACTGCCAAACTTACAATGTAAATAAAGATATTTATGGCCCATTGACCCTCTGTCATCTAAAAATAACTGATAAGGACATTCAAACCCAACATAACAGCGAACATGAGCAGCGACAGCATTACAACAGAATGGGGAGGAAGAACAATACCATATTAATATAAGATTTCTTGGAAGCAACTCATTTCCTTTGCATGACGTATTGTTATAAATATTTCTTGAACGTCCGATTCATTTTCTTGATGACTATAAATATTTCTTGGACTACCCCCCCCCCCCGACTCATTTCCTTCAAATAGATAAAATAAACTCAAATAGAAATAGGCTAATTATACAGAAGCTCAAAATATCGGGTCTCAGATTTTCAAGACTACTGTATACACAAATTCTCTAACTGAGAGATCATATCTCTCAGTGATCATATCTACCAGTGTGTCCTCTGAAAATCTTGCTGATATTGGGCATTTAGCCTGTACCTTTGATATGGTACCCTTCCTTATGTGAATGAACATCAATCTGAAAATAAATTTTCTAGGATAGGTCTCTGAGGTATTTATCCAATAGCAGAAAAACAAATACCCCCTCTAAAGCTCTCCTAACAAAACTACCTACCACTGAGTACCTAAT
Organism: Prosapia bicincta; assembly: GCA_036971475.1. Taxonomy (NCBI): domain Eukaryota; kingdom Metazoa; phylum Arthropoda; class Insecta; order Hemiptera; family Cercopidae; genus Prosapia; species Prosapia bicincta. The sequence goes on along the minus strand of JBAIZL010000001.1, from coordinate 48,419,634 downwards.
AGTTTTGTCTGGACATGACTCTATAGCAACCCTTCAAGGCAGGATCTCAGATACATGATCTCTCTGAGAGTTGTACTACTAGCACTGTTAAGTACAGAATTAACTTCTAATTTAGCACTGTCTGCAATGACAATTCTAGCATTATTTCAACCAATCATGTTCACACAATACTTTCATGCTAGAAATTGCTGTTATGAGTGCAATGTTTTGGCATCACTCCTTTCTCTTTAACCCTCATATTTCTTTTAAGAGTTGCCAACATATTCATTCTTGATTGGTCATTTAACGACATCCTTGTCCACATACATTTCAAAGTATGGATCCAATCAGTAGATCCATCATAGGATGTAAAAAATACTTATTCCACAGTCATGTTTGTTTCTAACTTTGGCCTTAAAACAATATTACTTACTTACTAGCCAACGCCCACCCTTGGCTGTTGAGCCATTTGGTGACTCGCTGACCAGTATAGTCGAACCAGTGGGTCATCATCATTTCCGGAATGGTCGAGCGCGCTGCACTTCATCAGATGATCCGTATCCATCGTATCGTGTCCACAGAGAAGGCATTCCGGTGTTGGGAGCACACCGATGCGATGTAGATGGGCAGACAGGTAGTCATGGCCGGTTTGCATTCTGAACTTGGCAACGCCTACAGCTCATGGAAGTCTGTGGTCGATGGGCCCTGTGCTGACTAGGTTTTCCCATTTTCTTCCTGCTGATTGCTGTGTGAGGTGGAGTTTGCTGGCCCGGTCGATAGTTGCATTGATGAGGGCTTTTGTGCTTTGCAGCGAAGGCATGCAAATCGGTTGTGCCATGGATGTGCCTTTCTTGGCTAGAAAGTCTGCCCTCTCATTTCCATAGATGCCAACATGGCTTGGGATCCATTGTAAAGCTATAAGCCAACCCTCATTCGCCAGGTGTTCCAGGGCTTTTCTTGTCTCCATTGTTCTTTTGCAGTTTGTATCTGTATTGCGCGATAGGTTACGGATAGCCCCTTGTGAATCGGCGAAGAAAACTGCCTGTGTAGGGGCTATTTTGTTTAATTCTGCGGCTGCTGCTTGTACTGCTGCTATTTCCCCATCGTAGTTGGTCTGGGGAGTTCCCACTGCTAGATATCCCTCAAAATTGCGACTGTAGTAGGCAGCTCCTGTTGCACCTGTTTCCGGTATTGAAGATCCATCCGTGTATATATGTAACCATTCTGGTTGTGGGTACTCTTCATTGTATGCAGGGCTGCTTGCCTCAGTTCTACATCCAGGAATGCTAATTTTGACTGACTGTAGTTCTTCAATCCACAATTAGCTTTTGGTAAATTGTGGAAAAACTTGCGGTAATCTGTAAACAGTGCTGGCTTCTCTAAGGCTATTCCATACTTCAAGGCCACCCTTTCATAGGACGCCATTGGGGTTATTTGAGTCTTCAGTCGGGCCGTGGCTTGTCCAATGAGTGTGTACTCCTCTGTGTCTCTGCCAGAATCGGAGAGCTATTTTCTGTCTATGGCTTTCCATTGAACAACACTTCATTTGTGCCTCCATTGCTGCAATGGGTGTGGATTTAGGTGCACCCGTTATGATCCTTAACGCTGTGTTCTGCACAATGTCCAATTTACTGAGGGTGTTACGGTTGCTTGTGATGGTCACTTCACTTCCGTAGTCTAGGACAGGTCTGATATATGACTTATAGGTAGTTATTAGGACATCCTGGCTGGCATCCCATGTTGTAGCTGTCAGTCTTTTTAATATTTTAGTTCTTTTTGTTGCTTTTTCCGCGCACTGTTCGACATGAGGACCCCATGTCAGACAGACTTGATAGACATCAATTACTACACCCAGATATTTGGAGAGACTACTTTCTTCCCAACGGACCACTTTTGTAATACAAAGAGCAATATAAAAACAATATAAGTTACTACTTAATGCAGCGTTGTGTTGCCTGTGAAACCTGTAAATAAATGGTGCATGGTATTTTGATAAGTGATATTTATTCAAAAAATTATTGAGTCAACAGTAACTTTAAATTCTTTTTGAGGCATTTTTCTAGTTTCAATGTAAAGAAATCACAGTAAAACATTGATTTTGTAAGGTTTTAAGTGTTCATGGAGGGGGTGGAGAGTGGAACACCCATGGGGGTGGGGAGTGGGACATGAGCTGAAGTGTTTTAAATTTTTTTAATATTCGTTATGAATATTTCGTAAAGAAATATTTTTGCCAAAATCGCTTACATGGCTAAAAGGAACAATTACCATAATTTTCAAGTATTATTTATTTTAACAAACGTTAAAATCACATTTTTTTAATAACTAAGTATGTTTGAGTATCCAACATTATTTATCCCAAGATTGAAAATACATTGAAAAGAAAATATATTTGTATAAGAGAGCACAAAATGTAGTAATTATTAAGATCAGCGACTATCACTCCAATCGGCGACATTTTTTTTCCTGATCAATTTGACCTTGCTGAACACGAATTAAAAGTATTTTTTTACTGCAAACCCATTAAAAAATAATAACCTAACCTAACCTGACCTGACCTGGTTTTCTTAGGTTAATATGTGTTTGCCGTTAAATATAACTTCAGATTCATGTTTAGCAAGGTCAAATCTATCAGGGAAAAAAAATGTTGACGATCGGAGTGTTAGTAAGCACCAAAGTCAGGTCAGGTCAGGTTAGGTTAGGATATTTTTTTAAATGTAAATATGTGTTTGCAGTTAAAAATAAACATCAGATTTGTGTTCAGCAAGGTCAAATTTATCAGGAAAAAAAATTTCGCCAATTGGAGCAGTAGACGCTGATCTTAATAATTACCCATTTCTGAAGTTGTTTTAATGATTATTCCTTGTTATTCCATTTGCAACTGTACATAGATACTGCAGTGTTTGTACTGTATACGTAAATTTTTAAGTTAATGTATATATTTAAAAAATAACTACGGTAATATACAGCTTAAAAAGACATGTTTATGAATGTTTACATACACATGTCGAAATAGTTCCAAAATGTAAATAGTTACCCTAATTTTATTTAGAATACAGTACAGTAGTACAATAGAACTATTCTTCATCTAACAACTAATTGGTTGTTGTATTACAGTAATAGGATGTAAAGTTCTATAAATACAGTTCAATAGTACACTAAATATTTTTTTAAACAAACTGTAGCTTTATTACTTTATATTTTAATGTAACATATATGTTTGATTATCCAATAATCTCCAGTCCCAATTAGCTCTTTAAATCGACTCTATTGTATTTTCCAATTGCAGGCATGTGTGCTAGTTTAAATATATATATATTAGAGAGAGAGACCATTTAGCAATGTTACTTTCAGATTCTGACTATATTAATTTAAAAATCTTCTAGGTTATAACTAAACATTTTTAAAAGGTTTTATCTTTACTATTCTAAAAACAGCTAATTGTAATTCTTAAATGTGTATGAAATAGAGTCATATTAATTTTATATAAAAATGTTAGAATGTAGAAAATATATATATATAATACTTAAGACTTTCATACCGTATACACGTGCTCTAATACAAAAACAATATTACAATTCACAAACAACTGTACACACTTTCACAGAATCCAGATTGTTCAAAATGAATGTATCTGAAGAGAATCCAATCTATGTTTTTGAGTTTTTCTGAATGAGTGTAGTAATCTATAACTATGAAGACAAGTTTAACAACCCAATAACTAGTTACAATATTTATACCTTGTTATAAGATGACTAATCATTTACAGTAAATAATTTTTCGCAATTTACTTTTCCTATAGAAATTAATATGAAATGATGGCGTCTAGTTTTGTTCTAATCAATGTTATCATAACCATTTACTATTTATTACAGTATACCTCTTTATTATAATTATAACAATCTTTATTTTAATTATAATAATAACTATGCATTAAAATATAGCCAAAAAGTCTCCGGTTAGGATAGCTTCAGTTAGAAAAAAATAATATTATCCTAATTGGGATAAGAGTGACAGCTGAGGCATGATGGATGATTAATAAGATGCATTGCCATACAAAATGGTCTACTAGCTTAGAAATTTCCTTTGACGAAAGTAGTTCTCCACAAATATATTTTGTTTAATGACTGACAGAGTCACTGAGTGAAACTATTCGTTGATTCCGAATTCCTAATTATAAACAAAACTCGAATTTTTTTATTAAATAAATTTATATGAATTCTTGAATTTTGTAGTCCATTACGTTCGGTGAATCTTATTAATCACTTGAAAAATAGTTTATGACTAAACTTACTAACACAGAACGTTTACGATCACTATGTGTCGATCTTTATCAGTGTCTTCTGCTTTGAGTTATTGGGTTAAGCGGAGACGGTTTTAAAGGTAGGTTTTCGATATTATCAAATAGTATGTGTGATTTGTATTGTGTTTGTGCGTTTAGTATGTTTGTACCTTTTGTTTTTGTGTGTCTATAAATATCAAATTGTTCTAGTGTGTTGAAATGTAGTCCTTTTTTGTTGATGTGTAGGATTTCTAGGTTATGGTAAATGTCTGTGTCTTATCCACAACACCTCAAACCACCCTATCCAACACAAACACACTGCCTTCAGATCCATGCTCCATAGACTTAAAGAAGTCCCAATGACCACTGAAAACATAAACAAAGAACTAGACACAATTAAATATTTAGCATACACAAATGGATACAACACCACAATAATAGACAAATTATGGTAACAAAATACAAAAAAACACTAAACTTAACACTACTGACAGGGAAAACAAATACATCACATTACCAAACATAAACAAAACAACAAACAAAATAGCCCGTAAATTTCAAAAAATAGGATACAAAATAGCATACAAAACTAATAACAAGTTACAATACAAAATACAACACAACACCAACAACAAAGATAAACCACAAGCATCAGGCGTATACAAACTGAACTGCGGCGAATGTAACAAGTTCTACATTGGAAAAACAGGTCGCAGCTTTAAACGAAGAGTCGAGGAACACAAAAAAAACACCAACTCAACATTTAACAATCACATAAAAGAAACAGGACACAAATACACAGAGATTTACCATAACCTAGAAATCCTACACATCAACAAAAAAAGACCACATCTCAACACACTAGAACAATGTGAAATTGACAGCACAAAAACACAAAGTGCAAAGATATTACATGAACAAACACAATATTAATTACACATACTCTTTGATACTATCGAAAACCTACCTTTAAAACCGTCACCGCTTGACCCGACATCTCCAAACAGAAGACACTGATGAAGATCGGCACATAGCGATCGAAAACGTTCTGTCTCGGTAAGCTTTAACAAATTTACTAAATTTAAAGTTCGGATAGTCATAAACAATTTTTTAAGTGATTAACAAAAGGTATATGTTTAGCATCTGACACCCCCTATACAGTATCACTACTCATTTCCGTTCCACTCAGATGTTTTACATCTTTTGTAGAATAATTTGAGAAATTTCGATAGTTATTAGGTATGCAAAACATACGTATAAGAATTCTAAGTTGTTTTTTTTTTTATAAGACGTAATATATTGACTTGCATGAATTAATATTCAAGTTCATTTTACAAAACACTTGTAGTTAGTCATTTTCAGTATCTAGGTTGGTTACCAAAGAGGTAGGTAAATGTCACGCAGCTGTTAATGGGATAAAAAAAAAAATGTGTGGCTAACTTATGGTAGTTTAATATTATATTTCAACAGTTTGAGTTTTGGTATATTTGTAAATTTCTTTTACTTCAGTTTGTTCTTCCTTAGTTCACTTTTATTTTTTTTGTTAGTTTTTTGAGGTCAACATAATTTTTTTGTTAATGTGAATAACGTAGATATTGATTATGTTTATCTACCACAATTTTGTCTGTCAATAGGTTTTGTCTGGGTGTGTTTTTAAAATGAGTTTTAACTATAAGGTCGTACATTCCAAAAACTACATAAATTCAGATAAAAATATTTAAAATCTTAATAGTAATATCTTTCATAAAAACTATTCATTCGTAAAATCTACTACGTAAAATTAAATTTGGTAAAAATGGTTATATCTCTTATATTGCTAATGAGATATTGGTCTCTGATAATAATGGAAGCAATATGTTTGAAAATACAGAATTTTCTCATCTTTTATTTTCGATTTCCGAGAGAGTCCCAAAAAATTATTGTAAATTTTACGAATGAGTAGTGATTTGTACGATCTGGTTCAACAAAGACATTATCAATCCCATCTAGTAAGGTCACCTGAACTGCAGAAAGTACGATTATACGCTACAAATATAAACAGGTTATAGACTATTTTCAAATTGTATACAGTTTTTAAGTGTGGATGCACGCTAATTAATTTATTCATATTTTGTATTGTTCCAAGTAAATATTACATGATTTCAATCAAATGTGAGTAATCGTGCTAAATTAGTTGTTTCTCTTTCATATTTTTTTAACGTATGCCGTTAACCTCTCAATAGAAACTATTATGATTATGTTGTAAAAAATACTTCTATTTAAATTTGTAATTAATCTCTTAGAATAAAATAACTTACTTTGTCTTCGAATCAGTATTCATTGAATAGCCGGTTTAACGCAAGTTTAAAGAAATCTTAAAAATTAAATGTTTTGAATGAAATTTTGACTCTATACATGTTTTGTTTAAATTTAAAATATAAAAAAATTGTTAAATATCTTTTCGTGTTCATAACTCTAGTAGTTTGTAAATGCCAAAAAAATTGACTCAAGCATTTTAGCTATTGTTGTTCATTTAGTAATAAAAGTCTTTCACGGCCCTTACAACGTAGCTAGGTTATAGTTGAACAGAGCAAGCACTGCAACTAGCCTCTTTTTTTTTTTAACCGATACTAAATATATATCCGAGTACAGATAAATATTATCTATGAGTTTGTACACAGATTATAACTAATCAGAGTGTAATCTTTCACGAATTATTTCATCCAGGCCCTATTTAGAAGGGGGAAAACAAACTGAGAACTAATCGTGGATTGTGATAAGACAAGATGTACTTTTTTGTGGTTTCTGAATTATGTTAGTTGTGTTGGTAGAGTTAGTTAATTTATTTGTACCCGTGAATAAAGATAGTTAATAATAATGAAATATTGCTATGAATATTTTAGAAGTACAAATGTTTGGCTGATGTAGATCAGTATATTAAGCATATAATGTTATGTTTTAAATATAACTATGCTATTTTATCATTCGTGAAAACATTTGAGAACGTTCGAAATATACATAAAATAATATTAAATATGAACAGTGCTTATTTTAATCACTATCAAGGAGAGGCTCAATTTAAGGTTACGTTTTCCTATCAACAGAAAGATATTGGTGTTGAGAGGCAATTCAATTTCAACAGACAATTAACAGAAACTATTGATAGTTTTATAGGAAGGGTTAGTGTCAATGTTGGAAAAATTGTAGAGAAAAAAGTTAATAGGAAAAAAACAAAGTTAGGCATTGAAGCAGAGGATGTTGATATAGAAGTAAAAGTATTAAATAATGGAGTCCCAGTAAAAGGATCATCAACTTGTTATGATGTTTTTTTTAAGGATCGACATAACAAGTTGTTAGTTTTGCAAGTGGATAATGTTAATTATTCTGTTGTAGTAAACTCTCCATGGATAGAAGTACTTGCTATTCCAAAAAGTATCATGTCTGGATTTCCAGTATTTCCTTCTACTTTTGTTATCAGTTTTGCAGATAAATTTAAGGCATCATGTTTATGGATGAGAAGTAACAAGATTTCAGTGGCAAATAAGAACAGCAGCAATCTTGTTTGGGAAACAGTTGGTAGTAACTACATTTATGAACCAAGTCAAAAAGATATAGGATGTAAACTGAAGTTAAAATGTATACCTCGTAATGAAACAACAACAGGTCCTCCTGTTGAAGTTGTATCAGAAAATGTTGTTGAAGTCGGTCCTGGAAAATGCCCTTTTGAAACACGACATGCATTTACACAAAACCACCTGACACGTGGAAGGTAATTATGATCTAGAAATTTGAAATATTTATATGTACTGTAATTTTCTTATATGTTATGGTAAATATAAATAATTTCCTTAATACAACTGCTCCACCTTGTGGTAGTCAAATTGTAATAATTTTTTTATAATAAAACAAAATTTAATAATTATCCTTAGAGAACAATAAGTTGCTGGGCGCCAGTTAGAATTACAAAATGATTGCAACCATAACAGTAAAATTTAGATTCTTTTCCTTTTTTATTACTTACCATTTATAGTAATAAATAATGAACACTTTCTTTTAATTCAATTAATCTTTGTTTTAATTCAGTCTTTGATTACTCTAGTTACAGAACTTTAAATACACTTTTTCTATTAACTTAATTTAATTAAATAGCACAAGACTTTTCCTCCCAGGTTATTCGGTGAGTATAAATTATTATAAATCTATTGAGCACTGCTGGTTACAAAATAAAATGGTTTATGCAATTAACTCTTTAATAAAATTTAGAAAAGAAATTCCTAGGCCTGGAGTTATTAGTTTTGAAAAGAATATTAAAATGTTTTTTTTTTAATGAATTTAATTAACTGATTTTGCTTTTAAGAATGGTTCTACAATATTAACTTAAATACTAATTACAAGTTTTCCTTAATCTAGTACTTAGCTGAGACTTATTGTTCTTGTTCAAATTTATAGCCTTTAAACCTATTTTAAAATCAAATTTCTTTCACCACTATACTTCTTTATACTTTCACTAATATTAGCTTCTATTTAGGCTAGCTTTCTTAATATTCAAATTCTCCCTCTAATAAAATTTCTGGACCAACTAAGTTTAGCTTCCAGTAAATGTGGATGTCGTTAGTGATAGCTGATTAGATATGTGTGAATGTGGTTGGCTGTCAACTGATTAGATTGGTGTGAATGTTGTAGGCTCTCAACTGATTAGATATGTGTGAATGTGATTGGCTGTCAACTGATTAGATATGTGTGAATGTGGTTGGCTGTCAACTGATTAGATAGGTGTGAATGTGGTAGGCTCTCAACTGATTAGATATGTGTGAATGTGGTTGGCTGTCAACTGATTAGATAGGTGTGAATGTGGTAGGCTCTTAACTGATTAGATAGGTGTGAATGTGGTAGGCTCTTAACTGATTAGATATGCGTGAATGTGATTGGCTGTCAACTGATTAGATATGTGTGAATGTGGTTGGCTGTCAACTGATTAGATAGGTGTGAATATAGTAGGTTCTCAACTGATTAGATAGGTGTGAATGGGATAGGCTCTCAACTGAATAGATGTGTGCATGTGGTTGGCTGTCAACTGATTAGATAGGTGTGAAATAGTAGGCTTTCTATAGACATCTAAAAGAGGAAAAGTCAGGGAAAACTCAGGGAATTTCTTCAAGCTATTTTACTAGACACCCTGCAGTACCAAGGCTCTCTTTTTTCTTAATGAATTTTTCTTATTTGAGACTCTACAGAAAAAGAATAAAACCTTTCTTTCATTGTTGAAACATCTGTTAAATAACACACTGATTATTTGATTTTTCACCTCCTCTCATGCACAGTTAAGTTTTGATACTATACACAATAATTTTATGTCTTGTAAATTTCTTTCTTAATCTTGTGTTGTTTTATTTATAATTGAGTGCTGTTTCTTCTTTAAATGTGGTTTTAATATTGTATCATAACTTTTTTTAGGTTATGGCTCAAGTGTTTACATTTTCTGTTTATCAATTTCTAATTCACTTATAATATATTACGAATTATTGTTTGTTATTTATTGTTTTAGTAGTTTATATAAAAAACTTTACAGTGTCTCCTATTATGAAAATAAAACTTTATAAGAACAAAATTACTTCCATAAATCTAAAGTCACTTTAAACTGTCAATCACGGTTTATATATTTTGTTTTTTTTCATTTGAATAATATTTTTTTTTTTTTAACTCACTAATAGAGTCTTATTTAATACAATTAACAAAAAAACAAAAACAAAACTTTGATTACATCACCTCTCCTAACACATATAACAAATTAATTAACAATTATCATAACAAAGTCAATTATTATTTTTTTAAATTTGAATTTTCAGTGATTAAGTCCTTTTTCTTATTCTACTTATATATTTCTTTACTTATATCTAGCATTTCTTTCATTACAAGTACTTAAACATCGTTATTCATTAAATCTGGATTCATATATACATCCATGCCACTCATCCATCCAATAGATTCTTATTTTCAAATGTTTCATTTAGTTCTTGCTACTTTTAGTTTTGTGGTAATACCCCACTTGTCTCTTATTAAGTATTTCTTTCATAGTTAAGCTCAAATTCTCCTTATTAGTACATATAAGAATTTTCTTATATCTCTTATCATTTTCTTTCATCTTATTATGTAGATTGCTTATTACATACATAATATATTTTTATTTTTTATTAACTCGACGCAATTCAATTATTTTATAATTATCATATTACCTCCTCCTTTAACTCACCTAAATTAAATGACATAATTCTATTGACATATTAACATATTTGCTCCAATCTCCCCTTCAATTCTATAAATTCATTAATTAACCATATTTTATATTTATTTATTTTAGTCCAATCCATCTCTCCCCTCTTAGACATCTCCCTCATATAATATCTTTTCATTTCTGTTAACCTCTTTATTCGGTTTCCTATTCTCACTCTTGCCATAAGTATTGTGGTATAGATTTCTTTTTATCACGTTTGTATGAACGAACCTCCTTTTTGGTTTCTTCTGCATATGTTTTTCTACCCTTTGATTCGTAAATTGCACTTTAGGCCTATATTCCCCTCTATATTCAACTGGCCTACTTGGTCCCCTTTGTTCAGGTCCATATCTTCCTTTGTATGTTGTAGTTCTTTCTTCTCTATAATTTGTTATAATTCTAGGTCTTTGTTCGAAATTATTCTGCTCCCTATTCCAATGTTCCCTATCTCTCAATCTGATATTTACATTTCTCTCCTCAATATCTTCCTCGTTCAACAATTGCTCCATTTCTCTAATATTATTGATTTGCATCCTTCTAGCTGCCTGTAATTTTTCGTTAAAATGCCTTATTAATCTTCTTACGACCTCCTCAGATGGTGGTGGTGGTGTCATGTTCCCTAAGATCACAACCCTTTCAATAAAATAATCAGCTTGACTCACTCCAGTTCTCACTCTATATCTTTCCATCTCAATTCTCTCTTTTATACCTTCCTGTATCTCCCTGGCCCAATATCTATTCACAAATCTCTCTCTCCATTCTGGGTAGTCACCTATTTCTTCTCTTAGTGACTCCCACCATCTAGCAGCTCCTGCCTCAATGCCTTGTCTATTATTCTTCTCCAGCTCTCATCTATCCTTTCATTCAGGTTGGAATTCATCTTTTGTATCATATATCTTTCGAACCGTTTCAGAAACTCCATCGGATTACCACTCCTACCATTGAATTTCGGTACTTCTTGCCTTCCACATGATACTTGTATTACCTTTATGGCTTCAGTCCTATTCCCTCCATCTTTTTCTATTTTTTTTTTACTCGCTCATATATCTGGTCAACTTTCTCATTCATCAATTGTTTTCCTCCTATTACCTCTAAATTAATTTTATCAATGTTATCTTATTTTTCTCTACTTGAATTTCAGTTTCCACCCATCTTCGTTCAAGGTTTAAGACTTGGTTTTTATTTTCCTCGATTCTTTTGCCTAACTCTTCTTTCATATCCTTATTTTCCTGTAGTAAGTCTTCCCTTATAGTTTTTACAATTAATCTCATCTCTTCCTGTACTTGTAGTTTCATATTTTCAACTATTTTATTATTTTCCTCCTCTAAGCTTTTGAATTTCTTGTCCATTTCCAACCTACTTGAGGCAAATCCTCTGTTCATCTCTTCAATCTTATCTAACCTCTTCATTTCCTCTTACATTTCCTTCTTACTTTCTTCAAATTTTCTACTTATATCTTCTTTCATCTCCCTCAGAAAGCTCATCATTCTATCTTTATGTGAGTTCCTGTCCCCATTATTTTCTCTCCTACCATCTCTATTTTCTGATACTTCCCAAATTTCCTCATCTATTTGGGTCTTTACCTCACAATCTTCTATTGGCATATCTGTGCCTTCCAATTCAGTTCCTATTATTACTATACTGTCCCCTTTTTCTATTTCTATCTGTTCACTTTCCTCCCGTTCCATTAAATATACATATTTTTCCTTAGCTGCCTTTTCTAAATTCTCTTCCTTCCTTTTTTTATTCAATTTTCTTAACTCTACCCCTTTTTCAGTCCTTCTTGCTTTTCCCCCCCTCAAATTATATGCAGATCTATTCTTCTCGTCAGACATACCTGAAATGTTGCTTACCTCTCACACAAACAAAAATTCAAAATTTCTTTTTAAAATTAAGTTCAAAAATTAAATTTATCTGTACCCAGATTTAATGATTAATAATTTATAACCTCTAAATTATTTATAAATTTACTAAATTTATTGTTATAAAAAAAATTTTTTTTATGTGCTCTTTTTCTTTTCTCTTAATTTTTTACAAAAAAACCTAACCTCAACACAACACTACAACCTGAACACAAAAATAATAAAAATACAAAAAAATCTACCTTAAATATAAATACACCAATAACAAAATAGAAAAATTAACAAATATATATGCAACAAAGAATACTACACTCCAATATACAAACCAAATAACAAAATATCTTAATAACACAAACCACCAAACAAATACAGAAAAACATAACCTATCAGGAATTTACAAAATTATATGTAACGACTGCAATGCATTTTAACCACCAAACAAATACAGAAAAACATAACCTATCAGGAATTTACAAAATTATATGTAACAACTGCAACGCATTTTACATAAGGAAAACAACCAGATCATTTAAAATAAGATTTGAAGAACATTACAGAGCATTCAAAAATAAAAATACAAAAACATCAAATGTTGCAGCACACTTAATATCACATAAACATGAAATAACAAATTACGAATATAGAACTAAACTCACTAGAAAAATACCACATTTATAAAAACATACAGAACAATTTAATGAACCCACAGACAACATATGCAGATTTACTATTTAAGAAACATTGTACACGAGGTTCAAGAAGAAATATGTATGACATCAACAAATACCAACATCACGGACCGAACATTCACATCAGAAAAATAGAGAAAAATAATCAGTGATTCGACAATGGTCAAGTGACCGAAAGGTACCCTCATCACACAAGGTAAAATTATTGCACTTAGTGGTAGAAAAAATTATTTACAAGTAATAATTATAATTTCATATATATATATATATATATATATATATATATATATATATATATAAATGTACAATCATATCATCAACAAGAATAATGCTATACTGCTGTTGCCATACTTTAAACAACCAAATAAATACAAAAATCATCCACATAAAGTCTACTCTAGACTATATACTATCATTGACACTATTAATAGTGTTGTCAAAGAGTAAGTTACTCAGAATGCTATACTATAGAACACCTTATTTCAAATTCGAATTGTTCGACATTAGCTGACAAGACCCAGTAGAAAATATTTGTTTGAAAGGAAATGTTTGTTCAATACTAGAATATTATTCTTTGATTTCAAGGAATTAAACATTTTTTCCAAGCCATATTGTACATCTTTTAAGGGTAAAAAATTATGGCAATGTTTTACATAAGGGAAACAAATTTTGTTCAGCTGAATCTAACAAAATGAATTCATCAATTGATGAACGTTCTGATTACGAATTGTCAACGTTCCTCACTGAAACCACATATTTTATTAGAAAGAAGACCTACTGCTACATAGAATGACTACAACTGAATTGTAGTTTTTCCAATCTATAATTGAAGCGTTTGTGATGTTTCACCAATGTATCATTTCCATTAGTCTTTTACACTCTGTTTAAGCATGAAGAAGATTTTATTACTCAAGATTTTGTTTTCCTGAAACTCTCCATTATAAAGCAGTTAAGCACAATTGGCAGTTGGTCATCTTGTGATATATTGAGGTTTTGGATTGGAATTTTCATTGCCATTCACAATATCTCAACATTTTAACGTTTCCAAAAAACACTAATACAAGATTGTTAGTAAAATCCTAACCTGTTTTCCTACTCCTTTAATCAGGACCTTATTAGTACTGAACAGTGTAAGGAGACACTAGAAGGAATCTTGATAGGGAAGTGATTGCTACCAGGGGTGAAGAATTTGTCCATTCGGCGATCTGGGATCAGGGTAAATCTCAGGGATATTCTTGGGTTTCTGGGGAAGCTTTAGAGGATATTTAGTTTACGCAATTTTTTAAAATAATTTTTATCCCTAATGTGAAACATTTATCAATTATTTCTGAATAAAAGGAAATTCAAAAGGTTCCAAAAACTTGTTTAACAAATGTTAAGTACAGGATTGTTAACCTCATTTTCCATAAACCACGTTTGTTGACATCTGTCATTATTTTGATATAACCTCAGAACAGCTGGTGTTCCTTACCACAGTTCAATTTCCACCGCCTACTAGACATTCGTTGCCGGCCAGAATCTAGGCTTCTTTTACTGCAAAGAAATAGTTTTGCGATTCAGTTACCAGACACATTGAGCCTATTCATCTATGTTTTAGACTAGGTTCACGTAGTTTCTGATCTAGTTACCTTTTGCTAGCTTCTTCCTTCTTCTAAGTCACTTCTTGCAACATGGCGCATTAGAATTCAGCAAGCTTTTCTAGTCAAGTGCCTTTAGCCGGTTACATCGGGTTTTAACCTCGTTATAATATTACACCGCTTATTGATTATGTTCAGTTAATGTCTTAAATGCGTTGTAACTATAAATTACTGCAGTCAAACTTTAATAAGTCAATTTAACCGCGTTATAAGTTCGAATGCCATTGTATTAGGTAAACCGCGTGGGATTTCATTATACCGCAGACAGTTAACTATTTAACCTCGTGCGTGAACTATCAAGTGTTAATTAAAGATTTTCTATTGTGACGATTGAAGTGAGTTTACTTTACATTAATTTTAAATGAGTTCTAGTTTATACCACTTGACGCAATCTACGGTTCATCACTTCAGGACTTAACCTAGGCCTGGGACACCGCATCACCGCTTCACCTACATTGAATAGTTTGGAATGGTAAGTGGCGTAGACTTGACTTCACTCAAAATCTTGAACTATTTCTTTTAATTAACGTTTAGTGTTTAACTTAAATTCAGTGTCGTTTTATCATTAAAGCAGCCCTTGCACTGCTTCAACAAAGCAAGGTGGCTCCTCCGGACTTTATTGTGTAACCTCGTATAATTTGAACTACCATCTTGATTTCTAGTAATTCACACATTTTCTTTCTTTAGTTTTGCTACCAAAACTATACGTGGTCAACATGGGCCGAATAATTTGAATTGCATAAGCCATTGGTTACAGTTCATTGCAAAATTTCCTTAACAAATCGTCTTCAAAATTTCCTTAATAAGTCTTGTTTGAATTCTAGTAAAAATGTCAATTAATACAGATTATTATTTGTCAAAGTTAAACAACATCATTGAGGACCTGGAACAGGTCGTTAACATAATTGCTGGAAATGAAATCCCAGCAGGTCTCATGGACCTACATGGAAATAATTTTTGAGCATGAAGTCGCTGAAACTGGCTTTTCATTGAAAGCCAAATTTCAACTTTTGTACTTACCCATCCTGGCTAAATGTCCAGGCATTATAAAATCTGAACAAAGGGAAATTTCACCGGTTAACCTCACTAATAATTGCATCAGTCTGCCAAGCCTACAAGTACCCACTTTCTCAGGCAATAACAATGAATGGACAGACTTTATCACTATGTTTGACTCTATGATCCACTCTAATGTTAATCTTACCTCAGTACAAAAATTTCAATATTTAAAATCAACTTTGAAAGGCGATGCCTTAGCAATCATTACCGGCTTAACAATTTCAGAAAATAATTATCAATAGCTTACAACGCTTTAAGAAACCACTATGCAAACCCACACAGGCTAGCCGATCATTATTTTAAACAAATCAAGGAATTTAAATCAATGAAAACCGCTTCGCAATCAGAACTCAAACCGCTTTCTAACTGCACACTCTAACGCAATATGTGCCTTGAAGGCCATTAACCTACCGGACTTAGCAGATTTTCTGTTGTTTCAACTGGCAGTTAATAATTTAGATCCGAACACTCGTCTTAATTTTGAAACTAGGCTAGGCACCAACACTATGCCTACTTACCGCAGCTTAAATGATTTCGTAACTGAACAAGCTAGGGCAATGGAATTGCTCAACCAGTCTTCGACTTCAACAGCAGCTAGCACAAGCCAACAAACCCAACTATCGGTATCCTCTGTCAACGAATCTGACTTGAATAATACACCTCCTGAGAGTCCAACACCGCAGCTCGAATACCCCACTAAACTCATGACGCTGATATCGACTACTGCAGCCGCTACAAGTAACCCCGCCGACTACGCATATGAAGCCGCACAGCTGAATGAAGGTCATCACCGCAGTACAATGCACCACACCGCCAGGACACAACCGCAGGCTTTGCGACCACTAGTGATAAGCCAACGCATCCAGTTCAACCGAAGAGCTTCCGCACCGCAACCATCACCGCTTGTTAGACAAAATTTCCCCAGACCAAGCTTGTCTACCAGACCTACCTACCCGCCTCGTAACGACCCATCCGCAGCACAGTGTTTCTATTGTTCAGCCATTCACAATATCTTTTGTTGTCCAGACTTTCTCAAACTAAAAACCCAGGATTGTCGCGAGTCTATACGACATATGCAGCGCTGTTTTAATTGTTTCGGCACCCACTACCAAAACAAATGCGTCATTCAAGGCTTGTAAACATTGCAACGGTAATCATCACTCCTTGTTACATGACTCTAACTCAGCTTCGCCCCAGCGACCGTACACGCATCGACACCCAAACTCAGCCAATGACGGCAACAATTCAACTACAAATATAAAACCGCTAGTCAGTACCGATAACACTAACGTCGCTTCTGCCTTATTAGGCACTGCTCACGTCGTTGTAAATGATCATTTTGGAAATCCGCATATCCTTCGGGCACATTGACCCAGGCAGTCCAGTGTCTGTCATAACTGGATGTTGAGCTTACCTACTAGGAAATCAAATGTTTCTCTTATCGGGGTCGCTTCTCAAACCACACATATATCAGAATATGTGTCCCTACAAATCTCTTCTAGATATGCCTCAAATTTCAAACTCGATGTCGAAGCTGCAGTACTACCTCATATCACTGACCCTCTTCCATCAACCGCACTATCACTCAGTATACACGCACGCTACAGTCATCTCCAACTTGCTGACCCTCACTTTGACACTCCTGCCCAAATTGACTTAATTCTCGAATCTGACGTTTTTAACCGCAGTCTTATTAATGAACCACAGACCATCATCAAAGGCCAACCTGCTGCCCTAAACACCTTCTTCGGATGGATTATTTCAGGATCGCTTCCAGACCATGTATGTCGTCAACCTCATGCCTTCACTACAAGATTAGCCGCTCGTTACACCGCTGCACGTCGATCCATGGAGAGGAAAGAAGTCATCCGCACCATTAAAGACACTCAACGCTACAAGGACATACGCAAGGTTACCACCACCAGTGGCTCCGTTAGAATAATCAACCATATCACTGAGTCTCTTCGCCCTCTAGTCGACGCCTCCGGACTGCACATGGTGGGCGGCAGAGTTCATCAGTCTCCACAAAATCACCCCTTTTAGCAACCGCCACCTCTTCAGCAGATGTCCAACCGCTTCTATCATTCTTGGTCCACCTCCTACTTACTTGCGCAACACCTCACCAACTCTTGGACATCCATCTATCTCTTAGCTATCCGCTGACCTCCTGGTTGTTTCTTTCTGGTTCTTCGCCCCTCTACTAACCCCGCTCATCTTCCTTTCTTCTTCTTCAGTTCTAAAACATTCGTTTTGGTGGGCGGTATGTTAAGTACAGGATTGTTAACCTCACTTTCCATAAACCACGTTTGTTGACATCTGTCATTATTTTGATATAATCTGGGAACAGCTGGTGTTCCTTACCACAGTTCAATTTCCACCGCCTACTAGACATTCGTTGCCGGCCAGAATCTAGGCTTCTTTTACTGCAAAGAAATAGTTTTGCGATCCAGTTACCAGACACATTGAGCCTATTCATCTATGTTTTAGACTAGGTCCACGTAGTTTCTGATCTAGTTACCTTTTGCTAGCTTCTTCCTTCTTCTAAGTCACTTCTTGCAACATGGCGCATTAGAATTCAGCAAGCTTTTCTAGTCAAGTGCCTTTAGCCGGTTACATCGGGTTCTAACCTCGTTATAATATTACACCGCTTATTGATTATGTTCAGTTAATGTCTTAAATGCGTTGTAACTATAAATTACTGCAGTCAAACTTTAATAAGTCAATTTAACTGCGTTATAAGTTCGAATGCCATTGTATTAGGTAAACCGCGTGGGATTTCATTATACCGCAGACAGTTAACTATTTAACCTCGTGCGTGAACTATCAAGTGTTAATTAAAGATTTTCTATTGTGACGATTGAAGTGAGTTTACTTTACATTAATTTTAAATGAGTTCTAGTTTATACCACTTGTCGCAATCTAAGGTTCATCACTTCAGGACTTAACCCAGGCCTGGGACACCGCTTCACCTACACTGAATAGTTTGGAATGGTAAGTGGCGTAGACTTGACTTCACTCATAATCTTGAACTGTTTCTTTTAATTAACGTTTAGTGTTTAACTTAAATTCAGTGTCGTTTTATCATTAAAGCAGCCCTTGCACTGCTTCAACAAAGCAAGGTGGCTCCTCCGGACTTTATTGTGTAACCTTGTATAATTTGAACTACCATCTTGATTTCTAGTAATTCACACATTTTCTTTCTTTAGTTTTGCTACCAAAACTATACAACAAACAAATTGATAGGTTAGAATTCTTATCTAGTTGTCTGTTTTTATTTTCTTGGAACTACAGTAGGTATCGTGTTCTCGATTTGAGCAGCTCAGCTTCACATAAACGCACGATTACACCCAACAAGGCACAAACTGTGATGTATTTCATCAGTGATGTATTTCGGGAGTTTTGTATCATAATGAAATAAGAGATTTAGTGCATATTAGTTTTTATATGTTTGTTTCACAGTGATTATTGAAACTATATTATGTGAATATATATATTTTTAAAAGAAGTTGTAAAGCTTCAAGTGTTTTGTTTTTTCTTTTACTATATTATAAATGTCAAAGGAACATTTAATTGATCATCTGAAATCTAGTGCTCGTAAATAGTGTTGTGACTTTTCGGCACCATTAGAAATTAAAAAAAAAAAGAAATTATGAGAACTTTTTTGGAAAGGTTAGGGTAGAAGGACAGCTCACACTTCCATTAAAGAAGATAAAGGGGGCAAGTTTTTTTGAAAGGCTGTTGAGTCTGAATGATTTAAATAATTTTAATATTGGTGAACTTATAGAGAATTCAGAAAAAATATATTTTTTACAATGAAGTAAAATTAGATATTGTTCAAGAAACAAAATCCTGATACAAATCAACCTGCTTTAGCCTATTACAGCAGTAGTAAAAAAATAGATATTGTTCAAGTAACAAAAATCCTTAAACAAATCAACCTGCTTTAGTCTCTATTACAGCAGATTAAATAACAATACTACACAGGACTTTCCGAATTACCTGTCTGATTACTTTAGATGATGCTGTTCAGTCATGATTATCATTGAAATATCTCCCTTTGGTACCTCACAACGGCGATTCTTTTTCGAAAAAAATCAAATCTGCCCTTGGCAACTTTAATGTAAAATTAGAATCACAATTGAATGGAATGTCTTTTAATGGGCAATATTTTGACATTTCAGTTGCAAAATTATTACTACATTGGTAATAATATAGAATTTACATAAGCTGGTAAGCCTCTGTCTATATTTTCTATAATTGTTGGGGAAATTTTAAATGCCCATTACCGGAATTGAGGGAAATATTAAGGGTAAAAACATTTTCTACACCCCTGATTGCTACCGGATTATTCAGGCATCACTGATCATTTGATCTTGTAAAATAAGACTGCAAAAAGAGAACTAAATAGCTGTTAATTGACTCATACTTGTTGTAGTAAATGACTTGGAGAATCCTCATTCGGGAGACACATACTCAGATCTAATTAGTTTATGGGAAAGTAATAATTAAAAAATGGAGTTGTTTATGAGAAAACAGAATTTGTAACTAGATTATTAGATATATGAGTTCAATATCTTTTTCAATTTGTGACTTGATGGAAAGACGACATGACAAATGGTATATTTAAACATAGCAACTATTTAAATGGCTCTTTATAGGAAGTTACAAAATTTAATTGACCAGATAGGCAGACTCAGGCTAGAACAGCTACACCATTTGTAGTCTCATCTTCTGTTACAAAGACTGTTCTAAAAACTAAACATTTCCTTAGTTTGAAAGTATGAGATTTGCAAAGATGTGTTTTTTGAATGTAATGGAATATTGAAATTCGTTTTGCTTGGTTACTTTAAGATCTTCTATGCCACTTCTAATGCTGTAAATATTCTATTGTATTTCTGTTTTATTTACTTTGTACTTTATGTGATAGATTAGCAGTGGGTTATTTGACTGCTATAATGTTGTGTTCTAGTTCACCTGAAATGTTTGGAGTCAATATTAACAGAATATTCTCTGTATATAACAGAGCATTCTTTATATATAACAGAAAATTACATGCACAAGTTAGTTTTAGACACTTATTTTAAACACTTGTAAAGATTTAAAAGAATGATGATTTGTTTTCATTTTGAACTTGAGCTGCTGATTGTATTAATTTAAGATTTATATTTTCCCTAGAGTAGCACCTAATTTACTGAATAGGGACAGTCATTTTGGGAAGTGTATTCCATAATCAATTGAAATTGCAACTGATTGGCTCAAATCAACAATGCATATAAAGCAATGTAACATTCTTGCAATTAATATGTTTAAACTCGTTAGATTATGTACACCTTTAATGGTAACAAATTGTTACATAAAATTAAATTCATTAAAACTGAAAAACTTTCCTAGTATTAGAATCTATGATTATTTGAGCAAGATTTTGTTGGTATGTGGGCCTGTCCAGGTGATTTGATTCTTTTATCTTATTGTTGTAGTAATAACCTGTGTTTCTACAATGTGGTTAATTTTTTTTCACTGAGTTATGCTTATAAGATGTTAGTTAATCATGTACAGTAGTTGTTGAAGGTCCTTGGTTAATAGGACGTATAGGGGGGGGGGCGCACATATAGATTTTCAACTAACCTGTCAGGAACATTTCAAGCTGATTATTGGAAACAGAATGGCTCCTCCTAAAAAGTAAGTGCTACTTTAAGAAAAACTATATTTTTAATATAAATTTTTTATGTAGGCTCTATATACAATATGCTGTGAAAATATAGATGTTAAAGCACCTTTTTGAAAAATAATTCTGTTATTAGTTTCAGAGTTTTATCTTACAACATTTTGGCAGACATGTACGCAGACTCAGATGATGCAAGAAATATCCTGTTTCCTTATTGTGCTAAAAATGCTTTGACTATTGACTACAGAAAGCAGTTATTTGTCAAAGAAATTTTAGGTATGGATTGCATATAAGTAAAGTTAATTAAATTCACTATTATTTTCTACTGTTAAATTGTTTAAAACCTAATATTTAAACATGGCTATAATAAAACAATGAAACTGTGTTTTTCAGGCTATAATGCAGATATTATATGTTTGCAAGAAGTTGATTATAAAGTTTTTAAAATGGATTTAATTACGTTACTAGGACGTATTGGATATTATGGTCATTACGTTCAGAAAACAACAGCTAGTGAGGGGTTATGTTGCTTCTATCCCACATCACGATTTAAGTAAGGTATTTTCTATTGTAACTATTATTTTTTTCATGTAAATATCCAAACTAAACTTTATAAGAAATAATATTTTGCTACTACTGTACTAAATAAGAAATAATATAATAATTAAATAACAATCAATTAATTATAGATAATTAAAAATTGTTAACCTCTTTTATATAAAATTTAAAACATACTTGAAAATATAAATTTTTGAATCAAATACTGATGAAAAAATAATCTTAACAGTTGATTTTTTTAATAGTAATAATGTTTGGAAATAGTCAATTATTTAAAAAAGTCAGTGTTACTGAATCCAACTCTTAGTACATTTACAGTAGATCCTCGATATTTTGGACCTCATTATTCCGGATCTCCACATAATCCAGATTTATTTTTGTGGTATTTTTTGATTAAAAAAAATTGTTTTCGACGTTGCAATTATAATTATTGATGTTAAAATATTAGTTCTTAACATAATACTGTAAGCTTATAAGCCTTACAGTCAGGTACATACCGTAAAAGTACTTGTCTTTTTACATTGTAATCTTGGCTAGCCACAATTCACAGCATAGTGTGTTAATGCGAGCGATGCAGTGCAGGATTGAGATGTGTGCATTGATGGCATGGCCACCTGTCTATGTACAGACACTGAGTAAGAATAAACCAAATATTTTGAGTCACGCTAAGGCAGTAGCTCACTTGCGATGACCTAGTGGTTTATTTTAAACCTCAGAAAGAAACAGTCAACCAAGCTCCTAATATTGAAGAGGATGCTTGATATGCCCTATCAAGCATCCTCTTCAATATTAGGATGTGCTCGCTTTTGTGCTCGCAAGCGCTACACAAAACTAACAGAATGGAGCATCACCTCCTTCTTTTCAATTTTAAAAGTCGATTCCAAATACCTCAATTCCAGTGCTCCCGGCGTTTGCATATCAGGCAGTAAAATATCTGTTGCCGCTCTAACATAATGTTGTGTTTAAACATCATTCGTACTGCATAAAGGTTATTTTCTGTATGTATATGTTTTGTTTCCCTTTTTTTTCGGCATTATCTGGGTAATCATGAAATTTGATACTCCGGTTTCGCTCAGGTCCTAGCTAGTTCGAATTATCAAGATTCGACTGTATTATAATTCCAAAACAATTAATTGTTTATATTTAAATTTACATAACACCATTGATTTATAGTAAAATATAGATATAATAACATTTAACTGACAAAACCAGTTAATTTCTACTGCAAGGTTTTATTTGTACTTACAAAAATGTAGAATAATAAATACTAAATTATTCATTGATTTAGACAAACCTGTATAGTTTTAGTATTCAGTACATTTTTCAGAAGAATGTATGATGCAGTTAGTGGTTTTATCAAAGTCTGTGCATACTTGAAAAGTTATATAATTGTTTTAGAATGGAGCCCAAGGAGAATTTTTGATTTAATTTAAAACTTAAATCAGTTAAATTAATTTAAGTGAAATTAATTTAGTTAATTACAAAAAATTTTTTAATTAATTTTAGAAAGTAAATAGTTGAGATGAAATCATAATTAATCTGTGTTTATGGAAATTATTATTTCTACTTGCCTGAAGTGTTGTATAGTTTGTTGTAATGTG
Source organism: Prosapia bicincta (assembly GCA_036971475.1). Classification (NCBI taxonomy): domain Eukaryota; kingdom Metazoa; phylum Arthropoda; class Insecta; order Hemiptera; family Cercopidae; genus Prosapia; species Prosapia bicincta. Next base: position 48,396,055 of record JBAIZL010000001.1, on the reverse strand, counting down.
ATATTGTACTATAATAATAATTGTAAAATATTGTATAAGGTGGAATCGGAAAAATCTCAACATTTAAATTCAGACCAAGAAGACTGTATAACTGGTATAAAATTTAATTTTGGGGAAAAATCACTATTACAAAATCCTGCAACATACTTTTGTCTGTACAAAATTTTTTATACTTACTGTAAACTTTTGTCATTATATATTTATACTTAAACAAATTTTAGATCATGCAATATATAAAAAGAATTACCTGTGTATAGCTTTTTAAACATGACTTTTTAATCAATATTTGTTCATTTTCAGACAATTAGAATCTCACTCAATTAGATTTGGTGAAGAGATAAAATCAAAGAAAAACTATTGTACTCACATTTGGAAAACAGTAGAAAAATACCCAGGTCTTGGATCAAAAATTTTTGATCTTGGAACTTGTGGCCAAGTATGAACTTTTTTTCATAATTTTGAACTAACAATTTAGTACGTAATTTAGTAATAGTAGAACAAAAGTAATTTGGCCAATATAGCAAATATTTATTTTAAGCACTATGGTGTTTTGAGGCATTTAAGATATCTGTAGAAATAAATTTTTTAAAACAAATTTTGCAAAAGATTAAATGATGGGAAACAAGGAAGTATATTCATCCCAGAGTATGAAAACCCTGTTAATTACAAAAAGTACTTTATAATACTTAAAAAATGAAGTTTCTTGATGTAATCATCTTGAATTCACTGATTAAACTAAATTTAAACTACTTAACTAAGTGAATATGTAATTGCTTACTTGTTGACGTGTTTCGAAACGATCGTTCTTTTTACGAAGCTAACCTTCTACTAGCGGCTTTTGGCTCTTTACAAACGGTAAAGGGTTGGATTTATGACAGTGGGTGAGTTGTCGGCGTTTTGTGTGATGTATTGGAAGAGGCTATTGGCTTCAAAGTGTGTGTAGTCATTTAATATATTTTCCCTGTCTGTTGCGTAGTGTTTGTATATTTCATATTTTTCTAAGGTTGTTAGTTTTTTACTCTGTTTTAATGTGTGTAGAATATTTAAATTAGTGTGTATGTCGGTATGGGTGTGTTGGGTGTTATTTAGGTGTTTTGCGTAGCTGGATTTAGGGTTTGTTTGGGTGATGTGTTCATCGAAACTTGTATAGAATGACCTGCCGGTTTGGCCGATGTAATAATTGGGACAATCGTTGCAAGTTAATTTGTAAATAATTAATATGTGTCAGTTTCTTTTTGAAAAGGTTGTATATGTTTTCTTAGAGTGTTTGTTGTTTTGTAGGATATTTGGTAATATAGTTTTTTGAATTTGAGGCTATTTTGTGTGTGTTTTTATTGTGGTAGGTGAGGGATATGTATTTGTTGTTTTTTGTGTGATGTGTTTGTGTGGTTGTTTGATGGTGTTTATGTTTTATTTTCCTGAGTATGTTGTCTATGAGTGTGTGTTGGTAGCCGTTTTGTTGTGCGATGTATTTTATGGTATTAAGTTCTTTGTCGTAGTGTTTCTGTAGCATTTGTATATTTATTAGGCGGTGTAATATATGATTAAATGTAGCGTGTTTGTGTTGTGTGAGTGATTAGATGTATTATGTATGACCATATCTGTAGTTGTTGGTTTTCTGAATATTTTGAAATTGTGTCTAGTGTTGTGTTTGGTGATAGTAAGATCTAGAAAGTTTATTCTATTGTTTTCTTCTAATTCGAGAGTAAATGTGAGGTTTTGGTGTATGGTATTAATGTAATTATGTAGTTGTTTGATTTGCCGTTTGTTGCCGTTGTATAATATTAAAATGCCATCTACATATCTATGGTAGTAAATTATTTTATGTGTGTGGTTATTGTTCTGTAGAATATATTGTTGTTCGATGTGGTGTAGGAATATTGCTGCTAGGATGCCTGAGATAGGGGAACCCATTGGGAGGCCATCTTTCTGTGTGTAGTATTTGTGTTGGTATGTGAAGTAGTTTTGTGATGTGATGAGTTTGGTGAGTGTGATTATTTCATGTGTGAGTTTATGTGGCGTCTTGTTTGCTGTGAGCATATTTTGTAATATGTGGAGTGTTTGTTCTATTGGCACATTAGTGTAAAGGGTTTTTTATGTCGAATGAGGCTATGGTGGAGTTGTCTGGTATGTGGATGTCTTGTATTTTGTGTATGAGGTCTATGTTATTGAGTATGGATTTGTGGTTGTGAAAGTTTATGTTGTCTCTGATAAGTTTGTCTATGTATTTAGCTAATTTATGTGATGGGTGCATGTGTGTGATTGATTAGTGGACGGATGGGTGTGTTTTCCTTGTGGATTTTAGGTAATGCATTTAATATGGGGGCGTGGGGTTTTATTTGTTTGTAATACTTCTTTTGTTCAGTTTTCATGATTTCGGTGCATTTGTTTAGAAGATTTTGAATTTCTGTTTGGAATTTAGATGTGGGGTCTGATCGGAGTTCTGTTATTTTGTTTTTATTAATGAAGTTGTTGACTTTATTGTCGATGTCTTCTTGGTGCATAATTACGATGGAGTTACCTTTGTCTGCTTTTAAGAAATTTAGGTTATGTTTGTTGCGCTTTTGTATAATTGATTTAAGGGTTGAATGTTTATTACTTATGGTAGATTTATTGTTTAAGTTATTTATGTTGGGTATTTTATGTTTAATGTCTTGTCTAATGTATTTGTGGTGTGTGCGATCTGTGTATTGTATTGTAGTTTCAGTGTCTAAAATGATGTTTGACATTTGTTTGGGGTTGTATTTTTTGGGGTGCAGGTTATGTTTTAGGCCTTTGTTTGGTAGTGTTAATTCATTTGTACTGAAGTTGATGTTTGTAGTGTTGATGGTGCATGGGTGGAAATGGTAATCGGTGTAGATTGTGATGTTGCTTTGGGTTGCGAGGCTGTGTAGCTTTTGATTCTGTTTGTTTCTAATGAACTGTATTTCTTTATGTGTGTAGTCATTAGTGTATTGAATTATTTCTCGAGTTCTGTGTAGTGTAGCATTGTTGTGAGGGTTTGGTGTAATATGTATAAGGTATGATTAAGAGTGTCTTTTTTTGCGTATAGTTGTTTGATGCTGTTTTTGATAAATATTTTCTGTGCTTGTGTTGTTGTTTTTTGTGCAGCAGGTGTTTTTATAATTTATTATAGCGTATTTAGGTGTTAGGTTATGTTTAAAAAATAGTTAAACATCTATATTTATAAGATGTAAAACAATTTTAAGCTGAAGTGAATTTATTGAAAAATGTCTAAAGTGTTTGGTTATTGAATTTAAACATGCTATTGTGTGGTCATGAATAGTTTGGAAACAACAAATGTAAAAATTATATGATGCTGCTTGAAGTTATAGCTGATTTGACTATTTTATAGTATGTTGTGTAGCTAAGCATGACCACCCAGGTAGTGGCTACACATCCTGTTTAAATTAAAGTATTGTGGAAAAATGTATGTATCGTAGCGCTAATAATCTACAAAAAGATATAAGATAATCTAAAATTATGTTTAAAGTTGGGGAAGAACTTCTCATTGATGTCGAGTATATACAATAATAACTCCTACTGTATTATCATTAACACGTTTCATGCAGCATGGGTAAAATGTGTTTGTAGCCGAGTAACAATATTTACAAATTTAAGCAATACTATAGACAATAATCTAGTTTCTGTTGGTAATGGCTACTCTTAGTGACTTTATAAATGTTGCACCAATTCTGAGGCATCAGCATCTGTCTTTAGCCACCCATGAGACTTATTGGCATTTATCGGAACTGAGAGATTACTAAATTGGCAAAATCATTTTTGCACTATAGGATGTTTATTTACACTATAAATGTTGTTGTATCGTTGATAGGATATGTTTAAACTTTAGTTCCATATACAGAATATTTACAAGCCTGCATTTTTCTTACCAACTTTTGACATATTTACAAGGTCAGCTTTTTATGTGTGCAAGCTGAACATGAGATGTTTGTGTTGATTTACTTTTGTATAAAATAGACAAATACCTATAAGATATAAATTAGGACACTAATAAAATATTAAGCAAAGATGAAAAGGCTCTCAGAATTAGCAAAAATGATGATGGGGAAAACGACAAGCACTCACATAAAACAGAAATCTAGCACTACAAACTATCAATGAACTTAAAACAATTCACTATAAAAGCTAAACTCTTTGAGGTTATGTATATCATTACACAATGGATTATGACTAATCCATACATACTCATGGCGGTGGACCACCAATGCATCAGATCCAATATATGGATGGAATCCAAGTGTTACATATAAAATATTAATATCTCGATTACAGGTGATAGAATAATATAAACACATAAAGTGAATAGCCTACATAATTGTCATAGTAAAAATAATAAACAGGATGTCTATTTATGCAAGACTGTAGCAGGAGTGTGTCAAAATGCTGTCTTTGGTCACTTAGAAAGTGATAAGCACATATGTCCTTGAGATACTTGCTCACTACTACAACATGTTACAAATCACCAGTGAACCTGAAGGGAATTGTCATCGGATGATCAGGCAAGGTATAAAGCAGTTTGCCTGTGCTGAGAATAGCTGAAAATAACACATTTTAGGATAGTTTACTTAACACTTACCGCAGTTAGTGTTGTTCATTTAAGTTACATTTAATGATGTAATCTTGTAAGGATGGTACAGGTCTGTATGAAATATTTTTTTTTAATGTTCTTGATTGAGAATGTTCAGCATTAAAACACTTTAAGAAATCCATCACACATATGGGCATAATTCACTATAACCTCTCAAATTTCAATAATTAAATGAAACCAGTGTATGCATAACATAATAAAGTTTTACAAAAAGCAGGTTAAATAAACAATGAATAAATAACAAAAATTACTACAATGACCAGAAATGTGTGACATAAATATCAAGAGACCATCTAATAGCATCTGACACTATTAGACACTGCCATTATTTTTTTGTAATAAGGAGATATCCATAACAAATAGATAACCTCACCATTTCACTGGTCTAAGAATTAATATCCAAGAGCTAATTACTGAGGGAGTAAAGGTCACTTTAATTCTGTTAACAGAGCTCCTTCGCTAGGTGCAAATATTTTTGGACATTGGTACTATGTGCATCAACCAGCAACTGCTAGCGATTTTAAAGGGGACAGCTGTATAATCAAAATTGACTTCTCCTTAGTCAGCTAGTAATTTGGTGTTACACCTGACTAACATCACGAGATGTTATTATCTTGTATGTGATACATCTTGTTTTATTAACAAGAACATCATCGGTTTGCCACAACACCAGCTTTAATCAGCTCTAAAATTGAATCGTGACTCTGCAAGACTGCAGTGTGCTTCAGGAGGCAGTTTTAGAGCACATGTTACAGCATATCAGATGCATAACCACATCACCCATCTCTGTATTCGAACTGACAGCAGCCGTTAAGTGATAACATCCCCAGCAAGGATTTAAAGATGAACCTCCAGTCAACAAGGCGAGTGTAAAGCCTAACCTGAATAACATTATTTGAGACCTCACACCTAGTTGACACAACAATTACTTTCCCCCAATGTGCCTTTCTTAAAAGTGGTCGATAATTGCTAGACCTAATGGCTGCTTGCAGTTGTATAATAACTTGACATGCATTTTTGAGAACAAGTTACAGGGTCAATCAGAGCATCAGATGATGAAACAACTACCTGGAACTGATGCAACACTGAGCTCAAAAGCCACGTTATCCCAATCTGACATTGAGATGCCAGGCAGAATTTTGTGTGACATACCATACTGATGCAATATCACCACTATCTTTGCCAAACTGCTTGCCAAATCTCCATAACAGAATTACTCTGCAAAATCTTCTTTTGCGATTCATGTGCAACTGGATCTTGATAGATGACCAGTCAAAAGGCCGAAGTATCTCTTCCACATCCATCTAGCCCGGTAGAGAAAGTAGGCTAGATTCATCCTATAACAGGTCCAAGAGACCAGCTCAACGCATGCTCAATGGGGTGGATACAGCCATGATTAGGCGAGTTTTGTCAAAGCACTCCTCTCACCACTCCGGATGAATTCAAGATGTTGCAGAATAAACATGTTACCACCTTTGCCAGGGTGCAAGCAGAATCTGATTAACTGCTTGTAAGCCACAAAACAGTTATTGATACTGTCCATCAGGTCTGGCAGATCTTGAAGCCAGTGGAGACACTCTGGCCTCCTTCTTTTCACTCAAGATCGCCATTTCTTCATTATGAATTTTAAAAACTCTAGTGGTTACTTTATTTTTGCTCGGTAGTCAACGACCAAGCTGGCCCATTTGCTTGCATTAAAGTTTAGGCCAGCCCAAGATGCAAAATTTCCAGCAGCTGCTCTTTAACATCAGGCGAGAAGAAGGGCAAGATCTCTTTTGTATACAAACGAGTTGAATGGAGGTTTAACCAAAGTGTCATGATAATTTGTGAAATAAAGGTATTAAGATATTGATTGACGTGTTTTCTAGCAACTTAAAAGATTTACTGTAAGATATGTGGTTGCAATGAGATAATACATTAATAATGAAATAAAATCAGATGGCCTGAAGCGATGAATGTAAAAAGTGTATACTAAAACTATAATAGTTGATAGAATTCGTCTAGATAGCATCACAGGTAGGTAACTAGCTTAGAGGATAAATGGTTAGGAAGGAAGTGATATATGCAGACGATCTAATCTTTGACAGATGATTTGTATGCATTGACTTATCTAACCATGAGTAATGATATATACAATGCTTCGGAGAGGTTGGTTCTGTACTTAACAGGGATTAAATGGGAATGTGATATGTAAGGTTTTATTGTACTAGATATGCTACTTGTCTACATGTTCTTGAATCAAAGAACTAAATGCCACACAGATTTTATCTCATATATTCTGCTTTCTTTATGAACCTAATTGGAACTAAAGTAGAATATTATTGTTATTCAGATTTCTTGTTTTTGCAAGAACTACCCTTTTTCAGATCACCAACTAGTAGGTGAGATTTACTTCAAAGATCAGTTTTTGGTAAGACCATCCTGTTATTCCAAAATATTTCAGTTTTATTTGATGAAATGATGAATTCAGTTTTACTGATTTATTTTCTGCATGATGTGATGCCTACAAAATTGTAAAAAAAACGCAATATATTTATCAAATTTTGTGACCCAGAAAATGTTCACTATCATTATAAATTTTATATAGTAATTTGCCAGATATTAACATAGCATGGAAGAAATCCTAAAATTAGATTTGTAATTTCAGTTGAGTATTTAAAATGGTTATTTAAGTTAATATTTAAAATCAAAGTTTATGTTATTTGTATATTATTTGACTTTATAATTATAATTAATTTAGAGTTTTATTTTGTGTAAAATGTTGACGTTATTAACTTTCTAGCTATTTTAATAAAGTAAGTCATTGTAATTTGTTTGTTACTTTATATCTAGTTTTAAGTCAGATATTACTGAAACGTATATTCCGTAGGCTACAGTGTTAGAGAGCTTAGATCAGCAAGGGGAAATCATTGTTGTTGGCAATACTCATCTGTACTTTCATCCGAACGCAGATCATATCAGATTACTACAAGCAGGAACTTTCATTGCTTTCTTAAAGGAAATTGTTGAATCTGTTGCTAAAAAAGTAAGTTTATTTTACTAATTTACTACAAAAATTATAGAACTTTTTTGTTTATATGCTTTAAGAGGTTTTTGAGTATTATTTATTATTATTATATAACCAAAGTTTATTCCAAATGAATAGTGCTCATTACTTGTTTTTTATATAAAAAATTCTATTCATAATTTTTTTTTGCAAGGAACATCCATCATTTTCTGAATTGTGTGACAATACCATCAAGAGGAAAATTTATGGGTAGATTTTGATAATTTGAATGTTCTTGTCAGGATATGATCTCTGGAGATATGATTGTGTGAAATATACTTTTGCCAGTATGTAAATATTTGTATTTTCTCCGGTATGTCATTCACCATGTTGGCATTTTTGTTTGTATCATCGATTTATATTTATTAAAATTTAATATTTTTGCTTTAGTTTGTTTTTTATATTTTTAAAATTACTTTCATGATTTAAATTATAGTGTTACTTAATTTAACCTTTTCCTTTTTAGTTTCATTATATTTCCTTCTATTTGTTTCATTATTATAATTTTTAAACTTGTTTTAAAATTTGATTTTATAGGAAAAATAACAAGGATTTTTTTTTTTTAAAACTAAAGCAAATTACTTGTATGTTCTTTAATATTAAAAAAAAACATGAAGTTGTACTGGCAATTGCAAATAATGAACACAGCAACTGGTATTAGTAAAATTTCAAAGACGTTTATTTACTGAAGGTGAGGATTGTTAATTTTATTTTATAAATGTTGAAAATATTGTGTATTCTTATGTGTAGAACTAATATTATGCCAACACAATGTGTACTCTTTCGTTTCTGTAAACATTTGGTCATTTCTTTGTTTGTTTCTTTAAACAGTATTAAGAGCATATAGTTTTGTTTTAGTCTCTTATTTAACACCAATTAAGAACTAATATTGTACTGCAATTACCAAATTATTTGAAATTTGATTCATTTTAGATATTTTGTTCCAAAACTGTTGATGTCTTGCCATAAATTATATTTTAAGTTTTAATTAAGAAAAACTTAACCATTATCTTTAAGATCATAAATATTTTTGTCATTATTATAACTTATTTTCGTCAGCTAATAAATTAGGCATGTATGAAATATGAGAAATTTTGTTATTACACTGGCTGTATTAGAAGATTGGTACCATTTCCTTTTGTTCTTGTGATACACTTGCCTGTGAAATATCTATGTATTTGTAGCCGTTACAAATGTCATTTGGTCGTCAACTGTTTAGAAGGTGTTTAGTTTTATTGCATGGTTTTTTATTTTAAAATATCGAATTGATTTGAATTAAGTTCCTTTGAGAATAGAATTAATTATAACAATGATATGGAAATTTTAAATATTGCTTTTGATGAATTTGTCTTTATATAAAATACAGAAAACTTTTATTCACAAGAGATACAGGAGAAAATTTGTATCACAAGGAATACAGGAAATGCTGGATAAATTGAAAAACAATCAAAACTGCTTCGTAAAATGTGATGAAACGGGGATTTTCAAAAATGACTCATTACAAAGATTATTTTACCCTAGGAATAATTCTGTACATATAATTCCTTGAATTATGACCATCCACAGCAATATGACTTGAGAATTGTTTGTTTTTTGAAGTTTAGGACCAAATAACTAATGATTTCCCAGCTTTCATAATCATAGAATTTTGCCCCATGTAACTTTTTTTGTTTTTAAACTGAAAAGAACATTAAAGGACCACTTGTTTGCAAGATTAATTTCGCTAGAAAACATCTCTGAAAGTTTTAGAGATTGGAAATATTACTAACATAACAGTATAGTATCTAATGAGATTATTTTGAAGGGATTAACATTGATTTAAAAGAAGAAATAAATGTTTTTAAAAAATATGAAAAGTATAATTATTTTTTCAACACTTAATATTGCACTTAGCTAAAATTTATTTTTCTTGTGTTTAAGGTTAGTAAAATTAAAATTGCCTGAAAGATAAAGTAAAGGGTAACATTATATGTAAAAAAAAACGGACTTGAAAAAACAACCTGATCTATAATTTTTACTTACTAAAAGGTAAAAAATTATTTTCCAATAACGAAACATGATTTATCATGGACTTGTTACCCCCAAAATTTTGAACTTAGTGCCGAATTTTATACTAGGACTCATATTTAATATTCTGAATCCAAACAACGTGAACGTTGTCTTTGAGTCTAAGTGAATGTGACAAATAAAGTCTTTTTACATGATATTGAAGCACCTTGGCATATAGATTAACAATTTATTATATAAACACAGGTTATTCAATCATTTCTTCCACACATTTATTTTATAGATGTAAGACATTTAATAAATTTGTGATACAAAAGGTTTAAGAAGATATTACCTTATATATTTATAAGCATCCAGTAACCACATTCCTTGTAAATCATATAAAGAAGGTTGAATTGTCCTCAATCTGTATATCTGAATAAAAAATATGCAATCAGAGATTTTTTATGTGAAAAAATTTTATATTGTATGACCTTTGGTGAGAACAAAGACCAATTATCATCCTGAAACTCTTATAATATTGAACACATGAAATTTTTGTTTTGTGAAAAGATTCTATGGTTTGCTATGATTAATCATGGGAAATCAAGCAAACAAAAAGTTAATTGTTTCCGAAATATTTGGAACAGATTTGATGGATTAGTAAATACAAGGCATTATTGCTGCGGTGATTTCAAAATTTTGTGGGTGTATAATAAATTATGTTTTCTTTATTTGAAAATTATTTTGCTTTTTATTAAGTAGAAATTATATATTCTGGTGTTTTTTTGAAGTTGATTCTGTTAAAAAAAAATTTATTTCTTCATTTTTATAAGTATGATTTCTAATTCCTATCTATATTATAATTGAATTTCGTTCCATGCCGTTGATTATGTTGGCAAAATTGCCAATATTGAATCATACAAATTTCTGATGTATATATCCCTCTAATCATATTGCTTGATCATTGTTCAAATAATTGACACACCCTGGAAGAATATGATAAACATATCAGTTTGTTAGACACATAGATTGATTAATTTATGTTTGAAATCCTTTTGACGAATTTTTAAAAAATTTTACAGTGTATTTCTTATCTTGCAATTATTCTTTTTCATTTCCATTTAAAAAAAAGTTTTAATAATCATGTAATGCAAAATCTCAGGCAAATATATACAATAATACTATTTTTAATAATTATTAGAAAAAACATTTTTACTCATAAAATATTTATTCAAAAATAAATTGAAAATTGATAGTAAAGTTATATTTAATGAATTTATCTCTTGATATTTAGTGAAATAATAAAGTTTTCACCTAATGATTATTGAATATCTTGCTTATGGTAAATAAACTAAATCGTATTTTCATTGTAATTTATCTTGGCTTATTTTATTTGAGTTATACCAAGTTATCAATATGCATAAACCATCAAAAAAAGCTGCTTTAATGAGAAAAATTCTTTCATTAGTTTCCGATGATAGTCGTTCTAAGCAGCTATCTCAAGGATGAAATCAAAAAATCTATTTGTTTTATAATTATTTTTTTCTGTTATTTTTATATGTGATAGAGTAAAACAAATGCTGTGATTGCTTATTTTGCTTATTATTTATCTTATAAATCATAGTTCTTATTAAAAAAATTAAAATTCACTCAAAAAAAAATTTAACAGCATAGTATACTGTCTCCAAAACAGATGGATTTTGATATAACTATAGTGTAACTAACCGCTTTCATTTGCAAGCAAAATCACTTTGATCGGTTGAATATTTCTAAAATTATCGTGAAATAAACAAAATAAAAAAACATAAAGACCAAATAAAGAACCCCCTTCTCTTTTGAAGTCGGTTAAAAAAGTTTTTCAAAGAGATTTATGTATGTTTATATCTCTTCGATGTTCGGCGTTCCTCTAAAGTTATATTAATGTATTTGGAAATTTCAAAATTTTTTTGATTATTTCTACCACTCTATTTTTGAGTGGGAATTATAGTAATTATTCCATATTCTGTTGTTATTGTATTTAATGCATTTGTAATAGTATCCTACTTTCCACATTGTGTATAAGACCTAAGAATTACAACCTAATGGTTTTTATGTGGTTTACAATATTAAAAAAGAAGTAAAAACATTTGATAACATTAATGGTAAAAAATTCCCAGTATTCCTAAAATTCACTATTCCAAAAAACTGTAAGGTTATTGTAACAAGTAATTAAGATTTCTCCTTGTGATTAACCTGTCCTAAGTAATTCAAGTCAGTTGAACATCTATTGCAGTTCTGTAATATTGTTTTGCAGTATATAAAATCAGAATTTCTTTCTCTATATCTCATGAATTGGAACATTGTCTCTAAATTTCAGTGATATATTTTAAATTATATAATTTATTTCTACAACAATATCTTTGGAATGGGATAAAAGTGTGTGTAATCTACAATCTAATTTATTTTTATTTATCACATTTTAGTAAATATCCACCATATTAGTGTTTTCTAATTAGTAAAGAAACAGATCTAATTAAAATGATTATTATCAGTTTGTCTAGACAATTAATTTAGTTTTAAAAAAATATATCTAATAGTTAAATCAGTGAGGCCAGAAAACTTTAAATATTTTAATTGTTGTGTCTTACATGAATTAAAGTGGAATGTTCTGTAATATGCTCAATATTCAGGTCAAAAGTAATAAAATATGATCAAAAGATATCTATGTTTGGGGGATAAAAACTATCTCTATTTACTAATTAAAATGAAATGACTAATTAATGTATCAATCAGTAGAATTTATTGTTTATAAAATATTTATTAACCTGTGTATTTTATATCCACATACAGGAGGTTTACTCCCTTAAAATCTACCCCATCCAATACTTGTTATGAAAAAATGGAGGAATTAGTTTAAAATTTCTTTTCTTGAATAAGAATTATAGTTTTTGGCAATTAAGCATTATTTAATTACATACCATACCGGGTAAATTATATTTAACAGGGGAATTTCAACTTAAGAAAAAATTGAGAAAATTGTTGGTTCAAAAAATAAAAATAGAATGAATAAGAAACAATTCCTCGCCTACATCCCTAATATTGTATATGGCACAATGCTATTTTAAAATATTGTTTCTTTTTTGCAATGTTTCTACCATTGCAGAATTAATTTTAAAACATTCCTATAATAATGAATTTTCAAGAAATACAATTAAAATGCAGATTGTGTTTGCCTAACATTCCTAAAAGTGTTTAGAGGTCCAGAACATAAGGTTCCCTAGGAAATGTCAAACCTCTATATTACTAGCATTGAGACAACAAAAAAAATCAAGTTAATACATTTTTAATAGGTATAAATGTCTAAACCTATTATTATTGGTTCAGAAAAAACAATACAAAGATATTCATAAAATATCTAGCCCATGGCTTGATTTTTTTTATTTTCAAGAATTCAAACATGGTGTCAATAGCATATAGCATCAAGTTTTGACAGTATCTACTGATGACACAACCATCTTATGATTTTTTTACAATATCAACACAATTTTTATTTCTAAACTATAAGGATATATATATATATATACGAGGTCTGTTCAAAAAATACGCGGACTGTTTGAATTTCGCGGCTCAAGTTAGTTTCAGGAGAATCCGCTTGGTGTTGCTAGGTTCGTATAAATCAGCCGAATAAAACGCAGTATTTCAGTCGCAGATATCTTCATTTCTTGATGAGATACACGCAGTTTAGTAAAGAGTGTTTTTTTCGTTTGTCAGATTTTAAAATGGACAGCCTGAAGGAGCAATGAGTTGCTGTGAAATTTTGTGTAAAACTAGGGAAATCTGCAACAGAAACATTTGCCATGCTTAACACGGCCTACAGCGATGTTGCCATGAAGCGTACTGCATGTTTCAAGTGGCATGAACGTTTCAAGGGTTGCCGACAGTCGATTGATGACGATGAGCGTTCTGGACGTCCTTCAACGTCAACTGACAACCCAAACGTTGACAAAATCAACACCCTGGTGCGCAAAAGTCGACGTCTGACCATTAGGGAGCTTTCTGAAGAGTGTGGGATATCAGTCGGATTTTGTTACGAGATTTTGACCAAAAAATTGAAGATGCACCGCGTCGCTGCGAAATTTGTGCCACGCCTGATGACCGACGAAGAAAAAACCAATCGTGTCCGGGTTTGTCGGGAACTGCTTGATCGTTCAAATGAAGATGAGAACTTTTTGTCAAGAATTATAAGATGAATCATGGGTGTATGGTTACGATATTGAAACAAAGGTCCAATCATCCCAATGGGTGAGTCAAACGTCCCCAAGACCTAAAAAAGTTTGCAAAGTTCGGTCGAATGTGAAGGTGATGCTGACAGTTTTTTTTAATGCTAAGGGTGTTGTTCACTACGAGTACCTCCCTGAAGGCTCTACAGTCAACCAGATTACATACATTGAAGTACTGAAACGTCTGTGGGACGCCGTCCGACGCAAAAGGCCAGAACTGTGGATAAGTGATTATGGGTTTTTCCATCACGACAATGCTGCAGCTCACTCAGCACTCAGAACTCGTGAGTTTTTGGCCTAACACTCGATCACTGTTCTTCCCCCCCCCCACTCACCTGACCTTGCTCCTTGTGACTTTTTCTTATTCCCAAAACTCAAAAAACCCCTCAAAGGAAGAAGATTTGAAACGATTTCTGAGATTAAGGCAAATGCGACGAAGGAGCTGAACGCCATCACAAAGGAAGTGTACCAGGACTGTTTTAACAAATGGAAACACCGTTGGGATAAGTGTGTGCGTTGGGGAGGAGAGTACTTTGAAGGAGACACCAAGCGGATTCTCCTGAAACTAACTTCAGCCGCAAAATTCAAACAGTCCGCGTATATTTTGAATAGACCTCGTATATATAGATATTATTGTTAGCTGTAAACAATTGTTCTGCCACTAAGTGCAATAATTTTACCTTATGTCATGAGCCACCTTTCGGTCACTTGACCATTGTCGAATCACTGAATTAATTTTCTCTATTTTTCTGGTGTGGTTGTTCGGTCCGTGATGTAGGTATTTGTTGACGTCATACATGTTTCTTCTTGAGCCGTGTGTATGATGTTTTTGAAAAGTATGTATGTATAAAGTATTATGTTTTTATAAAAAATGGATACAAATTAAGTAATAAAATGAAAAACATAGAAACAGCAACACAAAAAATAATTAGTTATGACATAACCAAAATGTACCCTAGTATCCCAATAGAAGAAACTATAGAAATAATAAAAATCAAACTAATGCACAATAACGAGAAAGAAAATACAATAAATAGTATTATTACACGAATCAAACACATACATAACCAAAATTACTTCCAATTTAACAATAAAAACTATAAACAAACAACTGAACTCCCCACGGGATCACCCTTAACATCAGTCATGTCAGAAATATATCTACAACACTTTGAACAAATAATAATTAAACATATACTACACACACGTAACATTTTACTGTGGTCGAAATACGTAGATGATATACTTGTAATATACCAACCTACCATTTACAACAAACACATCGTAATACTAAACAAATTAAATACATACAACAAAAATATACAATTCACCTTTGTAACAGAAACAAACAGAACAATTGACATTACATTAAATATAAATAATAATAAAATAGAAACTACAGTACATAGAAAACCAACTTCCAACAATATCACAATACACAACAAATCTAACCACCCCTGGATACACAAAATTAACACTTATAGTAACATGATAAATAAAGCAATAAAATACACACAAGATAACAAACAAAAATTAAATGAAGAATTATATAACATTACAAAAATAGCAATAGAAAATGGATGCAACAAACACCTTATAAAAAACATATACAATAATTTTTTTTAAAAACTAACCTCAACACAACTACAACCTGAACACAAAAATAATAATAAAAAAATCTACCTAAAATATAAATACACCAATAACAAAATAGAAAAAATAACAAATATATACAACAAAGAACACTACACTCCAACATACAAACCAAACAACAAAATAATAAAATATCTTAATAACACAAACCACAAAATAAATACAGAAAAGAAAAACATAACCAAAATGGAATCTACAAAACTACGTGTAATGACTGCAACACATTTTTCATAGGAAAAACAACTAGGTCATTTAAAATAAGATTTGTAGAACATTACAGAGCATTCAAAATTAAAAATACAAAAGCATCAAATGTAGCAGCACTCTTAATATCGGATAAACATGAAACAACATACACAACAATTTAATGAGCCTACAGACAACATAAGCAGACGTACCTTTCAAAAACATACACACGGATCAAGAAGAAACATGTATGACGTCAACATCATGGTATAGTATTATTATAATTTATGAAATATTATATAAATGATACAAACTTAATTTTTATTACTTCTTCACATGGTACTTTAATCCCTTTATTTGTCTAATCATTGGCTTCCCTTGCATTTTCATCTTTAACTTACTGTTTTGTAGTCATATACAGTAAACTCCCGATTATCCGTGGAATAGGGTGGCCCGGTAATGCCGGATAACCAATTCCCCGGATAATCCGCTATGAACAAAGAATACGCAAAACGATCGATTATTATACCATAAGTTACACAAATAATGACCCCGGTTAATGCAATTAACAAACAATCTTCAGAGGACAAAATAATTACAGAAAATAATTTAAAATGTCGATGTATTTGATGGATTATAACATATACATTTATATGTCTAACTATTTACAGTACGTAGGCTACATAACTATATGTCAAAAGTAAGTATGTATGTACATATGTAATTTCCTTTACACATAATACTTTCACTTTTTAAGAAAAAAATCTGTCACTTTCGTCTGTTTTTTTGTGAGCATTGATTTAGCTTTAATGTGCGATCTAAGTTTCTTGAGAACCATTTTGTCGCACAGTGTCTACTTGTGTCACAAAGCCATAAAGATCGATAATGTATATGACAGACATGGATAATGCATATGTCACGTCCTAGACTATTTATAGCCGAGATTAGCTGACATTTGTTTACAATCTTATGATACACATTAGGTTTTCGGGCATCCAAGCATTTTGTCATTGTCTCTTATATACAGTAGTCTGCTCTCCCCTTTTATTTCGCTGGCCCACGTGGGGATGTTTCCCTTTCAATGTAAAAATTAGTACGTACATATTTACATATCTATTCCCTTCATCTTAACTTCTATTAAGCTTTATATGTATTTACGTCGTAATTCACCGTTTGGAAATTTAAACACATGAATCTGATTGGAATACAAATTGGATATTTGTAAAACAATGGCAGACCCCGGATAATCCGCAATCCGGTTAATCCGCCCACGGATAATCGGGAGTTTACTGTATATAGATTTCTTAGAACTCTCCTTTTCTATGTTCTGTTCATATATTTGTATTACTTAGACTACTTCTATTGTCTCATTCAGTAATTCTTCATTCATTCTCTTTTGTACACCATTTTGTTCCTAATTTTATACAGTTGTGTTCTTATCTTACATTTCAAAAAATCATTTCTTTTGTTTGAAATTAAGTGCTTATATTAATGTAATAAAGTAATAATAGTTCATTTTTTTGGGAGTATATTTTTGCTCCAGATTAAGCTTCTGACACTCTTTATTACAAAGTATTGGTTTGGTTTCTGTAGTCACAATTTTCATTTCTATTTCCTAGTATTCATTCCAGATTGATTGATTGCATTAAGTTTACATTTGAGCATTTATCAATTATCGTACTCTTTGGAATGATTTTACCTGCTTCATGTAACTCAATATTTCTAGTCATTTTAATGTATTTTATATAAATAATTTCTCTATTATTTCTTTAAGAAGATATATGAATAAGCGTAAACTAAATATATTTCTATTAAACAATAGAAGTATAACTGTAATAAGAGTTAAGACTTTAATTCATAATAAGTAAATATATAAAACAATATTTTATCCTTTCAGTTTATAGTTTTTATGAAGTTGTGATTATTAATTGTTTACATTTTATTCCTAGCATGCTAGGCATCATGTGTCATTAATACTGTGTGGAGATTTTAACAGCGTACCTCAATGCGGTATTTACAAACTAATGACTACGAAAGAAGTCCCTGAAAATTTCATTGACTGGAAAAGTAGTAAGTATAAACAAGTAGCTATAAATTTAGGTTATTTGCAGCTTTAGATGCACAGTTTCTATTTCGTATTGCATTGGCCAAAATGACCGATGCAAGAAGTATGGTAGTAGTGCGGAATATGTAACTGGACCAAAGTACCTAATATTGAAATTATTTTAAATTAATGATATAAAGAGTGGTAGCCTTAGGGAAAAGAAATGTAAACAGATTTACTTAAACTGAGTTAGACAAACTGTGAGTGTTGGAATGTGTTATAAACAAGCATAACTCGTAATAGGCCAAAGCCTGATCGACTGGTTTGGATTGAACGGTAAAAGTGTAGTTAATTGAATTAAGCCAAAGTGCCTAATACTAATTAAATTTGGACTAAATAAACTACAGACTAGTAAATAATAGACTAAGAAAGAGTAGACAGAGCAATTTAGACATAGAAAAAATAAATTGTGATCAGTAAGATATGTTAAACGAAACTATAAATTAAAAGGGGCTAGCCTAAATAACAGGTGCCAATAGGATAGTAATTGTGTAGCCTATGGAATGAGGCCAAAAGGCATAATATAAAAACAATTTTAACCGAATATAATAGTGAATATAAGAATAAGAAGTGTAAGGAGAGTAATGTAGGCCTAGCTAGAGGAAATTGTAATTCTTTAAAGGTAATAATCATAATCTAAAATGATATAGCCTAAAATTGAGGTTAGGAATAAACTTATATTTGATTCGGTTTCAAAATGTGTAGAGAGATTGTTTATAATATCTTGCTACACAGAGGAAACAGCGCTGCCGTCGTAATTTGATACATGAAAAGGAACAGTAAATTAAATAAATTAGAAGAAATATAGACAAATAAATTATTACAATGAAGTTAAAAAATTAAAGTAAAACATTGCAGTAAAGAAAAGACATTCATAAAAATCGAGCAAAAATAAGAAGAGCGAATACAAGCAGAATGGGTTCAAGATTAAAAATAAGTAATCCGGTTACCAGGGTAACAGAATTCCCATTGGTTTAAAAATTAAGATGTAAGAAATGACGTAGGATTTTGGTCTGTTGAAGAAAAAAGCTTACCTTTGTCCAGGTAACGCGAGAGTAGTGTCTTGCCCGCCATCAGGAGCGGTTGTGTTTTACCAGGAAGCGAAGTTATAGATCCAATATGTTGTAATACGACAGTATGAAGTGCTTCGATGTAACAAGGGAGTGTAAGGATATTTGGGCAGATACTCAAATATCCTCATAACATCATCTCGACCAAGAAATTGCCCATACGCCGGACTTGAAGAATTTCACAGACGCCATGCAGTAAGAGAGCAACAAAATTCCCAAGAACTAACCACTTTTGGAAGATACCTCATCTTTTGCAATACAAGGTCATATAAACAATTTAATTCTCTTTTCAATAAATCTTTATTTCATAATATATTAAATTCAAGTCAAAATTAAATAAAAATTGAATAGCTTAACGGAGAGAAACCTCTCTTAGGTTACCTAAATTAACTTATAAATATTCTAAATTGATTTTCCATTCAACCATTTGCCTGAAATGGAAATTAACTTATCAAGTTTAATTGATAGTATCAAATATGGCTTATTCTCGAGGAACGGATAGAAATCCGTTATTATCCTAGTAGACAAGTAAGAATAGGAGTGAAAGTAAATGAAGCTTTTATTAAATGTATAGCCTAGTATAACTAACTAGTGTAACCTAAAAATGGGTAAATGTTAACAAGACTGTATTGAATTGGATGAAGTTTGTATTAAAAAGCATAGCCTATTGTAACTAGATCGAATAACTTTAAACTGTTTGAAGATTAACAAGATTCTGAGATATGTGAAATTTAACTTGGCTAAACAAAAATATGTACAAAATTAATTATGATAATTGAAACTGAGCGAATGTTAGTAAATATATTATAAAGTTTCGGCTTTTGATAACATTCGAAAAGAATAGAGTAGATATAAATATATATGTGTGTTAATAATAATAATGTAGATTTAATAACTAGACATATTCTGCACTATTAACCTGAAACTAGATAGGCAGGTTAAGTGTAATTTGAGAGAAGAAGATAAATCCTGTAAAATAACATAAACTAAATAAGAATAAATTCTAATGTTAAATAGAAAATTTATATGTTTCAATTTGCATTGTTTTCACTAAGATAAAATAGATTCACTAGGTATCCAATTATAGACTTTAAGTCAAAAGTGTCTCTCAAAGATACCATTACCCCGAAAGGAGCTTAAAAGGCTTATAGGAGGCTAATTGGTTTTTGTAAGAAATCCAGGGGTTGGTTTCCCTGAGAGGTTTTTTCCTTGAGATACAGGTCTCGAACCAGGGTTCGTAGTCAAGGGATAAACCATTACTTTCTTGCGGACGAGGAAAGGTCATCGAGGTGAGGATTGTAGAGGAGTAACTAGAGGACGTCGTGGGAAAGGTAGAGTGAGGTTAGGTATGTAAGAGTACTCTTTCTTTAGTTTTAGTCAAGTTATTAAAAAAACAGTATATTAGGACGAGCTCAAGGCTTGGGTGAACAGTACAGTTTAAAGTTTTGAAAATGGAGTTAATCTGAAACATATCAAAGAAAAATAATGTTTTGATATTAGGAAAGCCAGACAAATGTACTGAATATGTACAACTTTTAACTTAAACCCCTATGTACATTTCAGTTTTAAAGCAATCATCTTCAGTGGAAATTATTACACACAGTGGAACCCCTCAAATCTGAACTAATTGGGGCTACAGCCTGGTTCTGATTTGGAAAAGTTCAGATTTGTTGTGTATTTTGCATTTGACAGAAGTGCGTTTTTTTATTAATGAACAATATTAGAGCATTCATTACATATTTCTGTTTAAAAAATTGAACAGTTTTGCAGTACTACAAGTGAAAAGTCTTTGGAACAACCCCATCACGCGAAAATTTCTGTGAATGAAAAATTGACAAGGCTGTATTTTTATAATTTACACAAGAGAGTCAGAAAGGAGTTTCTATTAGTGGCCTATTAATACGAGGAAAGACATTACAGTTAAACAAATAATGAACAGTGATTTGGAATTACCTGCTAGCAATGGATGGTTGGACAGAAGAAAAGGATGGCATGGAATTAGACAACTAACGGTAAGCGGGGAGAAGTTATCAGCTGATAATCTTGCTGCAAAAGAATATTTAGACGAATTCACAGATTTGATTTCGTCTGAAAATTACTCACCCCAGCAACTCTATAACGCGGAAGAGACGGGATTGAATTTTAAAACCCTTCCTTCTAAAGAGGAATTTTCTGCGCCAGGCTTTAAAATGAGCAAACGATTCACAGTTTAGCCTGCGGGAACAAATAAGCTACCATTAATGGTGGTTGAAAAATCCACCAAGCTACAAGCCCTAAAAAATATGAACTTGAATGCTCTCCCTGTTCATCACAGAAATCAGTGTAAGGTGTGGATGACATGACTGGTAATATTTTTAAGGAGGGGTTCAAAAATTAATTTGTTTCTTCAGTAACAAAATTTAATGAAAAAAATGGACTGCCACCAAAAGCTCTGCTTTTGATAGACAAAGCTCCTTCCCATCCTTCAGACTTGCAGTTGGTATGTAAAGACATAAAAGCAATTTTTCTTCAGCCCTTGGATCAAGGTGTACTGCAGAACATAAAACTCAGCTACAGAACAAAGCTTCTGCAAACATTAATTGAAGAAGATTGTTTTTTTTTCTATTCCAGAAAAACTTAAGACGATTACAATAAAGGTTGTAATTTACTGGCTATCTGAATCCTGGATTAATATCAGTAACACTTTACTCCAGAAATATTGGAGGAAGCTCTGGTCTAGCCTCGAATTTGTGGAAACATCACTTGGAACACGAAATGATGAAACTGAGCTCTTTCAGCTCATTCAAAGAGTAGGATGTGTAGATGCTGAAGAAAGTTGCCTGGAAGAGTAGACAGCACTAGATAACAATGAAGAATATACTGAGCATGACATGGTGTCTATGGTCTAAGACTAACACGTAGACAGTATAGCAAATAGCGATAGCGAGGAAATGGATGCCTCTACAAATGCTGTTACTCATGGCGATGCTGCCGCCGCTCTCGACATTGCGTTGCGTTACGTAGAACAACATGCAGCTCCAACGCCCAAAGATGTTATGCTAAAGCGATGGTGGCGCAATATCGCATTCTCGGAAAGGTTTAAGTCTCTTCGCCAGATAAAGATTATTGATTATAAGTAAAAAATATAGTTGTTCCGCAGTAACCACTACAGAAAAAACGTTTTTTGTTGAGCATTATTTTTGCTCATAAGACCTTACAATCCCTCTTCACCAAAATCATGCAAAACCTTCTAGTTTGGTACGAGTATTGCCTCAAATTGAATGGGGGTAATGTAGAACCCAAGTCTAATCGATTTGGCTTATTTGTATTTGTGTGTTTGTAAATAAAATGAAATAAAAACGTACAACTGTTGCAGTATTCTTTATTTTGGCACATATGGTATTTGGCTACTTGATATTTGTCAGCAATTTGTTATCATAGCAACAGAAAGCCTTTTTAGAGTCTGTACATTTGCACTGATATATTCTCAAAACTCGTACACTTGCTGTGACTTTGTTTTTACGTTCTATGATCCATTATCTGTTGAATTTAGATATTTGTTACACTGTTAGGATTTTAAAAGTTGTGTATCTAGCTCTAGATGAATGCTTTCAATTTCATCACACCCCAAAGCCGCTTTGAATCTCTTTAAGCTGTAAAAAATATTCAACCGACATTCTTTCATACTCTAAAAATTTTAATTTAAATAGAGTTTTAAACAAATAAGAAATTTATTTTCACACGCAAATTCCATACTAGTGGTAAATGGTCTATATCATATGCAGGAAGCTAAGAGTTAAACATGTTCCTTACGAGTTATTATTTTCCATTTTTACAGAAGATGAAACTGTGCAAGGTTTAACCTTAAAACAGCCTTTCAACTTAGAGAGTGCTTGTGGAACTCCTAAATATACTAACTACACTGCTGGATTTGCTGACTGCCTTGACTATATATTTTACCAAACTGATCGTTTGAAAGTGGAACAGGTACAGTAAATATGTATCAAAATGAAATTATGTTATCAGTTTAACACTGTCTGTTTTTGTTTTATTCTTAAAGTACATTAGAACCCTAAAGTTATCAAAATGGGCATCTTAAAATTAAAATTGTCTATATTCATTGAACTATTAGGTTCAGAATTAGCAAGATTACAACAATCCAGGATGTTGAAATATGTGAGTTATTGAAATGTGTGGGTAATATTGTTGTTATAAACTTATAGATTAATAGAAATATAGTTCTTTCCTTTAACCCAGGGGTTCTGAATGTTTTTCAAAGACTGTACCTATTAATGAAAAATTAAAATTTTGCGTACCCCCTTGTTGTTGGTGGGGGGGAGGCGTAATGGTTAAATTAAAACACTTTTTACATAAAACGCAATATATTTGAAACACATTACAAAAAATAAATGAGAAGGATGAGCTCGCTTCTTTCTACATAGTTCCTCCCATTCTCAAAGAATGATAAAAGAAAAGCAAATGTATGCTGAATCCAAAGAAAATGCCTAGTTTGTGCAAAATAAGGCAAAAAGAAGTTGACCTCCTATATATGTGCTTGTGTGCAATATGTGTTCATATTGATGAACCAGGATTGTCTGAACTGCGATGCTTTGACAAGTTTCACAAGGAAATGAATGACTAAAGCTGAGTATGACAAAGGCGGTGGGGTTGTATATAGAAATTCTTTTGGTATTTTTACGGAATTATTATAAACATTGTGTTACAACTAATTAGATATAAATTACTCACTGATATTGTGTGTAAACTTGTAGCTTCTGAAAAACATTTGTAAATGGCAGTGGAAGAGGTTGTGAATAATTAGAAACAAATTTTTTTTGGTACTATTTCTATAACTAAAACTAAGTGTTTTGATCAGAAAAAATGTTTTCTGGTATCCAGCAACAATCAGGACAGAAACCCAACAATTAGACAGTTGACAACCATCAGTTGATATACTAAAACCGGCACCAACTGCAAAGTATATATTGTAAGCTGGAATGCGATCGATCGATAGAAAACAAAAATCTAGCCCTATTAAAAAACATTAGTTTTTGTAGTGCTTGTTGCATCAAACGCCATTGCTAAGAAATTGCAGGTGTTGCGGTCGTTTAGAAAACTGATATGAGTAAATTTGTTCAAAACCTTATGTAAATTTTCTGTTTAATGTGACAAATCAAATAGCATAATTTTTAAAGCCTTTCGGCTTTGCCAAATCTACATTATTGTAATATAAATATTATATCTCATATTATAATGTCTGTGGAACGGTCTTGTTCTTCCCACTGCCTCTAAGATTTTCCAAAGATGATTTGTAAATCTTACAAATCTGTGCAAGATAGGTTTTTTGTTAGAATCTCCCTATTTTGCTGCTCCAAATAAATGGAAATATTGACCTTGATCAAAAAATTCTGATGAAACTTGTTAAGAAACAATTTTGCTAACACAGTTAAACCCAGAAGCTCTTGAAGCTTCAAACCATCGTTGTACTCAATCACCTAAAAATTGCTCACAAGATTATCATGACAATCTGGTCAAACTTTAACCAGTGTTTTCAGAGCTACAAAAAAAGTTACGTTTTCATCCTTATCGCATTGCCGTAACTCATGAACTGAAAAATACAGACTATAAAAAAAAATATTGTGTTTGATCTTGATCCTTAGTTGATGAAAATGGTATGCATTTGTTTTTCTTTTCTAAATGATGAGACATGGCTTCCTCTAGATGGCTGACTAGTCAGAACTGTGAATATGGAGTGCTACAAATCCTTGTTTTTCATGAAAAGCATTGCATTCACCTGAAATCTGTCTTCTGTCCCCGCACCATAAAATAGGGCAGTTTTTTTTCATTTTTTTTCTTCTGTTTTTTACAGTAATCTAGACAGTGTAGTATTGTGATTTGATACAATATTTTCTTCTGTTGTTAAATACGAAAGAATGAGGATGTTGGCTTTAATAGAATAACACTACATGTCATACTGCAAATGAAACGCTAGCAATGCTATGTGAATTTTTTAATCATTGATTAGTATTGAAAGATTTGTGGCTTCAGAAATTGCCATACTTTATAACTGCTAATTTTTCCTGTGGGGATCTCTAAAAATGGAAGTTTACAAAAACAATTATTTTACTATTGATGAATTAAAAAGGAACATTGAAAGCACAACTTCATTCATTAGTGAATAAACTTTAAGAAAATTAGCTGCAACTGGATTAAATGAGTGTGTGTCTGTATTGAAGTTGCATAAAATCACTTCAAACACTTTCTGTAAAGGTAAAATAATTGTAATTTTTGCTATTTATTTCAATTGCTATTCATTTAAAGTAAGAAAAATACAAATATATTGCTTTACTTTTAACATTGGGTTGCAACCTTAATAAAACATCCTGTATAAGTTGTAATTAGAAATATATAATATGAAACAATATATTTAAACAGTGAAAATTAACACGGGAGCTATTAAAACCTGTTGTAAAACAATATGTAAGAATTAAAATACTCACTTTATTTGATTCTTTTTATGTAGTTTTGCTGAAGTTAAACATTTAAATTTTGACATAAATTTTATGTTATGTTAAGGTGTAGTGTCAGTTTTTTGACTTAAATAAATAAAACCTATCTTTATTATTAACAATAATGATTGAGTATCAAACAAATTAACGCCAGGGTCATTGAAAAAGAATACTTTTATTTGATAAATTGGCTACTTTAAGTAGGACGAACATATTGAGGAAATATGGTTTTAAAGTAAAGAGAAGAGTTGGGAGTTTTTGTTTTTACAGTTGGTAGTGGTCATTATGTTGTGTTGATAGACCTAGTACCTCACCAGTATGATGTGGACCGCACAGCAGAAAGCTCAGAGATTGTGCTTTGGTTGGTATTGTTAAGATCAATTATGTGTGTTCAGCGTAATTTTAGACAAAGTTATGATGTTCCTGACACCATTAAATTTTTAATGGTGCTGTAACTAATTTTAAAACGTATGAAATGTAGATATACAAAATTACCAGGCAAGACAAGAACATCGGGTGAAAATGCTGAGTGTATCAATTGTCTTGTGGTGAAAGTCCTAAAAACTCTATTGCTCGTCAGAGTTTGGAGATAGGAATACCTAAGACTACCATCCAATTGTTCTCCATGAACGTTAAGACTGTAAACCTACAAAATTCAACTTAGTTATGAAATTAAACCAACCAACTGGGAGTGATAGTTTTGCAGTTTCGATGATGGAAGACTTTGACGATGAGAATAATTTTTCAAGTTGGATACTCTGTACTGACAAAGCTACTTTCCACACCAATAGATGTATTGATCATCACAACTGTAGAATTTCGAGAATTGAACAACCAAATCTAATATTATATTGACTCTCCAAAAGTGATAGTGTGGTTCAGATTACTGGATGACCAATATCTTGGCCCCCTTTTTTTGTTGAGAAAACAATTACTGGTGATATATATCTGGATATGGTTCAGTTATTCGTTTTTCCTCAGATAGAACAATTCGAACACAAAACTGGTGTCTGTGTTATGTTCATACAAGATGGTACAACACCGCATTACAAAAAAAATGTTCGGAACATACATGTTGTATTGGTAGAGATGGTCACTCATCTTTCCTAGCCGCCCAGATCTCACACCAATGACTTCTGGAGATACATTAAAAACGTAGTGTATGGTAGAAACATGTATGACAGTAACAACTTGAAGCAACTGTGGCGTAAATGTTTATATTAATTCAAACAACCTCTTACCATAAATTTAAACAATTTTTATTTTAAATACTAACTAGAGTTAGTTATTTGTAAAATACCTCTGAAGACGATTACTTTGTAATCGAAATGTACATAAGGTTAAAATAAAAATTGTTTGAATTTGTGGTAAGAGGTTGTTTTAATTCATATAAAAATGTATGACAGTGCATCTCACAGAACAAATGGTTGCTGCCATCTGTACTATCACTCCAGACATGCTCCAGAATACGAAATGAGAAATCTAATATCATTTTGATGAATGTCAGACACGTATCAAAACTTATTAGAACGTGTAAAAAACTGAAAATCTTCCTTTATTTAAAAAAACCCTATTCGTTGAATATATTCATCATACTCGAATTAGTCAATTTACGAAATAATGCTATTTTTGTCGGTGACTGAATTTCTTTTAGTCAAATGTGATATTTAACTCAAACATTTTAATTATATTTCATTTTATACTTTTTAGGTGATTCCAATGCCATCTGAAGAAGAACTAAAGCTTCATATTGGAATTCCTAGCATTGTATTCCCATCTGATCATATTGCACTTGTTGCTGATCTCAAATGGAAATAATATAACACATGCTATTAAAGAGTTTATAGTTAAGAACAATGAGAATTTTTTTAGTTTTGGAATTACTCTCTCCAGATGTTACATTAAAATAACTTAACTGGTTTGGTTTTTTGAAACATATAACTTTTTACGTAATTGTAGGAGTTAAAGTATACAGTTGAATAAAAAATGCAACAATCACCTCAATAGTGGGTTGTAAAACTTTTATATAATAAAATTTTCAATTTAGATATTTTCATGACAGTTTTTTGTTTTTAGTGAATTTTTCCGTTTTCAAGCAACAGCGGGTGAGTATACATTGTGCGGAATAACTGTAAATGATTTTTCAACTCTGATAGTATCCATTCTAAGCAGATACAAAAATTTTCTTATAGCTCTACATACTTATGACAATAATTCTTAAACATTTCTGCCATTTACAATGAATAACGAGTATTTTAGATATCCAAGTAAGAAGTTTCATAACTTAGGCAATGAAAACCTGGCTTTTCAAATCGTAAACTCATTTAAAAATATGTGTACAGTGAGTGTCTAACAGAGTAACTTGAAAATATTCTTTGACGTTTCTTTTATTTAAGACATATTTTTATTGACCAGAGATAAAAAATAGCAATGATTGATTAAATATATATATTGTTTTATTTACATTTAGTAAATTTACTATACAGTATATCACTATTGCATCTATGGGGAAATTTTCAGTTTCTGATTTTATTTTGAAAGATCATCTCCTTTTAAATTAGTCTCTTGCACAAGTTTTGTTTTTTGTCCCTATATTTCTTTATTTTCCACTTCATCACTGTAGTCTTATGCATTTCAGTCATTGTAAAAATATATTTGATTTGTTTTTTAGTGGTCTCAGTTAATTTGAAAGGGTTGTGAAGGAAAGGTATCCTAAGGTTAAAATATAAAAATCCTTGGTCTGGAGTAGAGGGAAGGATTATGACTCTTATATAGAGCCACAGTAATAATTAGTTTTGTATCATGATGTATACTAAATCATTATATGTGATGCAGAAAGCGAAAAGGGCTATGTCAGCAAAGTCAAATTTTCAGTACAAGTCAATTCCCACGGTTGGGCGGAAAAAGTTGAAATTTCTGTTTTTAATGATTGATGAATCTGTGAATGTTCATTTGGTGTAAAAAGCATTATTTTAATGTTTAAGACAACTAAAATTATATTAAACAGCTGTTTAAAGTGAGTCATTTCATAGGTTGGAAAAGAGCCCATTTATTATGGCAAAATAACAATTTGTCCTTAACAATAAGGTCCCTTTTGCAAAAGCACGAACCATCTGTGTAGTGCTTTATGAGAGTACTTTGTGCATATGGAGCAGTTTGATATGGCACACCAAGTCCATATTGCAAGTGATCCGTTGCAACCAGGTCCAATTAATTTCCTCATGCCTTATAAAATAGGAATTTTTGAGGTCATGTGTGATACATTTAACAAGAAAGTAAATTACTTGATTCCTGAGTCTCTTAATATTGGTAAAGGCTCTTTGATTGTCAGTCTTTTTCATGACTACCTTAGTAAATTCATCCATGGTGAAGAGACAATATATGCTCACACAGACAATTGTGTAAGACAGAATAAAAATAACATATTGATAGGTTACATAGCCTGGACAGTTTCTCATGATAAGAATAAGAAGATTGTTCTGTCATTTATGTCAGTTGGTCACACAAAAATTTCTTGCAACTGAAAATGGGGAGGTACTGAAGAAAAAGGTCAGAACATGTTATGTATCTTCAGTGAGTGATTTAATTGAAACCATAGAACAGTCAACCCCAACATCAAAAGTTAATTCAGCTGTTCCTGTTTGTGATGAAACTGGTGTCTCTAAAGTCCCCATAATTTGACTGGCTAAATTGTTTTGTAGAAAAGGGATGTTAGAAAGTCCCTCAAATAAAAAGCTACAATCACTTTGAATTTCTAAATTCAAAGAAAGGAGAAGTGAATTGCAAATCTACTCGTGATGGAAATATTTTTGTCCACAATATTTTTCCAACTACAACTGATGAGACAGAACTATATAGACTGGAAGGTTTCTCAAACGAGATACCACCAGATGGATTGACTCAGCACAGGAAACAATACCTCTTCAAGAATATCCATCTGTACTGTAAATAAGAGTTTAAGTTCTTTGCCCAGAAGTTGCTGGCAATGCCAATGAAGAAGAGGAAGAGAATCGAAATGACCCGGCACTAGTGGAGGAGACACCAAAAGCCAAACACAAGTAGAAGCGCTCGATCTAGGCAATTGAATGTTTCCCCACTATTTTTTTTTATATGCTTCTTTATCTCAAATGTACTTTACATGGATTTGGTATAAAGGATGATAATTTTCAAGATTATTTTCTTTATGTTAACATTGTACCCTATTATAAGATTAACTAAAATTTGATTAGAAACTCTTATGAGAGCAACATAGAGTAAATATGCTAAAAAACTAATTTTATTTAAGTTAAATATTTTTGCAACATTATTTTTCTTTTAAATATGAAAATTAAATATTTTATAGCAAGTTGAACTTTTAAATGTTTTTCTCAAAAACCCAGTTTCCAAATGTTTATATAACAAATTGCCATAACTTTATCAAATTTCATTGTATCAAAATGTTAAGAATTTCAAACTCTACTAGAATATAACAATAACTCAATATTGAAAATTACTTACATTAGGGCTCTTTTTGCTTTCTGCATCACATATATGTTAAAAATATAATAAATAAAAATCATTTTATAAGAACTGCTAATCTTCATATTTACTGTATAAAGCAGTTATTTTTCGCTTTATGTTCCATTGGCTTAAGCACTATAATGAGAGTTGAAATATTTAACATTCATAGTACCCCGTACTCCTGTAAATTGCATGAAATATCTGTCTGGTAACAACAAAGCTGTATTTTCTCTTATTGTAGGGATTTTCTCTCAGTTTTTTTGTTACCAACATGGTGAGTGAGCATAAGCATGCTAAATACAGTGGTTCAATAACTATTGTTTTGTACTGTATTGTTACAATTGTGACACTTGATGACATCTGGTGATATATGCGGAAATAAGTAGTTCTATCACTAACAGAAGCGCTCAAATTGCGTTAAAGCTCATTGGTTCGAGAAAGATCTGGTATATTCTACTCACTTCTAGGGAGCAGTAATTGGAGTATAAAAATGCTAGTGATGCCACTGAGAGTGTTTCATTCCACCTATGAAACGAGAAGGAAGTGAACCTGTTTGTTGAAAAATAAAGCAGTAGTAGGTAACTCCTTAGTTTAAAATGTGGTTGTGTGCGTTTAACCCAAAAACGCCCACCGTCCTATAAAAAATTTGTCTCATAATATATTTTGGTTTTTAGGGTATTATTTATGGAAAAAATACTATATTTAATAGTATAATAGTTACTTTTTCATTGAATGTTCCTTTTCAATCATCTGAGAAAAATTTGATTTGCAAGTATTATTTCGAGCCCGACATGCAGCGTGATTTTCATATTTTTACGACCATTATATTTCAAATGCAAAATTTTTGTCAGAACATATTTATTATGCTCCACAAATTGAATTGTATATTTGAAGGAATTTATTTATAAGACACCGGGACATTGAGGGATCAGTTTATCTCATCAGGCGCTGAGCTTGTATAATGCCATCTGCTTTCGATGATTTGTTTGATAACTCATTGGTTCTTAGAGCTCGTATTATGTGTTTGATGATTCATTGGGTCGGGTCTTTCTCTGTGTGATACGTGGAAAACAAAGCCTGTTTGTGTTTCAAGTAAACCAGCCATACAGTTTCTTATGGAATAATTTGTTCTGTCAAGTGAATACTGTTTCAACTTCAATACAGACTGATGAATGGAAGTAGTTCAGAACAAAAAAAAGATTAGGTTTTTGGGTTTCTTGTGATTTTAAATACGTTTGTCCAGTTCAAGAGCTCAAAAGCCCTTTCAAAAAAAAAACAAACAAAAGGGCATTTTCCGGCAATATCTTTATCCGCAGAGATTTGCTTGTTCATTTGAGAGATGCTGGTTTCAGAGCTCCTGGTACTTAGAGACAGAACTGTCTGTGTAAATGTCCTTTAAAGAATCCAAGGATTTGTCCAAAGATCCAAGGACACTTTTGATTTTAGAAGGTAAAATTCTGTTTGTAAAGTGGAATGACAAATGTTTCATAGTTAAACAAATTTTGACACTGTTTATTCCCTGTCTCACGTATCATCAAGGCAGAAGGAGTCTTTTCCACAACTAATACATGGGTGGAGTAGACCACCATGATTGGCTAGTTGGAAAGTAGAACATTTCTACTTGTGGTAAAAAAATCATATTGCTACAATATGACATGAATACTTAACATGGCTATTGTAAATGCCTGGATTGTATACAGGAAGGGGATCTCCTTGAATTCAGAAGAAATGCTGCCATTGCATATTTGAAAAGAAACGCTTTAAAGCAAGGGGAAAAGCCTTTTCAACAACCATTACATACGGCAGATACGATGGAAGAGGTAATTTTATATTGAGACTAGATATATATATATATATAGTACACCCAAGGAGAGAACTGTAATGTGAAGCCTCTCACCTTATGTAAAAAATATAATGTAGGAAATCGTCTTATACGGGAACATATTAAGCTGATTTTACTGTACTTATGGCGACCTAAGTAGTGGTAACTAAGATAGGATTAGGATAGGGCAGGGATGCACAACCTGCGTCCTCTCCCCCTCCCTGACTTGTTTTCTTGAAGCCTATAGACCCCTCTAAAATTTTGCTCTTGAATTTAGTGAAACACAGTACTATTTCATAGAAGAGGCATAATCCAAAACAATATTGCTGTACTAGTCATGCGCACATACAACCAACAATATAATACTGTCTTAGCAATGGAAATATTTTACGTACTCTGTGTGTGAGTAACCGAGAACATTACTTGCAAGGCAGGAAATAGACTCCTATTTCCTGATATTTCAAATGACAATAGGTTATAGAATGGAAGATATTTCAACCTATATTGAAAACTCTTTGGAACAGAGAGTCTCCAATTAGAAGCCGTTTTTGATAACATATGACGAAACTTTTGATATTTCCGATACTGATCAGCTTGCAATTTTTGTCTGAGGTGTTGATACAGATTTCGTTATCACTGAATAGCTACTAAGTTTGGTTCCTATGAAGAAAACATCAACAGGTTTCGATATTTACCAGGAGACAATGAAAGTTTTCGAACGTTTTGAATTGAACGTACATATGGATAAACTGTGTGGGTGTGTAAACTGAATGTATCCTATCAATGATTGGGAAAAACGTAGGTTTGGTGTCATACCTTGATAAAGACTGTAGGAGTGAAACGTTTCACTATCATAAGATTTTTTTCCATAGACAAAATTTGTGTACTAAATCATTACAGATGGATCAAGCTATCAAAATTGTTACTAAAGTTTTATAAAGTATTAGTAGGAAAGGAAATACATTTAAAGAATTTCTTGATAACAATAGTGAATTTGAAGATGTAATTTATTACACTTATATTCAGTAACTGAGTTCATGCAAAGTTTTAAAAGGAGTATTATTTATCTTCGTGGAGAAATTAATACTTTTCTTTGTGATCGTGATATTCTGGAATTCGAATTTAAAAGTAGACTGATTGTGATTTAGCATTTTATGTCTATTATCCATCATATGAATGAATTGAACACCAAACTTTGAGGCAAAGAAAATTTAATTCACTCATTTCTAAGCATCATAAGAACATTTGAAAAAAAAACGTCAGTGTGGGGCTCCCAAAAAGAAGTCTGGCTAACTTCCCTTCGCTTATTGAGATGAATTCAATTAATAACACCACAGATTTCTGGTAATCAAATTTTGAAATCATATTTGAATAGATTAATAAATTTGAAATATCTGCATCTTCTTTCAATGGATGCACTAAGCAATATTGAAATGAAACTTATTGATATCCAGCTTTTGATTTAGTTAAACTAAAAATTCTGTGAAGTTTCATTATTAGATATCTACAAAAATTATTTACCTCTAGAAATGTTTAATCTGTGAAAAATAATTTTTATTTGTTTGGTAGTACTTTAATTTGTGAGCATGATTTTTCATTAATGAAAGCTATCAAATCTAAAGCTCGAACATATTTATCTGACAGTCACTTGCAAATAAATATGAAAATAGCCACCACAAAATAGACATTGAACAATTATCAAAAGGAAAACACCAATTGTCGAACTCGTTAAATTTAAGTCCTGAGACCTGGCTCAAGAAAATTTAGCATTTGCCTAGTCGTTCCAAAAAGATTGTGCACCCCTGGGATAGGAAGATATAACCCTGGGAATGGGAATATAATATCACATGTACAGTGTGATTGAAAAGTAAACCTACAGGGTCATAAAAAGGTATGTAACTGTTACATGTCTTATA
This sequence comes from Prosapia bicincta, assembly GCA_036971475.1. Classification (NCBI taxonomy): domain Eukaryota; kingdom Metazoa; phylum Arthropoda; class Insecta; order Hemiptera; family Cercopidae; genus Prosapia; species Prosapia bicincta. The sequence continues at coordinate 48,362,410 of JBAIZL010000001.1, read as the reverse complement.
AGAATGTTAGGAATAAAAATTGGATTTAAGGTGAGTCGAAGGAAATGACGACGGTTCAATGATTCTGAGAATATGGGAAAATTATGGTTTTGTTTTTTATTTAGTTTTGTTCCAATAACATGTATTGTGCTGTAAATGTCAAAAAGATATTAGAAAAAGATAAGAAAGTAGTTAGATAAAAGACTGAAAGTAACTGCAAAAGACAAACTGCTAGAGCAATCACTGGGTGTGCTCATACTAGAAAAAAATGAGTGTGAAAATTGTTTTAATAAACAATCTCTAAACTTTCAATAATTTAAAAGTGTAGAGAATGTTTTATTGTATTTTGTATGAATATTGATTTTAATATAAAATTTATTTTTGTCCATACTTCTGTCTGTTTAAATATTTTAATATGAAATTGGAGTATACATTTTTAATAGAATTTATCACTATACCATATAATAAGTTTTAGTTTTAAAAAGATGTTTCTTATCAATACAGTAATACCCTATTTATTGCTGTCTATGTGTTCTGCTGCCATATAGTACTAAAAGCGTTATATGATTTTGTCATCACATTGAGTGGTAACGTGTGGCTTACAAATTGTAATTTCACAACTACACTGATATTCCTCCTTACTTTCAACATTCGAAATTTTTTTAATAGACAGTAAACTTGAAAAAAAATAGACACTCGATATTTTCACAGTCGGTAGATCAACAAGACTGGACACCATAGAGTATGTAGCCTGCATAACTGTCATAATAAAAATAATAGACATGATGTTTATTTAAATGGAACAGTAATTGAAGGGTAGCAAAATGTTGTCACCTAGAAAGTAATTAGCAGGTCTGTTCTCCATTTTTGTCAACTTTTACAAATCACTGATGACCTTGAAGGCAGAGTAAGTGGTAAATTTGGAACCATTATTTAAGGTATTGCTGTAAAAGCTACTTAGTTAATAATATTTGTAAGAATTTTCCATTTAAAAATTCTAAAATTGAACATATACACCTCCTACTGTATTGACATTATATTCCTAGCATCCCAAGATGTCTAGATCCATGCTGGATATGGAGCCTCAAATTAATATAGACAGTGAGTTAATACATAACTGAAATAAAAAAAAAAACCTTATAAGCTTAAAACAGTTATAAGAACAATTAGATTTCACTGAAAAATTTACTATAAAAATACTAATATTAGAAGAACAATATTCTTGAACCAGCTGAATTATAATCACTACTCTTTTTTTGTTTTATCAAATCCAGAGAAAGGAGCAGAATCCTTTTAAAAAACGTTGGGAGATAGACATCTGAATATTTTACAATAAAAATGCAAAATGGCAAAGTTTTGGTAGAAAGTAGTAGCAAAGAACATTTTTTTATTGATAAAGACAAGATTTTTGATCAGATGTGCCCAACTATAGTTTTTTCAAAGGTCCTGTACCATCTTGCTCTCCATTCTGCATTGGCACCAAAAGAGTAATTTGCTATGAGAATGTCAACTAAGAAAGAACCAGTGAGACAAATCCATAGCCTAATCTTAAGCTAAAATCAACATTACACTTGTTTGTATTATCTTGGCAAAAAACTACTACTTACTGATTTATTCAGCAGACCTAGTGTGAAACGCGTATAAAAACCTCAAGAAATACAATATACAAAAACTGCAAGTTAAAAAAAAAAATCAACATGTTATAACATCGATAAAACATTTAATAGGTTACCTTGTACACCAAAACAGGTTAAGAAGAAACTGATGCTAAAACCTAACTCCTTTGAAAAAGAAAATACACTATTTCCCCTTTTAATTACCGAAATTGTAACACTTCTAAACAACAAGCTACGGCGGAAGAATGTAAAGAAATATAACTAGTCATAAAATCTCAACAACTGTCAGAAGCAATGGTTTCATTAATGTTCGTTCTTATGCCAAGAAAACAATTATGCATCCTAACCAATTGCTTCCCAATGGCAAAAGTATCTTGTCCCTACCAAATGTATTTAGGGGTGATATGATGTTAGTTTTTCGATATTAATTTTTACCGTTGCTTCAGAAAACTTTTTTTTTGTTGAATGATTAGTCTGCTTAACCCTTGTCAATGTGTTACCACCTCCATGCTTGAGATAATTATCTGCAACATGTTTCTCATTTCTAAATAATTATTTTTTTAGTGCAACACAATTCAGTTACCGTGATCACTAGAGGCAACAAATTAATTCGTGCAGCTAGATCATTCAGATTACAAATAATTCAATCTTTAATAGGTTAACCAATTAAGTTAGACACATTATAGACTGAATAGGGCGATATGAGTATTATGACTTGTGGTCTAGGTATAACAGTTATTTGATATTGAAATTCCTTATTGGTCCCTTAAATTGGGTTAGCATATCCCTGTCACACATTTTAACTCAAATGGAGTTTTATTTTGCTTATTTAGCCAATCTAGTACTGATGTATTTTTACAATATTGTGGGCTAGTGTGTGCCTGTGCAACACCGACCAATCATTTTTCTTGTTTGTGTATACAGAATATTTAATTGCTGTGTAAGGTTCTAGTTGTGCTTTTATGAAATATACAGTGTGGCATGTTTATTTTATGAAAAATGTATATAAGAGGACTTCACTTTGAAAATGAAAACTAAAAAACCTCCAAGTTATTTCATAAAAAAGTAACAATTAATCCAAAATGTTCACAAGCTCAGTTGTCATGAATGTCGTCATTGTTTGTTTGCTTCTAAAGAATTCATTTTCTGATATATCATGTGCAAGACTAGATGTCTGTTCCGATTAAGGGAACTTAAGGCCTCTTGAAGCGGGGAAACTGTGCTGTCTACTGCCTCTCGAAAATTATAGCCTATAATTTGTCCTTGTATCTACCATGATAGAAAATTTCATCAGTTTAAAATGTCGCATTTATACATTGGCAATAAAATATTAATAGTCGGACTAACATATTATCGCGTTTACACATTGGCTGTAAAATATTTGTTGCCATACCAACAAGTCGCGTTTACACATTGGCGGTAAAATAACCCTCGCCGCTCTAACATAATGTCACATTTACGGTAAAATATCCGTCACCGCTCAAACATAATGTCGAGTTTACAGATTGGCAGTAAATCATCCGTCGCCGCTTTAACATAATGTCACATTTACACATTGGTGGTAAAATATTCATCATCGCTCTCTTTGTAAATGTTCTGTTTTAAAATATAAAGATAACATTTCCCCTTTTCAATTGGGTTGGTAATTGTGGTATTTAGATTTTTTGGTATAGATATCAGTAAAATTTTGGAATCGACCCATCATTAATTTAAACCATAATAGGAGGTCACCCCTTTAACAAAATACACATTAATAAAATGAAGTAATCCTGAGTAATTTTTTATTTTCATTCCTGTATACTGATGTTACTTTTTATGATGTAATCTTGGTTTTTAATAAATAAAAATAATTACGCTCAAAAACGTTGATTTGGTGCACTAACAATGTTATTCCTTGTGGAATGAAATCGGTTCAGGCAAGGAGAGATGATGCACCAAGTGTAATATAGTATACTATGATGTCATACATAAGTTTCAAAACAATTTTTGAAAAATATCAGTGATATAAAATTACACTGTTAATTAAAGACACTATTTTTATTTAGATTTAATCATTTATAAAATTATTTATATCCAAATTAAAATTTACATCTTAACAAATATATTGAGGAAATTTATGACATGAAAACTAAAATGTGAAAATAATTACTTTTCATGTTTGTATAACCCCCTATAAAAGAATCATTATATTAGAATAAAGAATTTTCATTTTGGCAGGGAAGACAAAATGCATATATCAGCATCATCTACTACAGTACTAAAGAGAAAATAGAGCTTCCCAAAGGCACACAAAACCCAACTATTGTTATGGCAGAATGTTGTTCAGTTTCAGCTTTTAGCTGCTATGAGAAATAACTGAACGTCCTATTTTCACCTTAGTTTTTAACAAAGAAATTTAAATAGTTCTCAAATATCACACTGCTTTAAATGTTAAAGTTAGCCATTTTTTAAAAAAATTGATTAGAGCTTGAGAACATTGTTTACAGGTATAATTTATAAAAACAACTTTGGATTTATTTAATAAATTATAACCAACTAGGGCAACTACAAGAATTATAAAAACTTAGAAATTACTTCAAAAAATTTGCATAATCAACCGTATAGGCATAGTCATCATAAAGATGATTTAATCAGATAGCTTACATAAAATGACGTAGTAAAAACATGAAAATCTGTTCCAGCTATTTTAATACGCTGTTATAACTTGATATTTGTTGATTGAATTTATAGAAACAAAACAGAGATTTAAAGATTAGAGCAAGGACTCAAAGTAAATATATTAATAACATTCACTATGCTGACGTGGGTCTTAACCCTTTGGACGCCAGCCGCTCTGTCAGCGGTACTAGCGAGAACCGCCAAGGCCTGTTTGAACGTTTTTGCACCGGTTTACATTTCGCTCTGTGCTTTCGTTAGTTTTTATGCAAATGTAATGATATTTTTTTGTTTTATAGATAATTATGTGGGCTATCAACATTTAGTAATTAAAAAAGCGTTACTTGTACAACAACATTATTGATAAAGCAATAATGACTAACAGAAAAAAAAATTATACAAAAAATCAACTTTAGATAAAAAAATTAAGTACTAAAAAAATATTTTTACATATCGCAAAAGCTTTTATTCAATTTAGTAACTAAATATCATACTATTTGCAAATTTTCACAACTCTACTACAAAAAATAGTTTGTCAAAAACGTTTTTCAAAAAACGTTACAAATAGAAAAAATGTATTATTATAAGCACTATTTATACAAAAGAATATAAGTTTGTAAATACTCACATAATTTACAGAATACTTACAAGGTATGGTGATATAGGTGTGTTAGCACTAACAACAGTTCATTTTATAGTATAATAAAAGTAAACAAAAATATTTACATGTCGCCACATCACTTTCTAATACAAATGTTTAGGAAGGCACAAAGGGTGGACACGTTTATTGCACTTATTACAAAAGTATCTTGTTTTTTTTTCTTTTGCCACCTTGAGCAATACTCACTCTACTGCACACAGAACAATTTCGTTCCTTGTTATCAGGCAATCGAGCAAGAAGTCCATTTTGAGCACCCTGTACTTTGAACTGACGCTTGTTCACCAATCCATTCCGCAGCAAGTCCTTCAACCAGTGCAACTGTGAATTCCAGTCTTGACAGCGGGTTGTCTGTGTTGTTTTTGTATAGGATGTATAAGTTAACAATCATACGACCAAAAATATGAAACGTAACCTTTTTCCAATATTTGAGCGTACGCCGCTCGTCCAGGTAGCAATACAACATTTTGATCGGACGAATCTACGCCGCCCATATAGGAATTGTACTGACGTATGATAGATGGCTTGCTAGTAATAAACAACTTATTTCCTCTCTTTTTAGATTTCCTTTCACTTTTTGCCGTAGCATTTGTTGACAAGAGAAGTACTTGATTTTTTGGGAAGGAATGCGGACGACTGGCGACAGCACGCTGTATGAGAGCACGTGCCTTATCAGCTCGGCCCCCAATGACGACAAAAACAAATAGCTGAGCTAAGGTCACTGGTACTACCATCGTGAAAATTATTTTCCTGTAGTGTTAGTGACTTCAACGAAAGTCCAAAACAATAGAAACAAAATTTAAAAGTGTCTAAATACATTTTAAAAATAATATTTTCCTGGCGGTCCGATAGATCGGACCGTGGCGTCCAAAGGGTTAATTAATCAGCAACCGGTCAGGAATACGTCTAAGAGCTCAATCCAAAAAAAGACCAAGTTATGATCATTTGTAACTTAGATTTTTTGTCAGCTTTAATTCTTATGAATTAAAGCTTGTCAGCTTTAATTCTTATGAATTAAAGCTGATTTTAAATATTGCAGTTTATAGTTACATATTTAGAAAATGACCTGCAAAGTCTTATTAAATTATTATTTAAAGGCTTATTAAATTAAGATGTATGGGATTTGTGTGCTCGTTAAATAATTGCTCTCTTAATCTTCAATTAAAACCAATTAAACATATTTTACTTAGCAAAAATTATAAAATTACAACCAAAATACATATTTCTGAAACATTGCGTTAGTTACTGAATTGTGAACATTTAACAATTTACTTATGAGGAAATCTACATATTAACAAATCGATGGCTGAAATGACTCTGTTTTTGAGTTTGCTTGCTTGCTCTTTTCATAATTAATTCTTACAATTTAAACTGAAAACAAATGCACAAAATAATGCATACATTACATTTATGTACATATTGAAAAATTTAAAGTTTATTAATTTGTACTAAACTGTTTAAGCATTTAAATTTTGTGATAGTTCACCAAAGCTTGAATTTGTTCACTTAGCTGTTTTAACAAGGTGTAGTCTCACATCCTTCTATTGGAAAAACCTTAGATTCCCTCGGTCTTGATTATTTTGAAAAAGGCTTCAGTAACTCAGCATTCCATCTTCGTTCTTGGCAATGTGCGCAGTCCTCTACATTCTGATTCCAAGAAATTAAAAAAAGACTATTACATTAAAAATTTAAAACAAAACGTTTCCTCGCTCTTGGAGACGACCGTTGCCTTCTACATCCCGATTTCAAGAGTTAACTTATGTGTTACATTAAAAAATTGAAAATAAAACACTTCTTCGCTCCTCGCACTACAATACATGTTTCCGTTCCTACATTTTGGTTATGAGAGAATTAAATTATCCATCGCAAGCAGGCGTCATAGCTACCGCGCATCGGGTATGTGCATATTACTTTAATTTTTATTTTAAACTCTTCCTACAGATGCCACTACTAACCAGAGATTTGATTTATTTCTAACAAATCACAATTTTTTTGATCTAGTTCTATGTTGTTACATTTTCGAATACATTCTCGTTCGTTTTCTGAAATTTCCTTTTTTAATATGTAACACCATCTAAAGTGTGTTACACATTACTTAGCGGAATAACGATAATTAATCTCGTCTATAAGGAAAACTAATGAAGCAAATAGAGTGCATTAATCACGCTAAAATAATGCACACCTAAGTCACTCTATGAAAATTAAAATTACAGTAGAAAGAGCAAGAAATATCTTTAATCATGTAAAGAAGGTACTATATGATCTAAATTTAAAAACTGAAAGCAGACTTACTTCTTTGCTTTGTATTTAACTATCAAAGAGAAGAAGGCATATTGAAATCTGGTATAACACTCATGTTGTTTTTTGGACTCATGTCACATCACTGACATTGGACTACTGCAATAATTGAAAGGATGAAACACTCTCACTATGGTTAAGAAAAAAAATATTGCATATTTCAACTGCATCATGTGAAATTAGGAAAAAGCAAAGAACTGTATTAGATTTATATCAACAGTAAAACCTGTTCTAATAGTTCATTTTTGAAACCCAAGCAAATATCAATCGATCTCTTCACAGCTACAGGAAAAAAAAGTTATATGGGGCAGGATAACTAACAACCAGAATAAGTACTGACTAAAATAGAGTAAGAAATAAATATGCTTCTTTTATTCTGTTTGGCGAGAGAATATACAAATATAGTACAGTGCATAACAGATCCTAAACAAAATAAATAACAGTACTAAAACTATAGTTATCACAAACTGTTCTTCCTCAACATAATACTGGGCATATTAAAAAAAAATTGTTTTGCAATTCATTAAACGTAAAATCTTAATATTGTTTATAAAAATATGTATTTATTAAAAAAAAAAATATATATATATAAAGAAAACCATTCTTTAAAATATCTGTGCTATTTATTCATTGTACTATTAAAATTAGTTCCAATATACTTTCTAGATACAAATATATAATTTATTTCATCAATACTTATATGTAATTAATTCTCTCTTGCAATTATTTTTTTAAAAATTTGTATATCCTTTCTGAAATTTGCAATTTAGTTGAATAGGCAACATATATAAAAAACAATTTTTAGAATAAATAACCATTTTTACAAAAACATTCGAGTAACTGACATAAAATAACATATCTCTCTGTTGCATGCAACCTTGTTTAAGCAAAAATTATCTTTTAAAAGAATCCTGTTTAGATAAACAAAAATGTTAAAGCAAAAATTTATAATAATAAAACAAAATCGGCAACTATATTTCTACGAAATTTGTTAAAAGTTGTGTTGTAACTTTAAATCGACACGAGTATAAGTATAAAATATAAAAGAATATACAAGGCATTTTTATTTGTTTAATAAGACATTGCTAGCAAGTTAATTATGCTCTAATTTAAAGTAAAGAAAACTAGAATAATTATCACAAGTAATTGTTAACACAACAGCTATGAATTCAATCAGTAAAATATTCAGAATTTTTAAATTTTTTCTGTTTTTAATTAAAGTAATTCTTAACAGATATAATAAGGTACAATGAATTTAATGTGTTTTACTTTGGTAAATTAAATTTACTCTTGTTTTCTTTATATCTATAATTCACAAGAATTTAAAAAATGTTGCATTAAGACTAGTGTATATTTATATTTTTTATTGTGGAATTTGTACAGAAAATGGACTATAAATTTCGTCTTGCCAAAGCCAACCCAATGCCTACAAGACTTCCAACTGCAAGTACTAATGTGCCAGCCAGAGCTATTCCCACTAAGCCATCTAAAACAAACCAGATTAACACGTGTTAAGATAAACCATTTAATTGAATTGATTAATCAACTACAGAAATGTTAGTTATTTTACATATGGAAACTTAAAAAAAGTCACAGTAATACATAAAGCCCAGCAACCTCACAAGGTACAGTAAAACTTCGTTTAACCGTCAGTTTCTATTAACCGCCATTGCTGTAATATCACAATAACAATGTAATAACAAAGTGCCTTAACACTTTAGCTGCCAATTGACCCGACGCCAACGGCCAGCTGGCTGAACAGAATACAGTCGGCCCACTAGGCCTAGACATTGTTGTCTAGTAACGTTTTATGTTTATTCGTACTACTCAGCTGGTGTTACTACTTTTGGGAAAATGAATGCACAGTATTAAACAGCAAACTTCACTACTTACAGATATAATTACGATTGTTGTTGATTGATAGATAAACATTGACGGCATTAAAAACATGATGTTATTCTATGAGTGTCAGGAGTTACGGCCCAACACCCTTATTTGTTTACAATTTTAGTGAAGTTGTTGAAGTGATATTTGATTTTGAAAAAGGTTCATTAAAAGAAGTTTACCTTTATATACTTGAATAATAAAATTAACAATTTTTAATGACGTATTATATTGATTTTCACTATTGTCTTCAAAATTTCACAAAGCCTAAAAAATAAGTCGGAAATATTGAATAAATTTTTAGTTGTAAAATAATCCTTAAAAACGGACTTGGTTGAAGTTAAGTACAAACATTGATACACTTAGATAAACTCATGCTTACTAGGAAGTAAATTATAACGTAAATTCTTTAAGAAGTAAATTATTTGGTTTTAAAACTTTTACTTGTTATGAATCTTGGATAGTATTTATCGGATCTGAAGCATTACTTGTCAGAGAGAGAATATGTTTACACTTCTGTTTTATATAGAAAATATTTATACTCACATGTGACACATTTACATGTCTTAGTGATAAGCGCCAAAACACTTTAATCGCCAGTTATGTGGGTAACTGGGTACGACGGAGTTTATTTACGTATCATTTACAGTAGGAAAAAACTATGTCGGGACAATTGGCCCAACACGTGTTTTTATAAATATTAAGATAAGAAGCGTACTTTCATACTTTGATATTATAGGGGAACAAAGAATAAGTACACATTATTTAAAAATAAGCTTAAAACGTTTTGGCAATTCTCTGTGTAAACGCGGATATTGTGGCCGGCAGCTAAAGTATCAAGGTGCATTCGCTTTGTTTGTTAAGCTACATGAACTATTTCACCTGTAAGATTATATTACTGTAGATTATTTTGCTACATTTGTAGCTACTGTGCGGATCTTTTTATCATGTAATAAATAGTTTTATTAGCTATTACAATCCAGTTTATTTTATTTTCGCTCCGAAATACATTACATTACTGTGAGAATGTTATCTGTCTATAATATAATTGATTGAGGTTAGGTTTTGGAGGAATAATACAGTGTTTCCGTTATCCGTCTATTCGCTTAACCGTCATGACCACGGTCTCGATGATGGCGGTTAATCGAGTTTTTACTGTAATGATAAAGTAATACTTTGATAGTTAAATGCTCAAGAGACAGACAAAATGCAACAAATTATTGAAGTTATAGTGACGATAGGTAACAACTTTTATGTTCCAAGTACTTAATAAAATTTGAGTATTTCAGAATAGGGGAAGTATATATAAATACAATATTATAGAAGAAAAAAATACAATGCTGCATTCATAATTGTTATTGTTAGAACGGTTACAAAAAATTACTAATTTTTAACAAATTGAAAAAATTTAGTTAACAAAAATTCAATTAACTCTGTAAATAAACTTTAAATAAAGTAGTTCATATTTCTCATGAAAATATTGTTTATATGGGGGTTTTCTTAGGACTAGGACAATAAGAACAGTATTTGAAGGGCTATATCAGTATTCAATTTTAAAATTGCTGTAAAGTCTTTTTTATGAATGAGTTTATTGTTTTATTATTTCTTCATTATAATTATTGCTTTTTTTTATTAAGGCACCATCTGTAAAATAATTAGTAACCTATTGCTAAATTTAAACATTACTAACATCTAATATTTATCTTAGATTATAACATTTTAAAAATTAATTTGTTATTCATCTTGTATGAAATTTTAAACTTATATAATCAACTTCCCAATGTAGTAGCATTTACAAATATGATTTACAAAAGAGTATTTAATTTTAACTAAGATCATGAACTCTAGATTTGACAATGTAAGGACGAAAGATCTTTCCTAGTCAACTAATCCTTTAGCCTTAGCTTTACACAAAGACTTTAGAATCAGATGTTTTGGGATAAGCAGGAAGTGAGGATATAAGAATCAAGAAATCTGTTCAGGTCCAGCCATGAGATTTTTTATTAATACTATAGCCGCCGCATAGTGTGATCATGCTTAATGTTATCATTCGGATATTATTATTGTTTCACTAAAAGACAGACACGGAATCGTATAAATATATTGTAATCAAACCACTTATTATAATCATTTGTTGGCTTATTGTTATCATTTAATTTGTCTTTCAATAAAATATCCTTTGAACAGCAAAGACCAAACAAAAATTTTTAAGTTGCTTGTTTATCTAGCTGTTTGTATGTATCTAGTCATTTGTTCACACGACTGCACAGTACTGCACCATTTTTTTCTTTATTTCATTTATGTTTTCAGTATGATTTTAAGTAATTTATTTTTGGAAGATCTTTTTTCATTTGAATGGTATCACTTGAAATTAATGTGTAACAAGATGTCTGAATCTTAAAAGGAAGGTGATTAAAGTTTTAAAGAAAAACCAGACATTCTATACCTATACGGTAAATTACAAAAACGCTGCTTCTCAACTTGGCGTTCGTAAACTCTTTTATATAAAATGTTAGAGAACTAACACTCCAAATTGTCATTACCAAAGTCAATAGCAAAAGAAATTGTTCCAGGAATGATCCACAACTGGGATCAGCTTTGAAATTATAGTTAAAAATGTTCACGAAATAGCAGACGGAGTTGATGGTTCATTAATGCGCCAAAACCCAAGGATCTTGCAATAAAACATTGAATGTGGACAATTTATCAACAATATTTTACTGGAAGATTACAGACAATCACTAATTGAGAGATTATTTGGGAAAAGTAAATAAATTGGAAGTGTAAATGAGATCAAAGTGTTTTATGAAGTTTTCTACATAGTTCAATAGATTTTTAAAAATTATACTAGGTTCAATTAGTATTTTAAAAAATCTACAATGGAAATAAAATCATCTGACGTGCAGTTTGCCTGCAAAATATAAGTAGAAGACCTAGTTACAAAATTTGACTACAGTACATAAAACTGTCTGGAGTTGCTAAATTTGGTAAGTAATAACTCATAATTTTCAAATGCCTGAAATATATTGTAGTTGTAGTGTTTTGGAATTAAAATGACACTGTAATGTTAGGCATACATATGGTTCAGTAAACACTTGTGACTATAATACAGCGAGTTCCATGTGGCATTTTTTACATCGTGATTACGTGGTTGGTTATTGTTATCAAACATGCTTCTGACAAATATGATTACAATAAGCGATAGCTACTGTATTTACTTATTAAATCACTTGGCAACAAAATCACAACCTACTGATGTTTTTCACACTTGATCAGTATATTGTCCAATGCTGTGTGTTACAGACAAAACTCTGATATTGTGTTTGATTTTATTAACTTTCGTATATTAACCTCTTTAGAAAAAATCATTACGCAATTTCTTAAATTGATTTGGTAGCAGGAATTAGCTTCAATATTCTTAGGGTACTATCATTAACACGCTAAACTATAAAAATTGTTTGCCAAGTGAGTTCCTACCCTCTTTTACCCAAGAACAAAGACATGTTAGCCTAACTTGGCCAAAAGGCTATTATTTGCTATTAGGAAGATGATAGGATTTCTTGTATTTAATTTTTCATTATGTTGAAACTTACAAACACATTTTTATCTTTTCATTAAAAACAAGCTAATATGTAGTAATTCAGGAAAGGGTAAGTATAACATTTAAGACAAATTACAAGGTCTGTTTGAATTTCACGGCTCAAGTTAGTCTCAGGAGAATCCGCTTGGTGTCGCTAGGTTCGTATAAATCAGCTGATTAAAACGTGCTATTTCAGTCGCAGATATCTTCATTTGTTGATGAGTTACACGCAGTTTAGTAAAGAGTGTTTTTCGTTTGTCAAATTGTAAAATGGACAGCCTGAAGGAGCAACGAATTGCTGTGAAATTTTGTGTAAAACTAGGGAAATCTGCAACAGAAACATTTGAAATGCTTAACACGGCCTACGGCGATGTTGCCATGAAGCGTACTGCATGTTTCAAGTGGCATGAACATTTCAAGGGTGGCCGACAGTCGATTGATGACGATGAGCGTCCTGGACGTTCTTCAACGTCAACTGACAACCCACACGTTGACAAAATCAACACCCTGGTGCCCGAAAATCGACATCTGACCATTAAGGAGCTTTCTGAGGAGTGTGGGATATCAGTTGGATCTTGTTACGAGATTTTGACAGAAAAATTGAAGATGCACCGCGTCGCTGCGAAATTTGTGCCACGCCTGATGACCCGACGACCAAAAAGCCAATCACGTCCGGGTTTGTCAGGAACTGCTTGATCGTTCAATGAAGATGAGAACTTTTTGTCAAGAATTATAACCGGTGATGAATCATGGGTGTATGGTTACGACATTGAAACAAAGGTCCAATCATCCCAATGGGTGAGTCAAACGTTCCCAAGGCCCAAAAAAGCTCGCCAAGTTCGGTCGAATGTGAAGGTGATGCTGACAGTTTTTTTGATGCTAAGGGTGTTGTTCACTACGAGTACCGCCCTGAAGGCTTACAGTCAACCAGATTATCTACATTGAAGTACAGAAATGTCTGAGGGACTCCGTCCGACGCAAAAGGCCAGAACTGTGGATAAGTGATTATGGGTTTTTCCATCACGACAATGCTGCAGCTCACTCAGCACTCAGAACTCAGAACTGGTGAGTTTTTGGCCAAACCCTCTATCACTGTTCTCCCCCCCCCCCCCCCTACTCACCTGACCTTGCTCCTTGTGACTTTTTCTTATTCCTAAAACTCAAAAAACCTCTCAAAGGAAGAAGATTTGAAACGATTCCGGAGATTAAGGCAAATGCGACGAAGGAGCTGAACGCCATCACAAAAGAAGCGTACCAGGATTGTTTTAACAAGTGGAAACACCGTTAGGATAAGTGTGTGCGTTGGGGAGGAGAGTACTTTGAAGGAGACACCAAGCGGATTTTCCTGAAACTAACTTGAGCCTCAAAATTCAAACAGTCCGCATATTTTTTGAACAGACCTCGTATATGTCAGCTAGAAAAGTGATCACTGATTTCTGAAAATTAATAAAAAAAAATTTAGCTAATTTTGATGTAAAATATATACACCTATCTTTGTTTTAATAGTATGATTTTCTAAACAATTAGTGTCACCTCTAAAAAAACAATATATATGAACAATTGTAACAAAATTCTAAAAAATGCATAAAACAACATTTTTCAACAATTATTTATTTGTTTTGTTTGAAATACTTATGTAAAAAAAATATTAGGATGCAACAAAAACTAATTTATAATTAATTATGTTTACCTTTGTCCATTCTTTTCCTGATTGAAGTTTCTAATGACTCTACCTGCTTATTAGTTGGTTCAAGATTTAAAAATTCACGGCAATAATACAAAGCTTTATTATACTCCTAAAACATAAATAATAAACAAAATTATTAAAGAAATAAAGTTACATTAGAAAATTCATTTGAAATATTAAATTAGTTAAATATGAGGCATAATTTTTACATAAGGCCAGGTTTCAACAACAAAACTAAAACCTTTGATGATTTTGTTGTTCATCTTGAGAAATAAATATTTTCACCCATTGCCTTAAATGATGAAACTATCTTGCCCCCACAAAATGTGGTTAGCAGACATACAGATATCGGTTTTTTGATATAGATTTTTGCTGATACTTCAAGAAGTAACATCGTTTTTTTTTTTTTGTTTTTGGTTTGTTGAGAGCTTATGCTTGACCCTTGTTGATGTGTTATCATCTCCGTGCTTCAGATAAGCTTGTGAAACATATTTCTCATGTCTGAGCAAATGGTTTTTTCTAACAAAACAGATTTCAGTTGCCATGACCACTTGACAAATTGATTCATGCAGCTACATCACTTGCATTGTGAATAATTTAATCATCAATAGGTTAATAACTTCCTTTATATTTTTAGCAGACTTGTTTCCATGCTACATTAGTGCATTGTTCGATGTTTCAGAACACAACTAGTGGTTCTTGGTAATTGTACTATTCTTTTCCTGTAGTTGTGTGCGGTTTTCCTAGAAATCCCGAATTATTTTTATATTCACTGTCTGTTTTTACACTATGTATTAACAAATTGTTTAGGAATAGAAATGAGTTTTGATGTTTTAAAAAGTACCAAGGTTGAATTGTGATGTTTATATATTTTGAAATTTCTGCTGAGCTTTCTCCCTACTTTTATTTATGATGTGAAGTTGGGATATAAGTGGAGTGACATTGATTTTGGCTATAAGTTTCTCATTATTTGACAAATTGTATTAACATTCATGTTTGCATCTGAATAGTATATGGTTAATCTTAAAAACAATTCAATTTGTAAAAACAAATAAAATAATAACATAAAACATACACAAAATTCACAAATAATTCATTTATTGACACTCATATGCGTTTCAATAACAAAGTCATCATCATCAATCAGTGAGTGTTGCTACTACAAACTCTAACTTACAACTAAAGTGATAGTAAAATTACACTTCAACCATACACATAATTTCATATGAACAATATAGATAATTAATATTTCAGTATTATTATTTAAAGATTTTTACCAAAAAGTTACAATCAAATTTTCTTGTGTCACAATAATTACATTAATATATAATTTTGAATAGGGCCTGGCTCATTATTTACAGTATTATTTTTATTCCTATTAATTTACAAAATTTCCCATGCATGCAGTTCACTACACCTAACAACGTTTTTTAATAGGGTTTCATAGTCAACTTTAAATGTGTGCTTACCCTCTATACAATATTTCGCTGTTATATTCTCATGTTAAATATAACAGACCAAAAATTCTACCATGGCAAAAAAACATGGTTTCAAGGAAACACTGTTTAGAGGAAAAGCACGCATTTAAAGTAGACGATATAACCTTGTTAAAAAACGTCAAGTGTAGTGAACTAGGTGAACCGGTGTTGCTACTTTTGGAAAAATGAATGCACAGTGTTAAACAACAAGCTACACACTACTTACAGATGTAATTAAGATGGTTTTTGTTTGGTAGAAAAATACCGACGGCATTAAAAACATGGTGTATTCTAGGAGCTTTTTGTCAGGAGTTACGGGCCGACACACTAATTTGTTATGACTTATTATATTGATTTTCAAAATTTCACAAAACCTAAAAAATAAGTCGGAAATATTGACTAAATATTTAATTGTAAAATAATCTTTAAAAATGGACTTGGTTGAAGTTAGGTACAAAGATTGATACACTTAGATAAACTCATCCTTTCTAGGAAGTATTTATTTGGTTTCTTAAAACTTTTACTTGATATGAATCTTGGATTGTATTTATTGGGCCTGAAGTATTATTTATCAAAGAGAGAATATATTACACTTTAGTTCTATATACAAAATATTTATAAACTCACAAATCAATCACATATGACACGTTTACATGTCTTAGTGATAGGCGCCAAAACACTTTTATCGCCAGTCAACTTATTATATGGGTAACCAGAACATGAAATCGTTGTTTTGTTGTATATTGTTTACACAAAACACAAAAAATATTAAAACTGTGTTGCACAGATAAGAAAATAAAATTAAATAAAAAACAATGTCGGGCCAATTGGTCCGACAGTGTTATTTACGTATCATTTACGGTAGGAAAAAACTATATCGGGCCAATTGGGCCGACATGTATTTTTATAAATATTATGATAAGAAAAGTATTTTCGTACTTAGATATGATAGGGGAACAAAGAATAAGTACACATTATATAAAAATAGACTTAAAATATTCTGGCAATTTTCTATGAAAATGCCGATATTGTGGCTAGTATTAAAGTCCAATGACGCGTTCGCTTTGTTAGTTAAACTACATGAACTATTTCACCTGTAAGTTTATATTACTGTACATTATTTTGCTACACTTGTAACTACTGTGCGGATCTTTGAACCATATAATAAATAGTTTCATTTGCTATTACAATCGTGTTTATGTTCTTTTTGCTCCGAAATATATTGAATTACTGTGAGAGTGATATCTATCTATAATATAATTGACGGTGACGGTTAATCGAGTGTTTATTGTAATTCTAAGCAAAAGATTCAAACAGAATATAAAAGATATTATTACATAGCCTTCATCCTAGATATTTTTTTATTAACTGGTACCTTTTAAATATTATTAGAGAGGCCGATGCCTAATGCTTCAGATTAAAAAAAAATATAGTTAATTTTTGTTAACATACCCTTATTCTTGCATTTCCTAAAGCTAAGTAAAAAAAGTAGTCTCTTCTTCCATCCCCCACGTCTTTCCTATAAAGTTCTTCTAACAAAATAATACCCTTCCTGATATCTGCTGGATATTTACTACGAACCAAACACCAAGCATAATTGAATTGTGCTTCTTTGGTAACATTTTCTGCATATAGTTGTTCATGGTATACTCGTTCAAATTTCTAAAAAAAAAAACTCTGATCATCAATCAGTACATAATACTTGCTATAACAAAAGTAATCTAAATTATTTGTAAATACAATATTGTCATTTTTTATTTTTTTTAAACTTATACGAGGTCTGTTCAAAAAAAAATGCGGACTGTTTGAATTTTGCGGCTCAAGTTAGTTTCAGGAGAATCCGCTTGGTGTCGCTAGGTTCGTATAAATCAGCTGATTAAAACGCGGTATTTCAGTCGCAGATATATTCATTTGTTGATGAGTTACACGCAGTTTAGTAAAGCGTATTTTTTTCGTTTGTCGGATTGTAAAATGGACAGCCTGAAGGAGCAATGAATTGCTGTGAAATTTTGTGTAAAACTAGGGAAATCTGCAACAGAAACATTTGTCATGCTTAACACGGCCTACGTCGATATTGCCATGAAGCGTACTGCACGTTTCAAATGGCATGAACGTTTCAAGGGTGGCCAACAGTCGATTGATGACGATGAGCGTCCTGGACGTCCTTCAACGTCAACTGACGACCCACACATTGACAAAATCAACACACTGGTGCACGAAAATCGACGTCTGACCATTAGGGAGCTTTCCGAAGAGTGTGGGATATCAGTTGGATCTTGTTACGAGATTTTGATCGAAAAATTGACGATGCGCGTCGCTGCGAAATTTGTGCTACGTCTGATGACCGACGACCAAAAAGACAATCTCGTGCGGGTTTGTCGGGAACTGCTTGATCGTTCAAATGAAGATGAGAACTTTTTGTCAAGAATTATAACCGGTGATGAATCATGGGTGTATGGTTACGACATTGAAACGAAGGTCCAATCATCCCAATGGGTGAGTCAAACGTCCCCAAGACCCAAAAAAGCTCGCCAAGTTCAGTCGAATGTGAAGGTGATGCTGACAGTTTTTTTGATGCTAAGGGTGTTGTTCACTACGAGTACCTCCCTGAAGGCTCTACAGTCAACCAGATTACCAACATTGAAGTACTGAAACGTCTGAGGGACGCCGTCCGACGCAAAAGGCCAGAACTGTGGAGAAGTGATAACTGGTTTTTCCATCACAACAACGCTCCAGCTCACTCAGCACTCAGAACTCGTGAGTTTTTGGCCAAACACTCAATCGCTGTTCTTTCCCACTCCCCCTACTCATCTGACCTTGCTCCTTGTGACTTTTCTTATTCCCAAAACTCTAAAAACCCCTCAAAAGAAGAAGATTTGAAACGATTTTGGAGATTAAAACAAATGCGACAAAGGACTGAACGCCATTACAAAAGATGCGTACCAGGACTGTTTTAACAAGTGAAAACACCGTTGGGATAAGTGTGTGCATTGGGGAGGAGAGTACTTTGAAGGTGACCCAGATATGTAACTTCCAAATAAAGTACATTTTTTTTATGACCTCATTCCGCGTATTTTTTGAGCAGACCTCGTATTTTTAGGAAAATCCCAAATATACTACCAATATTTAAAGGGTGCAGCGTATTCAGTTAGAATTCAATACTTTTATAGCCAGAAAATGAAATATTTTAGACAAATATGTTGAAATATCATAAAAGAGCACTTGGTAAAAAAATATGTGTTCTTTACATCTTAATATTTTTGAAAATAAGTCGATTCTTTAAAAGAAGGAATTAGGTAATAATTAAGATCAGCGACTACTGCTCCGATTGGCGAACATTTTTTTGTGTGATTACTTTGACCTTGTTGAATACAAATCTGAAGTTTTTTTTACTGCAAACACATATTTACATTTTAAAAAAATAACCTAACCTAACCTAACCTAACCTGACCTGACCTGACTTTGGTACTTACTAACGATCCGATCGGCAAAATTTTTTTTCCTGATAGATTTGACATTGCTAACATTAGAACAAGAATATTGACTTATTTCTGTGGAAAATACGAAAAGTTAATTTTGTTGCACATTTTTAATGTTAGTCTATAATAGCATGTATAGCGTGAACCATGCGCGCAGTAGCTACAGCGCACTGCACTATGTCAAAGTCAGTTCAGTTTAATACTAAACATAAAATCTTAATATTAAACTTTTGGTTATAATTTTATAAAATATTTGTAGACAACATTTTATATGAGATTACTATATACCTACATTAAAATATATCTATGAAGTATCCAGTCAGGATAGATTTGGTTATAATTTTATTCTACATTACTATCTACCTATAATAAAGTATACCTATGAAGTATCCAGTCAGGATAGATTTGGTTACTGGATACTTCTTAAGTATATTTTAATATAGGTAGATAGTAATGTTGAATGAAATTATAACCAAATCTATCCTGACTGGATACTTCTTAGTTATATTTTAATATAGGTATAGAGAAAAGTTGTATAAAAGTACAACCAAATCTATACGTAGTGCAGTGCGCTGTAGCTACTGCGTGCCTGGTTCACGCTATAGGCCTACAACCTAACATTTAAAACGGGAAAAAAAGTAACTTTCTGTATTTTCTGCAGAAAAAAGTTGATATTAAAAAATGTTTGCAGTAAAAAAAAAACTTCAGATTCGTGTTCAGCAAGGTCAAATTGATCAGGAAACAAAAATTTTGGTAGTCTCTGATCTTTATAATTACCAGGAATTATTTCCGACCCTGCACATGAAATGACATGAAAATGTTTGACAAGAAATGCATGTCGGTAGTTGGTGTTCATGTGCATTTCAAGGTTTGTTAAAGATATGGTTAGCTACATTGATTCAAACCTTACTATCTGAATAATCTTCACAGCTATATTGATATATCTTTAGAACTATTTACATATTTATAAACTAATAGAAAAATTTAACCACTATTATGGTTGGCTACATTTAAATAATTTTTTTTCTCATTTAGAATGTATTTTAAAGTAGTAACATATATAACAATGAAAAAATCAGTCTTGTATTACATGAATATGCTGCAATCTGAAAACCAATTCAGTTCTGGTGGATATACATAAGGAAAGGTTAACACAGTCTACAAATCTTACAGGATATAAGGTATTAGATTTATTAACTTACAAGACTAGTCAAACTATTTACTTTAACTTCAAAGGCATAAGTTTCTAATCATGAATGATGGGATGATTGTTATGATTGCCACCTGAAGAAGAGTCATATCATGGCAGTCTATAGTTTCAGTATCATTATTCTAACTAAAAATACTAACTTCTTCTTACTAAAATATAAATCATAATTACTACACGAGGACTATTGGGTATTTAAAATTAGCCTAATTCTCTTGAATGCTGCTAACTAGTAATCAAACAAAATACCTTGAAATACTTTGTTTAATAAACGAACACTGAAATAAGCAAATGTCATTAGTACCACACACAGCACATTCAATTTCAGAAGGGTTGCAGTATTCTAAAAAATACAGAACTGTTCATTTGATGCATTAACAAATAAACCTTAAATGATGTAACAAATGGTTAATACAGTTATTTTTATAAAATTTCTCTTGACCATTATTGTTTCTACAAAGTTTGTATTCCCATTGAAAAATACAGCCTTAATGATGTTGCTTTAGACATTTTTTTTTTTTTACTCGTTTTAATATGTATAACACGAATATCTACTTTTTACCGCAGAAAATACGGAGTTACATTCTTAACATTTTAAATGTTAGTCTGTAATGGGATGTAGCCCTATAGCATGAACTGGCCGCGCATTAGCTACAGCGCACTGCACTACGTTTAGATTTGGTTTTAATTTTATACATTACAATATTCCTATATTAAAGTATACCTATAAAGTATCCAGTCAGGATAGATTTGGTTATAGTTTTATACAACATTACTATATACCAATATTAAAATATACCTATGTAGTATCTAGTCAGGATTTGGTTATAATTTTGGTAAATATTTAGACTTATTGCTGATGCAGAAAATTACAACCAAATCTATCCTGACTAGATACTTCAATATATATAATTAACATACAACCTATGTTATTATAACGTTATATATAACATACATATATATATATATATATATATATATATATATATATATATATATATATATATATATATATATATATTTATAATGTATATACTTTGACTTTGACGTAGTGCAGTCGGCCAGTTCACGCTATACATGCTAACACTCTAACATTAAAAATAAGCAAAAAATTTCGTATTTTCCACGGGAAAAGTTAATATTCGTGTTCTACACATTAAAACAAGTAATTAAAATCTTGTTTTTTAAAAAACAACATCAATAAGACGTTTTTTGTTATACGTGCCATTACAGACTAACATTTAAAATGTGAAAAAGTATCCGTATTTTCTGCGGAAAAAAAGTTGATATTCGTGTTCTACACATTAAAACAAAGTAATTTAGAAAAAAAATGGTTAAAATTTTCATTTCTGAACCGGATCCATATTTGCATGGAACATTCCAAAACATGTCAAAAAGGTTTTTCCATTGATATTTTCTTCATTTTTTGTGCCCATGACTTTTTATCAATTTAAAGTTGGGTAAAAAATACAGTGTGGAAGTAGCAGGTGTGAATTGGCTGCCTACCTCGCGGAGAGATATACTGACGTCACAAATGTAGTGACGTCACGTAACACCTCTGCACTTGCATACTGTGTAGAATTACGTTTTGGCATAGTTTTAATGAATTTGTACCTCGGACAAAATGAAAATGAAACCATACTATCAAAATTAATATAGCTTTAAGACATGTTCAGGATGGTTCCATAATAATATGTAGCTGTTTTACTAATTAACTTGTACCCAACTAAGCACTGTACAAAGCTTATAGAATTACCAAACTCGTGCACGCATATTATTTGTTTAGCTATAGTAAGTCGCAAAATTACTCACAATAACGAAACAAACACTTACAATCACTATTCTTCACACAAAACAATATATTGCATCGAACAGTATACACAAATTATTCCTAACATTCCCCCCAAATAAATGAGACTTAGCGCCAATTACCTAGTATAGCCAACCTTTCAAACAGTAAAATATTACTATTTTTGGTTATTGTAAATAAGCTCTGCACCATAGGATATTTTGGGAAATTGTTCGAAACCATCAAATTGGAAGATATCCAAAAGAATTTTTTTTTTGAAGTAGGAAAGTTACTTTGGTTGAAATGCAGTACTCCGGCACTATACGATATTTTGGGAAATTGTTCAAAACCATCAAATTGGACGATATCCACAAGAATTTTTTTAAAATTGAAGTAGGAAAGTTACTTTCTTTCAATTTAAAGTAAAGTAATAAATTCAGCGCGGATGTAGAAGTTGTGAATAGGCGCGGAGTGATACTTACGTCACAGTGCTGCGCATAAGGTTGTACGCATTGTCCGCGGTACATCACGCGACCTTACGTGTGTAGACATTTGAGAAACAACTTCTACAGTTAGAATAGATTTGGTTTTCAATTTATAAAATACTGTATAACTATATTAAAATATACCGAAAAAGTGTCAAGTCAGGTTAGGTCTGGTTTTAATTTTATACATTGAAATTCAATTGTAAAATCACAAAGCATTTGTATAACAAATGCGCCTATTCACAACTTCGCTTAATTTTTATACATATATTTAAATATACTTATAAAGTCTCCAGTTAGGATGGATTTGGTTTTAAATTTATACAATACTGTATACCTATATTAAAAGATACCTAAAAAGTGTCAAGTCTGGTTAGATTTGGTTTTAATTTTATACATTGAAATAGTTGTAACATCACGAAACATTTATATCACTCCGCGCCTATTCACAACTTCTACATTCACGCTGAATTTTTTACCCCAATTTAAATTGAAAAAAGTAACTTTCCTACTTTAATAAAAATAAAATTCTTGTGGATATCGTCCTATTTGGTGGTGTTAAACAATTTCCCAAAATATTGTATGGCGCCGAGCTTCAGCATTTTTACCCTATTTTTATATTTTAATCCCGTAGACAAGTAGTCAGTAATTTATTTACCAAAAAATATGTTAATTTATTAAATACACGATGTAATTAATGCATAATAGCAGCTAGCAAGGAAATTGACTTTTATCTGTAATTCGTATTACACAACTGCCTTGACAATTTCAAACTTAAATACTGAGTTTTTTTATAATACAGTGGAACTTATAAGCACGGAAAAAAAATTGATTTATAAAAAAAAAGTAAGTTCTATCAATGTAAAAATACTTGAATAGAGCCTACTGCAAAGGTTACGAGATATGTATTTCTTGGTAAATGTATTTTTCTTGATCTGTATTTTTTTTTTTGCGCATGTGTAGTGTCATCAATATTATAACATATGAAAACTTTTCTAATCTTGAAGTAAAAAAACATGGAACCAATGCTTGCGATATATCGAAAATTAATGTGAAAATTTTTCTATGCAGAAAAGGAAATAGTAAATACAAATGTCTGGAGCTTGGCACTGCTACCCTGATGTACCCAACTTTATATTGATAAAAAAATCATGATGTGACACAAAAAACGAAAAAATATCAATGGAAATAGCCATTTGACATGTTTTAGAATGTTCCATGTAAATATGGAGCCAGTTCAGAAAAGCAAATTTTAACCAAAAACTTTTTTTTAAACCAATGTTATTAAGACTATACTTTTATCAAAATACAGAACTGTTCAGTTGACACACAAACAAATAAATCTGGAATGATGTAACAAATAGTTAATAGTCATTTTTATACTTATAATTTTTCTTGACCATTATTGTTCCTACAAAGTTTGCATTCCCATTGAAAAATGTAATAGGTAACTATTATGAAACTGATTCAGTAATCTTAAGAATACAAATTTAATACATCTATTGTTTATAACATAATTTGAAAATATTGCACAACTGTTATGATGAATCATTCCATAATATTTCAGATTAGGCACAGAACACTTAATAAAGGAAAGCTCATGTCTGTTTAAATATTACACTAGAACAAACTGAATTGAACTATATTTAAGTATTTCTATAACTAGTCTAAATGAAAAATTGTGGGAAGTTTATATTCTTGTAGAAGAAATTTCGATATTATTAAACATATCGAAGAAGGGCTTTATTAAATGTAGAAAAATGACAATCCTAAAAGATAAATTGTGTTACTAATATAAATTGTACAATATAAATTACATCTAATTTTAAAACTTTAAATTATTATAATTTTACCTTTAAATCTTCAGAAGAAACAACTTCATCTAATACATCCATGATTAATTTAGTAATTTACTGTTCTTACCAAACAAAACCAAAGCCACGTAAATTATATCAATTTTCAAACATCCAGATGGATCGTAGATTAAACCTTTGGAAGGAAATATGTCAGATATATTAAATCCCGAGTTCAGTACTTAACTGAATAACTCATTCTGATACAATGTTCCTGAAGTTCATCGAAATTGTAATAACAGCAAAAATACTACAGATAAAAACATATCTAAATTACATTTCAAAATTTGAATAATTCAACCAATTGTCACTATTCCATTATGTTATGTGAACATTTTCCACATGTATAATGTAGATTTTTCTCTATACAACAGTAGTTGTATTTTTGAATATTGTGTAGTTTTGAATTTGAAAATGTAAATTATTTTCAATTACTGTACTTACTTTGACAAAATGTGTTTGCCAGGTAATCATTGTCAATGTCTCACAAGTTGACCGATTGGATAAGTTGTTGAATTGGACTACTTCATCTTAAACCGCCTAATAATATTCCTCAAAAATTACATTTATCGTATATTTTGTGTGTACAATTTTGATTTAAATTTTAAAAGTAGAAGTAATTTATGATCTACACTCATATTGATTGAATAATTTTTTTAAAAGATTTTCGGTTTTTTACAATATATAAAATTCATTTTGGTCACAGGCGGAGTTTTACGAGAGCCAAGTGGAACAAATCTCCAACTGAGTGGTAAAATGTCCGAAAAAAATACGAAACCTTTACATTAAAGTACAATAAAAACCATTAAACTTTTTAATAAGTTAAAAATATCACTGTGTTGTTTCAGGGTAAATTATTTAAGCTCTCTAGGTGAACATTTAAGGTTTTTGATGTACTGCAATAAAAACAAGGGCGTAGGGGACCATGCGAGTAATGACGTAACGCATAATGGCAACACTTAAAACTAATTGGACCAAACAACTCTAATACCTATCCCTCACTTTATACATAGTAGACTCGTACAGGCGAGTGTACTGTGAAAGGCTACAATAAACATAAACTTGAATAGTTTTGTAATGTTTTTAAAACAGAAGGGTCGAAAATTACTCATATTTTAATAATATTAACTAACATAATAATATGTTCAAGATCAATTATTGGACTAAAATTAAAGGTTGATAGTACAGTAAAATCTCTCATATCCCGATCAATATGGCGACAGCCAGATCCAGAAACAAAAAATTCGGTTATGGGAGGAGTTATGTAATGATGTAAGTTTGTACTACATAATCTTAACCATTCCAATTGGAGGTAGATGTGTGATTGTTTTAAGTAAATAAGTTACACTTATTGATGATTGTAATTATATTTTAATGCCATTATAGAATTGTACGTATAATTTAGTTACATGCTTGTATGTACAGATCCTTAAGACCGTACTGCATATTCATATGTACATTAACAGGTTTCTTTAATGAAAAATCCCTCCGCCTTCGAAAGAGTAGACGATCAGCTGCTGTTGCTTCGTCTTGTTGTTCTACGTACTTGATCAGCTGGTCAAGTGCCTAGCAAGCTTCGCTATGCATCATGGTTGGTTTTCTTTCGTCATCTTTGGTAGGCGCTAACTGTGTGTTCACTAAGTATATAATATCATTAGAAGTAAACTCATGAATTTCATCCTCTTTTATCCATTCATTCACGCTAACACTGTTCATATCCTTACAACCAGGAATATTTCGGAGAAGATCGACGATATTATTCATTTGTTTCTTTAACAAAGTTTTTCGTTTGTAAATGTTTTCAATCTCCTCATTGTTTGTTTTATGATCCGATAGTTTTTGGCATGATTTAACTATTGTTATAAGGTTTTTTACATCCCATGCTGTAGTAAAATAATCCATAACTAATTTTAAAACTACCTAACTAAGTGAATACATAATTTCTTACTTGCTGACGCGTTTCAAAACATTCGTTCCTTTTACGAAGCTAACCCTATACTGGACGGCTTCGGCTAGTTGTAAAGTTCGGCTAACCCGTCCAGTAGAGGGTTAGCTTCGTAAAAGGAACAAATGTTTTGAAACGTGTCAGCAAGTAAAAAATTGTGTATTCACTTAGTTAAGTATTTTTAAAATTAGTTTAATTAGTGAATTCAAGATGATTACATCAAGCAACTTCTAATCCATAAAGTGACATCTAGCAAGACTACCTCTTTTAGGCACTGGGGATCATTTCTTCCCGTATCCATACCCGCGATTATAATTGTTAGCAACTTACGGCGTGCATTAGAGATTCATAATACACCAACCGTAGGGCACTGGTGAACTAAACGATAGGAAAAACCGAATAGAGCTGGCCGAGTCGGAAAAGAACAAATATCCTACTACCGGCAAAAGATAACTAGCCCGACGACAAGGCGCCTTACGGAATAAAGACGTTTACTTTATTTTCTTATTACGTCTGGATATGAGAAGTTTTACTCTATTATGGTTTTCAAACAATTTCACTAAATTGTTGAGTTTTTCATTAAAAAAGGAAAGTTTTTGCTTTATAATCACAAACTGACAGTATGTTTAATGATAAATTGTAGTAGTAAGCGAGTGATTTATTGGGATAATTAACAAACTTAACCCACAAGAAAATAGACTACAAATCTAAAAAAACAGGATACAAAAGTAATAATAAAACTACATTACAAGGAAAAACACGACACCAACAACAAAGATAAACTACAAGCACCAGGCCTATACAAATTAAACTATACAAACTGTAACAAATTCTACATTGAAACTGTAACAGCTTCAAACAAAGAGTCAAGGAGCACACAAAATCACCCAAACAGAACACCAACTCAGCATTCTGCAATCGTCTAAAAGAATCATGACACAAATACAGACATTTACGTTAATCTAGAAATCTTACATATCAACAAAAAAAACCACATCGTAACACACTAGAACAGTATGAAATTTACAAATACACAACAACACAAAATACAAACATATTAACGCAATATGTTTAATATGTATAATACAAACGAACAAACCCAATACAAATCACACATACTCTTTGATACTATTGAAAACCTGCCTTTAAAACTTTCATCGCCTAACCTAACAACAACTCCAAGGGGAAAATTTAGACACTGATGCAGATCGCCACGGAGCGATCGAAAACGTTCTGTCTCAGTAAGTTTTTACAAATTTACAAAATTAAAGTCCGGATAGTCATAAACTAATGTAAAAGTGATTTATATTTTCAAGTTGCAATAAAAAAATTTTAATAATCAAAATCAGTTTCCGAAACATTTTTGCCCTTTAAAATAATCAGGATGTAATACTCGTAGAAATCAGTTATAAACAGACATTAATCACAACATATTGGGAATTATGCTTTAGGTTGACAAACAACAGCAACGCCCTATTATAGCCATTAGGAACTCACTACACAGCCTGGTTGACCGAAAGCAACAGTTATCTCGCATGAGTCTGCTAGAAATAAGGTTGTCCAAAAACAGCAGTTTTTTGGCATTTGCCTGCAGGTTAGCAGAAAACAACTGATGCATGCGCATTAGTCTGTTACACATCGGGTTAGCACAAAACAACTGATGCAGCGCATTAGTGTGCTACACATTAGGTTAACAGAAAACATCAGATGTCTCGCATTAGTTTGCTATGCATTAGGTTAGACATTAGTACTTTCTCCACATCAGATGCAGGCGCATTAGGTTGTGTATTGGCAATTGATGCGAAACAACTGATGCCGTTGTTTTCAGCCATCCCTAGTGCTATGGTTAAAAACATGATCAGTGCCATTCCAAGTACCATGGTCAGTTATGATTAACAAAGGTCAATAAATGCTCTTTTATGAATTTCCTCACTTTGAAACAGTTTTTGGAGTCTCCTGATAAAATTTTAACAAACCGAATAAAACAAAGCATAATTGAGCACCTTCAAAGTTTAGCAACCACTTTCAGGGAATACTTTCCTGAGCCAGATCCTAATGAGACTTGAATTAGAAATCCGTTCTGCTCCCCTGAAATAAAAAAAGATGGAGATTATTTCAGTAGAAGAACAAGATCAACTTGTAGCATTGGGACATTAAACAGTGTTTTTAATAGCGAGAGCATTGTAGAAATTTGGTTGAAAGTATGTAAAGACTACAAAGCACTCAACGATAAGGCAATAATGTTAATACAAAGTATTACATGAAAAGGTAGTAATTTTTTGTTGCACTTTGCATTTAAACAAGACATTACGTTCAATGAATGTTTCACGTTTATTCAGACAATCAAAAATATTGTGTGGTACACCATCTTTTATTTCAAATCCACGCCTGATGATTTTGAATGCTTGTAAAACTCCATTGTATGTATGTTTTTTCTGACGGCTTTCATTCGGTTCTAGTGTTCAAAGTATTACATGAAAAACTAGTAATTTTTTGTTGTACTTTGCATTTAAACAAAACATTATGTTCAATAAATGTTTCCCGTTCATTCAGACAATCAAAAATATTGTGTGGTACACCATCTTTTATTTCATATCCTGCCTGATGATTTTGAATGCTTGTAAAACTCCATTGTATGTATGGCTCTTCTCTTCAGGTTCATCATCACAGTCGTCATAATTTTCTTTAAAAAGTATTGAATCTAGCTTTGGAGAAATAATTATAAACTATGGTTTTCCATTTGTCATTTTCCCACACTTTTACCAATTCAGCAATGCAGTCTCTTAAAGTATCAATATCTTTGGTTATGGCTTCATTGTTCTCTACTTTAGTCACAATCTTTTTTAAAATTCGTTTTCTATAGTGTAACTTCAAAATTTTTATAACTCTCTGACCGAGTGGTTGCATTACTGGAGTTATATTTCGTGAAAAGAAAACCATATTCATATTCTTTAATTTAGAATTAATGTCATGTGGATGTGCAGAGGAGTTGACTATGAGAAGTTCTAATTTTCTTTTCTCTTTGAAAATTTGCTTGTGCAGCTTTAGCACACATTTAATAAAAATTTTGCTTGTGATCCACTCCTTTTCAATAAATGCATACTTAACTTCTAAAGACTTAATATGCCAGAAGCATCTTGGAGATTTGCTTTTCCTAATCACAAGCTATTTGAGTTTTTTGATTTCTAACATGTTAAGCTGCCACTAATACGGTAATTCTTTGTTTGCTTGTTTTTCCTCCAAAACATGGGTCAGCTTTAAAAGTCAGTGTCTTGTTAGGTAAACATTTAAAATACAGTCAAGTTTCATCAGCCTTGAACATGTCTTTCGGTCCATAATCATTTAAAATTATTTTCAACACATTTTTCTTCTAAAATTCACAATT
This sequence comes from Prosapia bicincta, assembly GCA_036971475.1. Classification (NCBI taxonomy): domain Eukaryota; kingdom Metazoa; phylum Arthropoda; class Insecta; order Hemiptera; family Cercopidae; genus Prosapia; species Prosapia bicincta. Next base: position 48,332,432 of record JBAIZL010000001.1, on the reverse strand, counting down.
ACCCATATCAACACGTTTTCTCCCAAAATGAATTTTTGAACAATGGTATGCCATTCTTAAAATTTGAGTATCTAACCGTTACTTGCTAACTTTGAAAGTCACTGAATCTTAATATTGGAGCAAATTCCAAAGCTTTTTCTTTAACTAGCATCCCCAACAATGGAAGATTTTTCTCGCGCATAACTGTAATCCATCTTATCATGTTAACAATATTGTCATAAATAACAATTTAATTTTCATTCTTTGAAAATCATAAAAACCATTTTGTTTACAATCTGATCCTGATTTTTTAGTATAGTCGATACTCTGAAGTATACCAATTTTTTTTTGAAACATCCAACTTTTTTACACCTTCATCAATATTTTTTATAACGTTTACTTTTTCTAAGTACTAGTAACTATGTTCTTAAAAATGAGAGTATTAAACAGATATCAAAGTAATTTTATGAGTGCCTATAAGTATTTTATTATTAAAAAAATATGGATTATAGCTGGATTTGGACCAAAAATCTTTGAAGAAACATAAAAAGTTACTGATGCATTTCAGTAGCAAAATGCAGTTGAAGAAAAAGTAGCTATTTTCTTGACCTAGTACCTAATTAGGAACCATCATCATGTGTTACAGTAGAACTCGAAGTATCTGAACCCATTGGGACCAAACCCCATTTGGATAGTTGAGCTTTTTTGAAAAAAAGAGTCAATTTTTATTAATTACTGTATATATGTTGCAAATGAGAGAAAAAACTATATTTTTTAATATTCTTGAATTTTGTATTCCATTACGTCTGGTGAATCTTAATTATTCACTTAAACAATATTTTATGACTATCTGAACTTTAAATTTTGTAAATTTGTTAAAACTTACTGAGACAGAACGTTTTCAATCGCTTTGTGGCGATCTTCATCAGTGTTTTTAATGACACTGATGAAGATCGCCACATAGCGATCAAAAAAGTTCTGTCTCAGTAAGTTTTAAAAAATTTACAAAATTTAAAGTTCGGATAGTAATTGACTATTGTTAAAGGAATTTTTTTATAGTTATATTTTTTTTCTAATCTTCTGAGCTAATATGTTAGCTTTTTCACAAAGAATTAAACCAGGAATTGGGATTCCCATAGAATGTTGTTGCAAAAACCACTTGAAAACACCATCTTCTCATTCTTTTTTTTTGCTACATTCATTGATTTCTTGAAGAAGTTTCAAATACTGGCTGGAAGCTTACTAGTGTATGTTTGCTCTTTTTAATGACTGAAATTGTTGATTGTCCAACACAATAGATCTCAGTCAAATTTTATCTGTAACTCCTTTATCTATAATTAGTTTATCCACTAACGATAAGATAATTCGTTTTCTTTTTGAAGCCATGGTGAATGATGAAACACACCTACAAACAAAATAACGGATCATTACAAAAGAGTACTGTTAAATTAGCAGGTCAATGACACAATGACTGACTAATCAAAACGAATAGTGTCAGTTGGGCTGTGCCTGCCACTTGGCAATGTACTGAACTGCACTGAGATGGTGACTCAGCATCCAAATAATGTGTGTCTAGTGCCTACATTAGCTTTGTGGAAAAAAGGGCAATAGCAAACAGAATCATTATTTTGTAAATTAAGTATGATTCATCTTAATTTTTTTCTGAAAATGATTTTGATAATCAGCAATTCAGATAGTTGGAGTTCGGATAATTGGAGTTCTACTCTACGTAACCTATACCTGATTTGACATCACACCTGATTTCAGGTGGTAGGTTAACAGGTTTATGTTTTCTCTTAACATATTCATTGTTATAACAATATATTTATTCCCACCATTGGACATACTTCCAGTTATATTGTTAGTGTAAGTTCAGCTCTAGCATGAGCAAGTTCATTTTTAGTCTGGTATCTTTAACTTTCGTGAGTGTTATATCAGAAACAGTTTTTAGTTAGATAGCCTTATTATTTAGCTTCTTTTCTTTATGTTAAACAAGTATTTTTGATACTATTTTGTTTAAATTCAGCTCTAATATAAGTGGTAGTTATTGAGACAGAAGTTCTGGCAGTGATGGTTCAAGTAAGAGGAAAGAAGCTTTTAAAAATGTGTCTTGGATTTGGAGCAACAAAACCAAATATTTATATTACATCTATCAAATATTTTTATTATTAAAACATTTTATCAGAAGTGCTCATCAAAACTTTTTGTTTTAAGCCATGTTTTTTCAAGCTGCCTGTTGCCTAACTTTCTGCATGAAACAGAAAAAAACAAGGTGAAATGGCAGTATTTGTGTTGTACATATGAGGTTTTTTATTTAAATAACTACTTTTGGTATAACTAGGCAAAAAAAAAAAAACACACTACTTACTGTTATTATCTCCAGACGCAATTTACATGGTGTGAGTCACAGACAAGAGTCACAATGCACTGATCTAGTGCGAAACACGTCTACTGAAAATATCAGTAGTGGTTTCTTTGCAAGTGATACCAAAAGTAGTAATTTATTAGGTAAATGTTTGGTTTGCTAAAATAAAGAGATCTTTGAACATTTTAAAATTATTGTTCATGATAATGAAGAACTTTAACTTTGATATTATGGTGGGGTTGTGGGTGTACTTTTTCAGAATTAGGAGTTATGATGTCAAAAAGTGTATGTGAGTTATAATGTAATTGGTTGTTGTGTATGTGTGTAGAGATTCACTCAACCTAACCTGGATTCCAGGACGTTCTGGCTGGATAGGGAATGAGAGAGCTGACGCCTTAGCAAAACAAGGGTGTATAACTCAAGGACCGTTGCTGAGGGCAGTGGGCATGCCAGAGGATTACGGCACATATAGACAGGTTGTGCAGGAAAGAATGGAATGTAACCTTGGGGTGTAACAAATCCAAGGTACTATGGGGTTACTCAGGAGATTTGTGGGGCAAAGAACTACTGTAGAGCTGGTTACAGGCCATGGGAATCTGATGGGTTCCAATACAAAATTGGAAAATCTAGGTCCCCTGTGTGCAACAGATGCGACGAGGACCAAGAGGAAAGCCCAATCCACGTACTCGGTGAGTGTCCTGCTTTGGGAGCTGCAAGGAGAAAGTGGTTTGGCTGGCAGGTATGTACACCAGAGGAGCATCAGGTGGGTACTTAATTTCTGCAAAGAGGTAGGTATCCACTAAGCTAGTCCTGTGGTAGGGATGGGAAGAGAGTACAAAGGCTGCAGCTAAGTGCTCTACACCGATAAGGTCCCTCCAAGTTTTAGTAATAATAAAAATAATAATAATGTGTGTAGAGTGTAGTTTGAAATGTTTGTATATTTCGTATTGTTGGGTTGTGTAACGTTGGCTATTTCTGTGTTATTTATGAAGAATTTGTAGGTTGGATGGTGTGTCTATGTAGTCATGTTTTGCGAACTTGAGATGGTAGGCGAAGTTTGATTGGTAATTATTGTTTGTTAGTGCGTTCTTTGTAGCGTGTGTAGAAAGACCTCCCTGTCTGGCCTATGTAAAAACTGGGGCATGAACTGCAAGTTAATTTGTAAACTCCAGCGGCGTTGTAAATGTCATTGATTTTTTGCTGGGTTTAAATTGTTTATTGAGAGTGTTGTGTGTGGAGTAGACTATTTTATAATTGTATTTTCATAGTGTGTTGGTTAAGATAAAGATAAAATCGGATAAAGAATGTACAAGAAAAGAGTGCAAAAAGGCGAGAAGAGACACGACAATTACTGTCAGGAGTTGAGTACACGCTGGTGGAAAAATGGCAAGAGTATATCGGAGTAGAGCGCGTATCGTAGAATCTCATGCAATAGGTTATGCACAGAAGTTTGACAAAAAATAGGTAATGCGCAGTAGTTGATTGTCTAGATGAATTTCAATTATATTATATAAGTAAAAATGAAGCTTTGCTACAGCCTAAGAAATCAAATTTTAAATATATATAATTGCATTAATAATTTCTTCTGCTTTTGTTGTTTTAGCACCTTTAAAAAAAATCCTCTGAATGCCATACACTAATTAAAAGTATTTCAACATTTTATGTTGTCCATAATAGTTGTAATTAACTAAATACCTTTATAAAGTGGTTTGTTTGGAATGGTGAATAATTATTGCATCATTTTCTATTGTATACTCATTTATTCCACCAAAAGGCCAGTTTACTTATATGAGAATTACAATAAAGTTCTATAAAAAGTAGACTTTTAGCTGAATACTGTTTTACATAGATTATAGAAAGCTTAATATTTACAATAACTTCATTTTAATCTGACACATAACACTTTACATGTATTTACGTACTACTCAGAAAAAATACAAGTGCAAAATTAAATACTAAATTAACTAATTTTCAGTTGTATCAAGACAAAACACTACTTTTTAAACAATAAAAATAAATTAATTACATTGCTATTGACAAATATTTTTTAAGGTACCAAGATGAAGATAAATATTTATTAAATCATGAAATTAAAATGATATGATCCCTTACAGCTGCTAGTCTTGGTGCAAGTGCCAATGGTCCCTGACTTTAATATCTACGTAGTTAATTTTACAAGCATATTTTGGATCGGAATTACATATAAATTTTAAGAAATGAAACAATTTATTACACCTTATAAATCATATATTTTTGATGTTTAGAGAAATCATTATCTATTGCGTAGTGAAGAACAGAACAAAATATTTCTGGATTATTTAAAATATGTAAATTTTTATTTTGAGTTTTAATAATAGTTTTATACATTGAAATTTTTATGTTACAAATAATTTTAGAAATTAAGAGCTGAGTGATCTAAAGTAAGATAAATATTATTTACAAATAATTTATATTTAATTTTTTAAAAATATTTGTTTGGAATATGATTTTAAATGAGTCTTCTTTCAGTTGCTGCTTAGATTGTTCTTTCAGTTTATAAAAATAAAACAGAATACTAAAAACAGTTTATAGTATGTTTGAATTAAATTAAATTTTAAAAGATAAACAATATTAAAATTGTAAAAATAATCCATTTAAAATTATGTGGTTGCTTGATAGCAATAACAGGTAAGTATGAGTATAATAAATATGGTTTTATTTTGATAAAATTTAAAAAAAAAACAGGGAATTCATAACAAATTTGAATACTATTTAACATTTGTAGTATTTTTTCTTAAATGCAGTAAGATTAATAATATTGTAAATTTGTATCAAAAGAATAAGTTTGACTAAATGAAAGTAAGCTGAAATAATTTAGTTTGTCGGGTAAATCACCTAACACAAAATTTGAAAAACTAAACAAAATTATTTTGAAAAATACTTGTAATGGTATTATAAACAGGAAATGTTTATAACCATTTGTATTTACTAAAATTCTTTTCAGAATATAGAATAACCAATAAAATGTAAACAATCATAACAGTAACTATATAACCTACATGTCTAAATTACTGCAAAATGATAGTAAAGTATGAATTTGCTTTTATAATTTAAATTTGCTATTTTGTTTGAACATTTTCATAGTAGGTATAACACCATATTACTTGAAATTAAAGTAAATATGTTATTGAAATAAAAAAATTAGCATATTGAAATCTGTGACACTTGGTTACTTTACGTAAATTAAAAGAAATTAAACCATCTAAAATGAAAGTAAGAAAATATCAAATAGTTAGAGAAAATTACATAAAATATCTATACCTACAAATATACATAATTAAATATTTTTGTATTTTAAACCTATTGTTTAATATTCTAAATTTGTGTATTTAACTGTGTCTTCAAAGCAGTCTAAATAAATCAAGGATTTCAAAATAAGTTACTACTGTACATTTGTTATAATTTTGTTTTCACAAATTGTAAATAACAAAACCTTATTAACATTTTGCATGGAGTACATTCTGTATGATTAGACACCCTCAAAAGGATTTTCAAGAATACATTTACAACCCCAGGCCTCCTAAATCAAATAATGAATAATTTTAGTATTGAAAAAATTATCTTTTATACTTTACAAACAGAATGCATTACATGTATATTATACAGAAATGTAACATTATAGTATGTTTAAGTAAAATAAAATAAATATAAAAAAATTGGTTTTATTAACATCAATTTTAGAACATAGCTTTCTCTTCATTAATTGGGAGATGATAACCACTGAATTTGTTTAATTTACCATAATACACCTAATCATTTAAAAGTTTTGTCTGAGTACTTTAAATGCTAAGCCAGGCAGGTCAGATAGACAAAAGCATTTGGTTCTTATAAGATACAGCCTTCATACTACTTACGAAGAAAAAGGTATGTTCAAAATGTTTTACTTTATCAAATTAATATTCAGTACAATATTAAATAATAACATTTCAAAAATGTTTTGGAAATTATATGTTCTTTAATACTTAGAAGTAGTACAATGTTAAATATAAATCCTAATATTTACTATTATATTCTCCCAATTATTACTTTATCATTTTTTTCTATACTGATTCACTTAGGGTACATCTATTTTTAAAACATCTCATTTTCTTCTGTGTCGCTTCGTTTTATGATACTTTTATTTTTAAAATGCACTACTAGCCTCTTCTATATTATTTTGAAAATGGATTATTAGGAAAAAATATCAGTAGCAAAGAAAATGGACAAACAAGGATTAATAGAAAATTGAATTCAATACAATAATAATTACATTAATCCTAAAAGCATTGAAAGTTTTAACATATTAATGTTAAGTTTTCTAAATATGTTAATAGATATGCTTTCAAGATATGCTTTACATTATGATAAAGATTTTATTAATGCAGATGATGGCACTAAAGGGGAAATCATTTTACTCAAGCTGTGCTAGTTTACACATTAATTATGAGTCTACTTTTCAGTATTATTAATTATTTAATGGTTTTATTTTGACTAACTGTTACAATGAGGGTCTATTAAAAATTTTAATAAAAATACATTTTATAAAAAGGCTGATATTACTATTTTGAATTGAAGCACAATTATTATTTGAAATAAACTGAGTGATTGGAAGAAATAATTTATCAAGGACAATTTTGTTTGTTTAACCTAAACATTATGATTTTAAGATTGAATTATTAACAACATAATTTTGTTTATCAGAATTATTATTTCAAAATTTCTTACATATGTTAATAATATAGAGCTTTGAGTAGATAAAAAAAGTAAATTTTTCAAGATTTTATTTATGTCGTATATAATCCTTTCTATTAACTCACCCTCTCCATATATATATCTTGTACAAATTTTCAATTGTTACTAAATTACGTTTTTATTCATCCAATCAAGTTCAATTATAGTGGATGACAACTGATGTTTATAAGGTTATTTCAAATATTTATTCAGTAATTAAAGTATAAAAATTTGGGAGGGGGGTCTGGAATCGAACTGAGAATATTCATGTTCGAAGTCTAGCGAACTTTGGCACTGCGCCAGCTTTCCAATACATAGAAATGTGTTTCTCAAAGATGTATATTAATTTTTTTTCCCCATCTGAAGCTTCATCGTCGCTGAAACCTTCATTGTACAACCTTAAACTGTAGCCATGGTTATCAAATAATGTTGTAAATAATACTCTAGGGTTAAAAATGACGAGACAGAATAAAATAAGAAACAAACGAAATGAGCAAACAATGATAAAATTTATCTCAGGACAGAAACAAAACATTTTCAATGTTATTAAATTTTATTTAAAAGCGTACTAGGAATTTAAAAACTATCTTCATTAATCTTTTCTTTTAAAAAGCAATTAAAAAAAATAAGTATTTTTTTAAACTGTGACTAAAACTTATGATGTATAAAAGCTATTTTGGGAGATATGTTCTATTCTTAACTCAAATAAGTACTCAAATAAAAAAAAACACACATAAAAAAAATAAATTCAAGTACAGTAGAGTCTCGATAATTTGAGATAGATGGGACCGAGACCCCCTTGGATTACCGAAAACTCAGATTACACGGAAGTACATACCTGTGTAGTAGAAAAAATAGGACTCTTAATGTGCCTTCATAATGTAGGTAATTAAAAATGCACTAAATAACTTTATAGAACTTTATATGAACATTTCTTCAAAGCCTGATTCATCGTCGTAGTATACTGTATGGCTATAAAGATTTCTTGTAAGCCCGATTCATCATTTCTTTTCAAAATGGTAAAGTAGGCTCAAATAGAAATAAGCTCTAATTTAATGGAAGCTCAAAATATCGGGACTCAGATTATTGAGACTCTACTGTACTAGTTTCAGAAAAGATTAATATATTTAGAAGTGTTTTGTTTAGTAATTTAAGGCTGAGATTAAAACAGGTAATATAAAGTAATTAATTTTTGTTTAATACACAGTCAGCAATGTAGTTCTTGGGTATTTTCAATCATGAAATTAAATCATAGTATATCTAAGGTTGTGATCTGCTTTGATGATAGTCATTGTTGTAGAATTCATGAACCATAGTTCAAAAAAAATACAGAGAAATTCAAGATATTAATTTTATATACAGTAAACCTGTTTAAAATAGACACCCTTGTAAAACATAATCCTGTATAACAAAAAAAGTATCTTAAAATGGAGTCATTTCCTATGTTAAATAAAACTGTATAAAACAAAAATCTGTCTTACATGTAATGGATTGTGTTTTCATCCATAGAATATATCGTTTATTGCCTAAAAAGGAATTTGGTTTTAGCTGATACATGTCAGACATAAGGTACGTTAGTATGGTAAAAAAACATAAATACAGTATATACATTGAACATGAAAATGAAATAAATGACTTATATGTCAAGCCAATCTTCCGCCTGAAGGTGATACTATCATTCACTTTGACGATTGTGTACCTGACTCTGAAGATCCTATGGGCTAAACTTTAGAGTTACAATGATATTCAGTGAAACTTTTATGTTTAGATTTATTAATACTATCACTGTAAAAAGTTATATACAGTCATTAAAATTACACACACACACACACACACACACACACACACACACACACACACACACACACACACACATATATCTATATATATATATATATATATATATATGGAGTACTAGTGTAAATATACTAAAGTGTAGAGAATGTAAACAATTATACTCGTATATTGGGCAAACCGATTTCAGTTTTTGATGAAGATTCAGAGAACACATACATTTAATTAAAAATGACATTGACTCATTTTCCTTATGAGATAATAGAAACATACCACACAACGACACGTAATCCACGTATAATCCACATAAGCAACAAAAGATTTTATGTCAATAGACAACCAATAAGTCTGCTATATAAAATTTACAAACGTAGCAGAACACAAAATAAAAACTTTAAATGAACAAACCCATATAAACAACATACACTTTTTGACCACATTATTGAACACCTACCTTTAAAACTCATGTCGCCTAGTTCAACACATTATGGATGCTGATTAACATTGTCTAATGCACTTGAAAACAATTTGTCTAAATTAGTATTTTAAAAGTTATTTCATTAACAGGCTTGGTAAGTTGTAATATTATGTTTAAACATTAATAATGTTGTGTTATGCTAATGTATCTATTTAATATTCGACCCTCTATTATGTTTTCATACAAAAACTTTATATAATCGATTAAGCCATAGAAACTAGAAAGAAGTTCTATCATCAATGAACTTTAGATTTCCAAAATTTTTTAAATCTAAGTTAAAACCAACAATCTTCTGGGACATATTTATTACCTTTTTATAATGATGTTAATTTCCTAATAAAATAAATAAATGTGTTACAAAGCAATGTAGTATAAAGCTTTATTAAAACTCTGTATGCAAATTTAACAAAAATTAAACAGGGAAAAATAGCTTAAAACAGTTATTTCAAATTATTATATTTTTGTAGAAACTATGGATTTATATCCATAAAATGTAAAGAAATAAATGTTTATAATATTGAAGTAATGTAATTAGTCACTAGTTAATGTAGTGAATGAAAATAAGTTTAACAATTTATTAATATATATATATATGAAAGTGAGAAAGTATTACAAACAACTATTACATTAAACTCACAAATTAATTATTTATTTACTCATAGGCGTTTCAATGACAAAGTCATCATCATCAGTGAGTGTTACTACTACAAACTCTAACGTACAACTCTTTCAAATCATATAAACTATTACATTGTTTATATAGTAGTTTAATAAAAATATGAATCAATACAAAAAAAAAAAAAATGATACTAGTAATGTTTTTTCAGGAAGGAAAATTATTGTATGTATCTGTATGTCAAATATACAGTAATTCAATTTCTGTGTATGCTTTTTATAATAATACTAGCTGTAGCCTGTTGTACTGTATTTTTACTAGCCATACTGTGTTGTGGCACATTGTGGCTTTGCATGGATGAGGAACAAAACGAAGCGTAAGTTTCATAGAAGTTTACTTCAGAGGCTAAGGCAATGCAGAGCTAAGGATATGTCATTATTTTGACTGAACCATTGCTAGAATCACATGAAATAGCTTGGGGGTGCTAACGTTCCCAAATAACTTCTACTTAAGATTTAATGAATGACGCTACTCAATCATGACATGATTACACAAAAGTACCTCAATTAAAGCGAATATTTAATTCATTTTTGTATAATAATTTGAATGGGATGCAAGTGGACATGTTTGTTATTGTTAATAAACATAATGGGAAACAGGTAATGCTTTACATGTGACTGTAGTTCTTGTTAGCTGTTATGGTGAGTGATCCTCTCCTTATGGCAGATGGCATAGTTGCTAGTTCATTAAAGGTGTTCAGTATTAAAGGAATGAAGTAACAATTGACGATAGATGATAAAGGATTAACTAAATATTTTATCTAATCAATAATATGGTGTTTCTTTTAGTCTTAGTTTATTTTTGTTTAAATTTAGTTGGTATTCCATGAGGAATATCTGATACCATTGGTGTGATACCATATATATTGTAATGTTTTTTATATAAAAACACAAAAGTAATAAATAACAATAATTCAGAATATAATAGAAGTAAATTAAAAATGGATGAAAAAAAAGAAAATGTAAACAATGGAGCCATAACCTAAAAAAAATTATCATAAAATATTAAAACCAAGATGGCAGCTAGTATAGTTATGAAATAGCTGATGTTTTCCAAATGTAGAAATGTACAAAACCTAAAAATTATTGCATAGAGGATAAAACTTAACTGTCCAGGTAAGGACATGAAGATCAAATAATCAGTGAGTTAAATAACAGATGTTTCAACAATTGACAAAGATTTTCTTTTCTCTAGAAATTTCAATAGAAAAATTCATTGTTAGAGAAGCTTGCATTGGAACTGGAAGCAAAAACTTAGTTGGCCAAAATTTTATTTAAAGGAAGAATTCAAGCATAAAAAAAACATAGCGGTGAAAGATTTGTTTATAGAAATAAATTTAAAAGGCTTGAAATTTGGACAAAAACATTAAACTTCAGATAAGTAATTAAATTTAAGAAAAGATTGTAAATTATTATGATATTGTAAATTCAAAATTAATAGCTTTAGGCCTAGGCGTTTCTTTTATAAAATTTATTACAACATTAATTGCATAAGCCAAATTTTAATTTGTCATAATACCCACTGAATAACCTGAAAGACGGAGTCTTGTGATATTTAACTAAATTAGGAAATAGAGAAAGTGTATTAAAAAAAATATTGTAACTAGAATAAGATTTAAAAAAAACTAAATTAAACAAAAATTAATCAAATTATAAGAAAGTGTTTTATTTATTACTATAAATGGTGAGTAATAAAAAATAAAAGTAATAGGAATCTAAATTTTACTGTTAGGGTTACAATTATTTTGTAATTCTAACTGGCGCCCAGCAATTTATTATTTTCTAAGGATTATTATTGTTAAATTTTTTTGTTATTATAAAGAAATTATTCTAAATTATAAAATTATATAAATATATATTATAAAAATATAACAATATATATACATACATATATATATATATATATATATATATATATATATATATATATATATATATATATATATATTATTGTTGTTTATTCCCAATATTTTATAAGTTAATACCCAAGGTTATTTTTATCTAAAAATTAAAAAAATTTTACTTTAAACAAATGTAAATTTTCTATGGGCACAGATTACTAACAATTTATTGCTACAATTAGTTATTTGATTCAATTAAAGAAATATAGATTTAAATATTCTTAGAGAAGAATATGAAGACAATTATTTAAAAGTATTTGATTTCCAGCACAATATCTGTTAAAGAATAATATATATTAAACAATTAGGTTAGATGATTTTATTTTATTCTTAGTGAGCACAATTAGTAATATTAAGAATATGGTTGATTTTTGTTTCGTTCTGGTAGAAAGTATATACCTGTATAATGATTACATACAAAATTACACATGTGATTCTTATGTTACAACTTTAATTTGTATATAAAACAATGGTGTTCCTTAATACCCTGTAAAAATAAGTAAATTTGCCAGCAACATTTGTATAAGAATATAAACATTTAAATAGTATGCAACAAAGTTTAAAATTCTTAATTTGTAAAACAAAAAAAAAAAAAAATGCTAAGTTAAAAAATGTTTAGTTAAAAAAAATTAAAATCTGAAATAATAGCAGTTTTTGGGGTTTTTAAAAACGACAGTGTTCTTACATATATATTACATTTTAAAGTGTTTGTTAAAGCTTCCAAGGCATAACTACAACAGTGTCAATTTATTTATAACTAATGCAGCCATATGGTCCAAAACGTAAAATGTTAGCTTACATAAAATTATAGTAGAGTTAAAGAGTATAGTATTATAGTAGAGTTAAAAAAGTATTAATTTCTGTGCTTTAATTTGAAATATTAGAAACAAAGTTAAATTAAACTCATATTACAAACGCGCGCACACACACACACACACACACACACACACACACACACACACACACACACACATACACACGCACACACACGCACACACACACACACACACACACACACACACATATATATATATATATATATATATCTTTCAACTACCATTTAGTGCTCAAATCCAACAAATTCAAGACATTAACACTAGTTTCTGTTTTTATTGATAACAGTAAGCAGAAAATTACAGTTGTTAAGGTAAATAAGGTGACCAAATTAGAACAGTAGGGATCCTAGTAATGCTTTTACATTGAAGTAAAGACTTACTAAGGCTCTTGAGAAAATCTGTTAGGATGTGGTGACATCTTGTAGTCACAAGTACTTAGTAAAACAGAGGCATGCAATTGAGTAGCTATTTTATACTTTTCCTGTAGTAAGGAGGCTGAATACATAGATTCAATCGAGTATGACAGAAGATAGATTGTCAGTTCTGGATGTCATTTATATTATCTGTAATTAAATAATTATTGAATTTAAATTTTCTTCAAATATTAAAATATGCTTGTTTTCCATTAACCGTTGCTACAGTAAAATAAATACACTTCACTAAGCAATTTTTTATATTGTCCCCTTCAAAAAATTCTTAGATCCCTCCTGATCATAAAAAGTATCTCACTACATGAAACTTTGTATGTTTAAAAAGTGAAATGGATGGCAAAATTTGTTTTCGTCTTGGAAATATTAAAAATATTTGAAGGCGAATAAAGAAACTAAAGACAAAAATAAGAAATTACTGATAACAAAAAGCAGAACCTTGTATTAAAACAATTAAAATATGTGTTCATAAGTTTGTTATTAATTTTTTGTTTAAATGTGAAATTTAGTTCATAACATTTAAAATAAATAACCTATTATAAATTATAAGTTTTTATGTATGAAATATTTACTCATACTCTTTATGAAGATAAAAAGTTCTTTAAGAATTTGATCCAAGACTTTGTAGATAAGTGGTCAATATACTTTTACCCTGTGACCCTGTTACATATATTAAATGTGTATTCATTCTTATATTAAGAAAAAATAGGATCTGTAATTTGGATATTATAATATTATTATTTTAAATTAATTTCTTATATTTATAAAAAAATGTTTCAATTCTTTAAAACCTGAAATACTTAATTTTAATAATAAAATAGTTTTAAAAATAATAACTGCATGTTCTAATAAAGAGAAAAGTAGAAATTGTTCAACTAAAAAATTATAAATCTTAACACTAATACACTACACTTTTTTCAACATGAATATCAAAGAAACTGTGACTCATCAAAATGGTTAAATGTTTTTTATAACTTTTTTGTGTTAAAATTTTTTTATGAGGGCTTTTTATGTAAATAAAGATTTCTAATTAATATTAAAGTTGTAGGCCCAGATAGTGTTTGAAGAAAAGTACAATTTAGAGCATTAATATTGCTTGTAGTATTCTTGTCTTTAGTGTGAGGGAAAGTGCATTGGAATAATAAATACTTAATTACTACTACCTTACTTACTAACCAACGCCCACACTTGACAGTTGAGCCATTTGGTGACGCGCTGACCAGTAGAGATGGGCCTCCCTTAAGATGGGACTGTTGATAATAATAAATAAGACTTACAACTTTTTTAAAAAAATGTTTTAACTTGCCTATAGTAGCACTTACTTTTTTGTGTTGAGGACGGCCGTTTCGGGAGATGTGTCCCTTTGTCAACTCAGACCGTAACTCTGAGTTAACAAAGGGACACATCTCCCGAAACGGCCGTCCTCAACACAAAAAAGTAAGTGCTACTATAGGCAAGTTAAAACATTTTTTTAAAAAAGTTGTAAGTGATTACTAGTAGCTCACGCGAAGATGGAATCAACAAATGTTAATAAATAAGAGTGTGTATTATGAGAAATAACTTGTATTCTATGTTTACAAGTTTTTTCTATAAATGTACGGCAAATATAATATATTACATATAAGTTTTATTATCGTTCTAACACAACTGATTTTGATGCATGCAAACTATTTATACAAAACATCAACTACTTTATCATCTATTCTCCACTAGAAACTCAGTTATTTATATTATATTGTAAGTTGAAAATATAATGACAAAATTTTTTTCGGACTGAATTACTGCGTAGGTTAAATGTAAGTTCTAGTAGTAATTAGACAGTCGATTAAAAAATTCATTGCATGGGAAAATCGCAAATTGTTTTGTAAATTGTGGTAACTAAACAAAACAAAGTGAGGAATTAGATGAAAATGAAATATTTTAATTAAATGTTTTTTTATTACTCTGCATAATCAAGTTCTGTTGAAATTCAAAACCATTTAAAAATAAAACTTTCAAAACTGATCTAAATATATATATATATATATATATATATATATATATATATATATATATATATATATATATATATACAGTATTCAGAATATAAAAGTTTTGATTTATAGAATTAAGTGTTTGTTTTAAAATTTAATAATTACCACTGTACACATATTTAATATGTAAGGCTTGTGCTCTAAACACCTCCTAAGTCCATAGTAAATTTATATATTATAATTTCTAAAATTAAATTAAATAGCCTACCATCTATATACTTAAAATTAAAAAAAATACCCTACTTAACTCTAACTATACAATAAAGACGGACAACAAATACCTAAAAGATGTAAAAATATGGCCATTTTTGCTATTCTGATACAGTAAATAAGGTTTATTAATATATACAAACATATTCTATACAGTGTTTCCTATATTACATTTCACAGATATACTCAAAGAGTACTTCATACTGAATTTTAACATCAAGAATAACTATTTATTTTGAACCCGCTACTTCCAACTTATGAGGTTTCTGATGCCTAGAAAAATCAAATTATAATTTATGAGTAATGTATGAAACATCGAATGCTATTTTCTCCTATTTTTATAATGATTAACAAGAAATTAATGATGATTAGACAACAATAAGCTTTGTTTAGCAAAGTATGTACAAAGGCAGATGAAGTATTACAATAATTGTAAAACATAAATGAAAGGAATATTTTTTATATTATACAATGATATAATACATTATTGGTCTAAAAAAAGTTTAATTTTAGTTTCATTTCGAAAAACAGAGTTAAAAAAATAATACTTTTAGGAAATGTTTCATAGTTAGAAACAATTTAAGTTTAAATGAAATGATTTTGTTTATTGTGATCAAATTATTAGAAATATAAATAATGTCTTTTTATGTTTCCCATTAACTCTGCATTTTTCGATTTACAAAAAGATTTGTTATAAATATTTTACATTTAATATAGTTAAAAATTATCAATAAAATAAAAGATTTTAAAATTTACATAAAAATTTATAACCTACATTTTGTCTTTTTAATTTTTGTAAGAGTATATAATTAACAATTATTTTTTGCAATTAATATAAGAGATTTTATTTAATTGCTAAATAAACTGTTTTGTTAAAATGATTAGCACACAGGTACGTGTTTTCAGTTTATATATATATATATATATATATATATATATATATAATTAATAAATTTAAAATATTTCAAAAACAAGAATACTTTTAATGAATATATTTATTCAAAGCTTTTCGCCGATAAAATAGTACCAGCATCTTCTGGAAAATAATTATCTAATAAAATATTTTTACAAAATTAGAATTTTGTAGATATTTTATTAGATTAAGATAATAATCCGACGTTGTACTGTCGGTTCAAATAAAGGGAATCGGTAAGTACGGAAAACCAATAGGCAAAGCTGGTCAATGAAGAGTATGGAACAAGCATTTCAAGCAGTCATTAGTAAAAGAATGGGGTATAGGAAAGAATTCAAAGCGTTCTTAGTTCCTTAAACGATACTTGAAAAGAAAGTTAAACAGACTTGAAAAAATGGAATTTTCTGAGTTCTCGGAATCTTCTAGTGAAAATGACTAATAACTCTTGAATGGGTAGCCCACTTTATATGAATGTTTGTACAAAACATGGACATTTTTCCGGTTTTACATTTTTTAAAAATAAACCATACTAGTATAAATTATTACTTTAAATAGGTAATGTAAATTGTGAAAAACATACTATTTGAGCTACTTTAACACACTTTGTAACCAATAGATTTTTGTGTAATAAAAAATATACATTTTGTACACCTTTCCCCAATCAATCAATATATATATGAAATTAATATATTACTATTGTAGTAATTTTATCCACCATTAAGTGCAATGATTTTACCTTGTGTGATGAGGCACCTTTCGGTCAATTGACCATTGTCGAATTAGACAATGTTAAATTGACCGAAAGGTACCTCATCACACAAGGTAAAATCATTGCACTTAATGGTGGATAAAATTACTACAATAGTAATATATTAACTTCATAAAGTCAGTGCAACGGAAAAACAATGGATAACGTAATATATATATATATATATATATATATATATATATATATATATATATATATATAAATGTTCTGTAAAACTTCCTATGTTTCAAGAGAAAGAAAGACAATTAAGTATGTACCTTAAGAAACCATTATGGTTCTCTTTACATATAATAGGTTAGAATAATATATTTGTATATTTTATATATGACATATTCATAAAAATTATCAGATGATATTGAGTTATATGATTGTGAATTAATATATTTTTAGAATATTAGTCTTTGATTTTAAAAAAAATAAACATTTTTTCTACAAAGTTTCTTGCCATAATTTGCGCAACAAATTTGGTCTAGCCTGAGTAAAAAAATTTAACCACATGAGGAAATGTAAATTTCGTAACCAATTTAAATATGAATTCAGAGCTACGACAATGGTGATGAAAAATTCATCATTCCTTATTAGAGTACTCAACTTCTTTGCAAAAATTGTTATTTTTTCAGTTCCAACAGCGTTTAAATTGAAAAAGAATTTAGTCATAAACAAATTTATTTTCTGAGGTAAAGCCTTTTACATTTAATGTGATCTCTAAGCACTTTTTATTTAAAGTAACTAAGTACAGTTACATCACTCCTAAAAAAAGCTCACCCATACAAAAACCTATACTTTAATAAAACCGGTCATGAATATTGAACTTCTTAAACGAAATTAGTAATAACTGATTAAATTTCCTAAATGATGACATTTTTATTTAACTTTTTTGAAATTCTTATGTAAATGATAAATTTTATAAGAAATAATTATTTTCCAATAGCTTTTAAATTTGTGCATTTCTATATTGTACAATTATTAAAAAAAACTATTGAAACCAATTGTTATTAACAAATTTTTTTTGCATTACAAAAGAGACAAAATGCAGAGATATATGGATTCACAAAAACAATAACAGTTTGTATTGCTTATACAAACTTTTTTGTTGATAGAGCTAATTAGTTGAAGCTTATAAATGTTACATGCATGATACTATTATAAATGACAATTACTTACAATTTCATTGTCTGTCACAACGCTTTTGAAGTATTTATATCAAATATAACTAAACCTCAAGTAATTAAAAAACCAGTATATATACACTACAGTACAGATTTATGTACATTAGAGATTTCAAAAATAAACAGGCAATAATTACAACAATTACAAATTAATGTTTTAACAATTAAATTCACAAAACAGTAATTTATTTCTTTATCTTACACACTTTTACAGATTGTTTCACCAAATATATTAGAAGAGTTTTTAAATAACATTCCCATAAATTAACATGCAAAATTAAACCTTATGTAGTAAACAAATTATTATAATATTAAAATTAAGCCTTTACTTTATCCAGAAAATTGTACATAAAAAGAAGTTTTTAAAAGGTTTTATAGGACGACTGTTTTATCTACTAAAAATAGTTTTATTCTCATCGAATTTGGCATCCATGATGTTCCCTGAACTTTTCAAAATGATATTCTGTAATATAATGACATACATTAACCTATAATTAAAATAAAATTTTGCAAAGTGACACATATTTTCAAGTGTTTTTGGTTTTAACTGATTGGTATTTCTTATGAAACAATAATGACAATTGCATGCAACCAACAAACATATTTTATCTCTGTAACTTTTACACAAATTTACTTGAATATCACATTCAATGTAAGTTTTTAGATTTTTTATGTATTGCTGTCCTAATCTAAAATAAATAAGTCATTATTTGAAATAGTCAAATTATTGTAAAGTCAACATTTTATATTTAGTTTCATGTAAATGACTAAAATAGAAGTTTGAAGTATGAGCTAGATCTTTTTGGATTTTTAGTTCTTATTTTTTAAGCATGGAACGTTATCAGGAAATGTATTAGTTAATGTAAAATATAACATCCCCCCTACATACATATGGGACACATGTACATACACCACAATGTTTCATAGAATAAAAATATATTTCAAGAGTTTATATAAGTTTTGTAGACAAAACAGAAATTTATTAGGAATCTATAAATTTGATTGTAGTTTTAGTTACTTCAAGTTTAAATATCATATTTCTTTTTGATATATTTAGTTTAATATCAAACAATAAGTGGATGATTATTCACTGACAATATAATTTACGCAGGATGTTTTTATTGTTGAGTAAATATAAAACAATATTTTAATATCAGAATGTTAAAGTATCAGAACTTTATGACAGATTATATAAGATCTAAAAATGATTTTTACTTGAATAATGTTTCTTCTATGAAATAATTATTTTTACAAAAAAAAAATCTTGTGTTGAATCCTTTACTAATTCAAAACATAAAAAACTATTGTATTAAAAATAATTAATCGTAGAGTTTTTTTAAGTAGACAGGTTTTACCACATAATTTTATTGGAACCAAATGTTTAATATGTAAGTGTTATAGTTATGATGAATTATTATAGTGTTTTTACTATACAGATTTTTCCTATTAGTTCTAATTGGGTGATTGAATCAACAACTTAATTACAATATGAATTCTTTCTACCATATAAACATGAAGTAAATACTGGGTCTTTATACTTACTTGTTTATGCTTAAAAATGTCAGTATTTATGTAAAAAAGTTTTCAAAGGTATCCAGTTTATATTACTAGGTTTCATTTTAATAATATTAATAATAGTAATAAGGATAATAATAATAAAAATAAATAATAATTATAAAATAATAGTAATAATATTAACAACAATCATAGTATTATTGGTACTTTCGTCTCTCATACCAATAAATACCTTCAATATTTAAATGAATATCTATTACAAAATGACCTTGAATAAAAAAATTACAATGAAATAATTTAAATAGATTATTTTAGCACACACACACACACACACACACACACACACACACACACACACACACACACACACACACACACACACACACACACACACACACACACACACACACACACACACACACACACACACATACACACACACACACACACACACACACACACACACACACACACACACATTCAATTTATGTTAATTACTCGTACATAAATATGAATGTTATATTTTTGGATTAATTTTTTAAGTGAAAATAAGGAGATATCTTTGTTTAGACATATATGTTTTTTTTTTGTTTATAGATTATTTTTATGCAACCTTTTCTTATTGTCTACATTATTACTGTTTTAATTTTAAAGTTAAATCAACTGTGAAATATAAGCTATGAGTTCAAACAAAAAGATATTCTAGGAAGATTGCTTCATTATTAAGTTTTAAAATGATTGTTAAAAGAAACAAAAAATTACAGCTTGTTATAACATGGTGTGATAATTAATATATAACCAATGTAAAATAAAGGTAACCTAATCATCGAAACAATATATTATAATACAATATTTATAATGTACTATTTTTTTTAGTTCAGGCTATCTCTTACTCCTTACATTCAAATCCGTGCAATGCAATTTATTGATGTGAAAAATTTGACAAACAAAGACTACAATTAAAAACTCTAAATTTTTTTTATAAGTACTATTATGTTTATAGCTCTGTTAAATATTACATAATTATATAAAACTTTAAAGCATCAAGCAGAGAATATTGCTGGCAAGATAACCACAAACACAGCCTTTTAAATTGGTGCTTCATTTAATATTACAATATGATTGGCTATTCTTCACTTCTTCTGTCTTCACTTTCATCTTCATTTTTAGCTGCAGCTGCACACAGCTCAGCATCTACAACCACAAAAATATAAGAGCCAAGAAATTGTTAAATCAAAATTTTATTTGTTTATTTTCATTAGAAAATCACTAACTTCTATTATTTTTGTAAACACTTTTTGTGCAATTTTTATAAGTTTAATTTGTTTGTTTATAAATTATTGTTTAT